>CAHIKZ030005451.1:1562500-1585000 GCA_903632075.3 Acanthosepion pharaonis
GTATATAAAGAAACTAGGAATTCTTCGACATTTGTTGAATCATCCCCATTCCCCCAAATGCCAAAAGGAAGTTCGACGAAGACACCATTTTCCAAATAAGTTCCATTTTGGAGAACATGCTCCCACATAGTTGCTTTCTTGAACCCTTCAAGTCACGAGCCAATCTTCATTTTTCTTCTCAGTTCTCACAATTTTTATGTCGAACCATTTTTTTTCCCATTCGGATCACAATCTCATTCAGTGTTACACTTTTGTCGATTGTATTCTATTGAGTGGCTTTCGAACATTGTATTAAACGTTCATAAAATTTTTTTAAAAATCATATTTTTGCCTGGCCTAATACTACCAGAGACTGAACAAACGCTCCTGGAACAAAAGCTACCACGACTTGGAATTAAGTGGTATTTTAAGGAGGACTTCAAATATATCAGATAATTATGGAAAATCTAATACTCATGCACCTTAGCATTTCTGCTCCAGGGCTAAGTCCTTATTATTATTTTTGTGTGCGGTATCATCTTGCCAGAGAATAATTTTAAGTGCCTAATTACCAAGTCCCCACCGGGGTCTATAAGTAAAAGAGACACTGTAGGAGAGTGGCCAATGCATATTTACGACGTTTCGTTTAGATGGAGAGGGTTTTGCGGATGATATGTGCAATTCCACACAAAGAAATCTTTTGTAGCCCCGAATTTCTGGTGTATCCATGAATTTTACTCGCATAATTTTCGGTAGCCATCTTTATCATACCCAATGTTCATAATCAGAATAGGAATAATCTTAGTGTTAAGTTTGTACATATTTGTCACTTAGATTGGTAGGTCCTTATAATTTGACAATTTTTGAATTTTTTTTTTTTTAGAATCAATGGAGTTCTGTAGGCAATTCATATCAATTAGTTGGCAGGTTCCTTTTTTGAAATCTTTCATGACTAGGTTTGGTCTATTTGATTTAGTTTTTCTGTCTGGGAGAACTGGGAAATTCCACATTAACAAGATATTTATTGGCATGTCAGTTCGAACTATGGTATTGAAGTGCCGGATATATAGTACTAACTCCACCTGAATGATGTCAAAAATGGTGATGCAGTGACTATTATTATTATTATTAGTAGTAGTAGTAGTAGTAGTATTTACATCAGATAGATAGATAGATAGATAGATAGATAGATAGATAGATAGATAGATAGATAGATAGATAGATAGATAGATAGATAGATAGATAGATAGATATGGATCTTAGAGAGTGTTATATATTATTATTGTGGTACTATTATTATTATTATTATTATTATTATTTACATCAGACAGATAGATAGATAGATAGATAGATAGATAGATAGATAGATAGATAGATAGATAGATAGATAGATATGGGTCTTAGAGAGTGTTATATATTATTATTGTGGTACTATTATTATTAATATTATTATTATTTACATCAGATAGATAGATAGATAGATAGATAGATGGATAGATAGATAGATAATGTGTGTTATATACTGTACCTAATGAATAAAAAGGGCGCTATAGGAGAGTTGCCTATGCACATTTGGGGTGTTTCGTTTAGATGGGGAGATTTTGGAGGGATGATATGTGCAATTCCACACAAAGTAAACTTAGATGCTGATATGTCCAGGAATTTTACTCACATAGTTTTCAGTACCCTTCTTTATTATACGAATTGTCTCTAATCAGTACAGGGATATTCGTAGTTTTCAGTTTCCGCGTCGTTACTTCGATTTGCAGGTCCTTATAAATTGATAGTTTTTTGAAATTCTTTTATAGAGACATTGGAATCCTGTGAGCATGTCAAGGTTCCGTTTTTGAAATATTTTAGGATTGTGTCTGGTCTGTTTGGATTAATTATCTTGTTTGTAAAGATTGTGAAATTCCACATTATATTCACTTCATCACAGTTTGTGACATCATTCAGAATTATAATAATAATTATTTTTCTCTTCATTATTTCCTTTCACTTCTCTTGTGTACACATTTCCTTCCGGGTACCAACCAGAGAACTAAGGTAAAAAATGGCTACATGACATCCACTGATCATTTTTGTAAAAAAACAAAAAAAAAAAAACAAAGACCACGCATCTTTTTCATAGATAAAGTTCTTTGTTATGTCTGAGCTGTGCCTGTGAGTACATTTTTTTTGTATTTCTTTAAGATACGGTCTACCAGAAATCCCTTCAATGAGTCTATCGGGACCTTTTGCAATCAATCCAACGGCTCTAACTACAATTGTAATTATTGATGTCCTCATGTGCCATATTTTTAGATGTCCACTAAGATGTTCACTTTTTTTGTAGAGGGATAATTTTGTGACGGTCTTCATAGATACATTACAAACGGCAAGGATTCCTATGTTAATAAGAAAGCACATTCTGTTCTTGTGATCTTTGATTACGATGCCTGGGCGATTGTCTTCGATTGTTCTTCCTGTGTAATGTAATGTCCTATAAAATTGGTTCTATCTTTGTAACAGGATCTGGGTGATGTTCATACAATATTCTTGCAGTTTCCTTCAAGTAGAAATTGCAGATTTTCCAGTGTATATATTGACCCATTCTATCTTGCTGTGTTTTATATTCAATGGATGCTAACATCGTGCAACCGGATACAAGATGGTTATTTGTTTCTGGGTATTTATAACAAAATCTGCATTTATGGTTAACAAAATGTTACAGTATGTGCATTTGGCAGTTTCTAGTTAGCAAGCATGTGTCCTGTTCAGCAAGTATAACACCTTCTTCTTCTTCTTCTCCTCCTCCTCTTCCTCCTTCTCTTTCTTCTTCTTCTTCTTTTCCTTCTCCTCCTCTTCCTTCTCCTCCTACTCTTTGTTCTTCTTCTTCACCACCTCCTTTTTCTTTTTCTTTTTCTTCTTCTCCTTTTTCTTCTTCTTCACCTCCTTGTTTCTTCTTCTTCTTCTTCTTCTTCTTCTTCTTCTTCTTCTCCTCCTCCTCCTCCTCCTTCTTCTTCTTCTTTTCCTCCTCCTCCTCCTCCTCCTCCTCCTCTTTCTTCTTCTTCTTCTCCTCCTCCTCCTCCTTCTTCTTCTTCTTCTTCTTTTCCTCCTCCTCCTCTTCCTCCTCCTCTTCCTTCTCCTCCTCCTCTTTCTTCTTCTTCTTCCTGATGGTGGCGGTGGTCGTGTTTGCGCACCAGTCTTATAGTCAAGAGAAGCAGGAAAGAAAGGACAAATGCAAAATAGAGCAAGAATCAAAAGGCAAAAAAATGAATGGTAAAGGGACAAAAACTGCTTAGAGCAACAAAAGCCAGGAAGTTGGGGAAAGCCATAATCGCCCGTGTCCTGAAAAATCAAAGCATATAAAAGAAGTAAGTAATGCTTTTCACTGGCGATTAAGCGTTATGTTCTTTTGTGCGTAATGTATATGCTTTTAAATATGCGTATAGTCTTTCATTAGGATATGTGAATATGAGTCTACGTACGTATGTATGTGTGTACTGGCGTGAGTTTGTGGGCAAGTGTGTGTGAGTGACCGTTCCAGTACTTGTACGCCATCGTATTTAAGACTTTATGTAAAAATACAAGCAAATAAAATAAAAATCGGTAATGACAAAGTCTGGGCTCGCTGATAAATTAGAAAGAAAGAAAGAAAGAAAGAAAGACGTGAAAAGGGGTGAAAGGCATGCAAAAGAAAGAAAGAAAGGCGTGGAAAGGGGTGAAAGGCATGCAAAAGAAATAAATAAATAAAGAAAGAAAGAAAGAAAGAAAGAAAGAAAGAAAGAAAAGAAAGAAAAGAAAGAAAGAATGAAAGAAAGATATGAAAGAGAGAAAAAAGAAAGAAAGAAAGAAAGAAAGAAAGAAAGACGTGGAAAGGGGTGAAAGAAAAAAAAAGACTGGAAAGGCGTGAAAGAGAGCAAAAAGAAAGAAATAAAGAAAGAAAGAAAGAAAGAAAGAAAGAAAGAAAGAAAGACTGGAAGAAAGATATGGAAAGAGAGACTAAAAGAAAGAAAGAAAGAAAGATAGAAAGAAAGACGTGGAAAGGGGTGAAAGGCATGCAAAAGAAAGAAAGAAAGGCGTGAAAGGCATGCAAAAGAAATAAATAAATAAATAAAGAAGAAAGAAAGAAAGAAAGAAAGAAAGAAAGACTGGAAAGAAAGAAATGGAAAAGAAACTAAAAAGAAAGAAAGACTGAAAGAAAGATAGAAAGAAAGAAAGAAAGAAAGAAAGAAAGAAAGAAAGAAAGACGTGGAAAGGGGTGAAAGGCATGCAAAAGAAAGAAAGAAAGGCGTGAAAGGCATGCAAAAGAAAGAAAGAAAGACTGGAAGAAAGATATGGAAAGAGAGACTAAAAGAAAGAAAGAAAGAAAGAAAGAAAGAAAGAAAGAAAGAAAGAAAGAAAGAAAGAAAACGTCAGGTTAAAAAATATCAGATACTGTTAACGCTTCGTATTTAGACATCATGCCAACTTTCATGTTATGTGGCACAAGGCCTTTTTTTCAGTGTGGAACATTAAATTTACATACGAAAAGGAAACAAATATTGTCCAGTTCGCTGGAGACGGATCTTGTCGAAGCAATAGATGATTTGGAAATAAAAGAAAGAATTCATGTTAGATTTGAAAGGATATCAGACATTGTTAACGCAATTCTGATAAAATGAAATATTATAAACATTAAAACAGGCACAAAAAAGACAATAGATCATTTGATAACACAATGTAAAAGTGGACGTGCGATATCTTTTTATTCCGAGCTAAAAACAAAATGGCGTCACAACGAAATCAGAGTTTATAGACAGCTTGCATTGACTCGTAATGCCCGATATTAGAAGTTAAGCCTATTAAACGAAAAACCAAAGAGACGTAGACTGAAATTTGGAAATAAATCAAAGTGAATTTTGATTAGTTTTTTTTTTAGCATTTTTTAAATTGATCTTGGATTTTTTTTTCTTCTTATTACGCATAAAGAAACTGTGGCAAGTGAACAGAATAATCCTCTTCCTATAAAGAAACATAATAAAAGCGTCTCCCTCAAATGTATGTTTCAGCGATCAGAGGAAAGTATAAATAGCAATGGTAATATTATCTGTCTCTTTATAAGGAAACATTCGGTATGTATTGACCGAACAGCCATTGCTACTATCGGTTGAAATGTATAAAATTTTTCTGTTAGCATAACATAAACTTTCAGAAAAACAGGTTTTTTCAAGACATTTAACTGTTATCGCTCTTTCCCGTATTGCTGGAGACTTCCTTCCTAACATTTTGTTCGAAGTCGTGTGAGACGTGTAGACGAAATATAGGATTCAGTTTAAAATTCCAATCATCTGAAGAAGACCGATGCGTACGACGGCCGAAACGCCGTGAATATGACAATAAAGATGAGGACAACAGTCTGAATAATGTACCTAATTACAATACTACTAACTAAATAAAAAAAATAGTCATCTTCATTTTCAACGACTGGAGCTCAACCGGAAGGCATATTTTTGGCTCCATGTTTAAACAAATCAGTTTCGTTGGTGTTTTTCTTCTGAAAAAAAAAAACGTTTCAAAGACTGTTTTCAACATTGTTTCTGAATGTTTTGTCACCTCTGACATGTTCTCAGGATCGAAACTAATGGGAATCTGTAAGTGCTAAATTTCGTAAGTATGGACAATATGGAAGAATTCGATCTCATTTGTCTATCTGCACAGTGTGTTTTTGCATTGTCATGCTGGACAATAGCATACTCTTTGGGAACCAAAGGAAACTTACATTTAACCTGTGGCCGTTTTTTTTTTTTTTTTTTTGCGAAGAAATAGATTCATACCTTTCACAAGGTTATTTGTCATAGGAGGCACGGTGGAGTAGTGGATAGCGGCTTGGATTGAGGAATCGGAGAGCCGAGTTCAAATTCCAGTCGAATCCATTACTTTCACTTACGTGAAACCTTGGGAAAGGTGTGAATCCTCTTCTTCTCCCTCCAGCTATGGGTAAATAGCAGGACAGACTAGGTTCTATAGCATTGGATGGCAACTAGTCTAGGAGAAGGAAAACTCTGAATTCAAACCTGCTCTTTAAAAAATCCAAGGAGCGTCTGCATCGGCAACCGGCGGCTTCTGGTCGTTCCTGTCTCTGCGTCTGTGGGAATCCCGCAAGCAAGAACGTTATTCGAGTAAGCCTGGGTACCCTACTTCTGAAGAATCTTCTGACTACGAATGAGTCAACAGGAAGAAGACGGCTCAATCCGCCCAGGGTGAATGCCGCATCAATACAATACAATACAAGGTTATTTGTGAGAAAGTGAAACCGGAAATTGAACGTAGCATCCCGAGCTCACTTTCGCCGCCGTCAACAAATCCTCTACGCGCAAGTCCTCGTATAAAGGAATAATTACCTGTAATTCCTTTAAAAAGGAAAGAGGAAAAAGAAAAAATACCGTCTTTATGATTTGAGACAGTGTAGCCATCTACAATGTATTGATTATTTCCTATACAAGGCTTGTTCCGACATTCATTATAACCTTTTCAGTAACCACAGCGACTGTATGTAGGCTACAATGCAATGTCACGTGCGAGACGTTTATTTGCCTTCCGAGCAATGTCCGTAAGACAAGCACATACATGAAAAATCGAAGTCTCCCACACCCTGCACATAAAAGTGATCGATGGAGACATTCTTATACTGTGCTACAAAGATCGAAGAAACAGTTTGTTTTATTATTTCCACCTGAGAGTGTAGCGAGTAATTGAATAAATTTTATATTCAACTGTTTCAGAGAAGAAATCGAATTCTGAACAGTATGTGCGTAGAAGCTTTGTATATATATATATATATATATATATATATATGGCTCATTGAATATTTTAGACAAATTATTGTGTACTTATTTTCAGTAGGATGCTCGGACAAGCTTCTTAGTATCCTTATCAAAAGAAGTGATAAAATTACTATGTTGATACATATTCATTTATTCCTAGTACTTTCGACATTAGCACAATGGCATCATCAGGGTGTTGTTTTTTCTTCTAAGACAAAATCGTTCTGTTCATCTGAAAGTTGATGGTGTAATGGTTAGCAAGCTTGCCTGAGTAGTGAGTTAGATCCTTACTGGGGGCCCCATTTTTGCATTGTTTTTATTAGACCATAGAGTATATACATATATATATATATATATATAAACGTCAAGGGAGATAACTAAGTTCTGAAATATCCATATGTCTTTTAAAAAGTTTTAGTTAAAACACACACACACATATATATATATATATATATATATATATATATATATATATAGAGAGAGAGAGAGAGAGGAGAGAGAGTACCGCCAGGCGGTGTAATGGTTAGCAAGCTTGTCTGAGTAGTGATTCCAATCCTCACTGGGTGCCCCATATTTCTGCCTTTTGCTTGGAAAATCACTCTCTCTCTCTCTCCCTCTCTCTCTCTGTCTCTTTCTCTCTCTCTCTCTCTCTCTCTCTCTCTATATATATATATATATATATATATATATATATATTCCATATACAGTGTATCACAAAAGTGAGTACACCCCTCACATTTCTTCAAATATTTAAGTATATCTCTTCATGGGACAGCACTGAAAAAATTACCTTTTGACACAATGAAAAGTAGCCTGTCTGCAGCATATATAACAGAGTTAATTTCATTTCCCCTCAAAATAACTCTAAATATAGCCATTAAAAGCTAAATCCCTGGCAACAAATAGAGTACACCCCTAAGAAACTACACCCCTAAATGTCTAAATTGAGTACTGCTTTTCATTTTCCCTCCAAAATGTCATGTGACTAATTAGTGTAACTATGCCCATGTGTTCATGGGGAACAGGTGTATTCAAATTTGTAGAGCAGCTCTAACACTCTCTCTTACCGGTCACTGAAAGTTCCAACATGGCACCACATGGCAAAGAACTCTCTGAGGATCTTAAAAAACGTATTGTTGCACTACATAAAGATGGCCAAGGCTACAAGAAGTGGCTAAGATCATCCAACATTTTAAAAGAGCAGGGTCCACTCAGAACAGGCCTCGGGTAGGTCGTCCAAAGAAGCTGAGCGCACGTGCTGAGCGTCACATCCAAATGCTTTCTTTGAAAGATCGGCGTAGGAGTGCTGTTAGCATTGCTGCAGAGATTAAAGAGATTGGGATTCAGCCTGTTAGTGTCCAGACCATACGCCGCACACTACATCAAATTGGTGTGCATGGCTGTCACCCGAAGTGGAAGCCTCTTCTGAAGGCAATACACAAGAAAGCCCGCAAACAGTTTGCTGAAGACATGTCAACAAAGCCCATAGATTACTGGAACCATGTCCTATGGTCTGATGAGACGAAATTTAATTTGTTTGGTTCTGATGGCCTTAAGCATGTGTGGCAGCGACCAGGTGAGGAGTACAAAGATAAGTGTGTCATGCCTACAGTCAAGCATGGTGGTGGGAATGTCATGGTCTGGAGCTGCATGAGTGCTGCAGGTATTGGAGAGTTACATTTCATTGAGGGGAAACACGAACTCCAACATGTACTGTGAAATACTGCAGCAGAGCATGATCCCCTCCCTCCAGAAACTGGGTTGCAGAGCAGTGTTCCAGCATGACAATGACCCCAAACACACATCCAAGACAACCACTGCTTTACTGAAGAGGCTGAGGGTAAAGGTGATGGACTGGCCAAGCATGTCACCAGTCTTGAACCCAATAGAACATCTTTGGGCCATCCTCAAGCAGAAGGTGGAGGTGTGCAGAGTCTCAAATATCCGCCAGCTCCGTGACGTCGTCATTGAGGAGTGGAAGAGCATTCCAGTGACTACCTGTGAAGCTCTGTTAAACTCCATGCCCAGGAGAGTAAAGGCAGTTTTGGATAATGATGGTGGCCACACAAAATATTGACAGTTGACATGTTGTATGTTAATATTGACAACTTTTTCCTAAGGGGTGTACTCACTTTTTGTTGCCAGGGATTTAGCTTTTTAATGGCTATATTTTGAGTTATTTTGAGGGAAAAATAAATTAACACTGTTATATATGCTGCAGACAGGCTACTTTTCATTGTGTCAAAGTGTCATTTTGTCAGTGTTGTCTCATGAAGAGATATACTTAAATATTTGAAGAAATGTGAGGGGTGTACTCACTTTTGTGATAGACTGTATATATAATGCCAAACTATTTTATAATTTTTTTTAATATATTTTAATAAAACATACAATGGTTGCAGAGTGGGCCCATTCAAGAGAGGATATTACAATTATACTACCTCTTTTAGGCTCGAGAGCCATAGAAATGATTGGCAAATTGTGTTTGGAGGTTAAAAGAAGTTAATGGTTGAGTCCCACACAAAAGTGGAAAATATACAAAAGAATAAAGCCAGGCAGAGTCTACAGAAATACTGTAAGCTATGCCAAAAGGAAAAATTGACGATCGCTACATATCCTAACAAGGACGAACTGCAAAATGAAAGATCGGAGGTGTTAGCTAAGTACAGACACCTTGGCAAATATTTGTTGTGCATGGACAAACTTGGGTGAAAAAAATTTTCCCCTTCCCCGTTTCCCCACCACCTAACTTCCGGTGTTCGTATCTAAAGGTGGTGGTGTAAACTAACATCTTTCATCCTACCTGCCTGAGGTGACCTAACGGTCGAAACCTAGGTAAGCATGGTAGCTGGAATTTTGGTGTCCTTAATTACATTTTGCTCTACAACTCAAATTTTCCGGATTTTGTATTGAGGGCTTTTTTGGATTGCACCTTCTTAAACGTGGCTGTTTACATCCACATTTTACAATATATTATTTTGTTTTATTTTGTATTCTATATATATATATATATATATATATATATATATATATATATATATATATATATAGTTTATGAAAAACTAGTTAATCCGTATGGGTAAACCTAAGGAGGATAAAATCCAGAGAGCTCAATGTAAATCCAGAGCAAATAATTTAAATAAAAACAAACCACTTTAAGGTTCCATGTAATAAATTATTTCACCACAGCCCTTTTAAAGGGCTGCGGATCATCAGACTTTACTTCCAAAGGTTGAAACAAAAAATGAAAAGAAAATTTACACATTTTTGACGGACCGTATTAAACATATGTAAATTAACGAAGTGAGGAAGTGAGGGGGGAGAGAGAAGACATGAGTGAGTTAGCAGATATTGACACATTTAAACAATTAACTTAACGGAAGTTATATATTGATATCGAAGGGGTAGAGGAGAAAAAACCCATAGAGAAAAAGGGAGAAAGAAGTCATGAGTCACTAATTTTTTATTATATATATATATATATATATATATATATATATATATATATATATATAAAGAAAGAACAGTAAGATATAAAATCCGGTGTTCTTATAGATATTTTTATTTTTACACAATAGTGCTCAATGTAAAAAAAACATATTTTAAATCAATTAATTTATAATATATATATATATATATATATATATATATTTAAAATATCCGTAATGCCCTACATTGTTTGTACAACTCGGCGTTTCATGCTTATGCAATCTTCAGGTACGTATTATTTCGGGGGGTTAACACCGGCTTTTTAATATGTTTGGTTATCGCGAGATATTTTATTATAAAGGTGGATTGTTATTGTTGTTAATTATCTAAATGTATTTTAGTTTATTTTTTTAATTTGGGATTTAAATGGCCCGGATTGACATTTAAGATTGAAAATAATGTTAGAAATAAGAATTATAAATTCTAATTTAAAATTTAAACACAGACGCTGATTTTATCAAAAGGAAAAAAAAAGGTTCGGAAATTAAGGGGGGGTAACTCTATTTTCTTCTATTGAAAATCAATAAAGGATATTAATAAACTATGTGATGAAATAAAATTACTAATAAAAATAATACCTATTAATGAAAATAAAATAATTATTAATAAAGAAATACCTCTGTTATTTAAAATTAAGCATTGCTTTTATTACATAATAGATATATATATATATATATATATATATATATATATATATATATTAATAATTATCGCAATCGAATCAAGTCAACTCCGCATGAAAAATTATTACCTGTAGAACAACATTTCCGCCTGGAAAAACACGATTTCAAAACCCATGCCAAATTCACTATAATTGAGCGAATAGAAAAGTTCAGAGCAGATAACATTAGAAAGATTTTAGAGTCCCATGAAAATAAGTGGATACAATGTCTAAAACACACTATCCAGCCGGGCTAAACCATAAATTTAACAATATAGATAGTACTAATATATAACTCAACAAATCAAAACCTACCCACATTTCTCACCCACACAAGACGGACATGCTTACGGAGGTATGGAAGCCTCATACTTATACACACACCCACATGAATATACATACTTACACACATCATACTCACTCACTCCCTAATGAGCCAAATGATAACACACACCCACAGCAATACACACGCTTATACATATCATACTCACTCCCTAAGAACCAAATAACACACACACACAAACACTAAACGGAGACACATACCCTCTGCAGGACCAATAAAACTGTCAAAATGACCACGGGAATTCAGAGAAGCATAGATCCATCCAGCTCTTATCTAAAATAACAACTTAAAAGATAACTTCAGATAACTGAATTTTTTTATATAAGATCAGCGTTCCGTTTAAATATATATATATATAATAGGACTTCAAGCTTGTATGAAGATATAAGAACCTATTGATCTCTGCTATTCCTATATCAACGGAAGGGATTTCTTGAACTGTTTATATGAGAAAATAGTTCAATCGAACTTGTTTAATATTTTAATATTTTGAAATCATCTTCGAATACGTTTTCACAACATCGCCCACGTGACGACGACGTGATCATATTTAAACGGAACGCTGATCTTATATAAAAAATTTCAGTTATCTGTTTGGATTAGTTGTGCTCTTATGTCCATCGTCTTTTCATGGTGAATTTTATATGTTCAAATGTTAATTATGTTTTATGAATATGTCCTGATGATGGTCTTAAATAGACCGAAACGCCCGACGTTGACTTTATATTAACATCAATACAGCATAATTGCATATTAAGATTTTTGTTTGTTTTTTCTGTATATTTTTCTTCATATATATATATATATATATATATATATATATATATATATATATATATATACTCAATCTCTCTCTATCTATCTATCTATCTATCTATATATATATATATATATGTGTGTGTGTGTGTGTGTGTGTGTGTGTGTGTGTGTGTGTGTGTGCGTGTGTGTGTGTGTGGATATGCACACACATGCATTTAGCTATATTTATCCATTTCATTATACATATATATATATATATATATATATATATATATATTCAGCACCTCGACTCTATAGTTTCAATCAGCTGTGACAAAATTTATTTGTATTAATCTTGCAGACACACATATATATATATATATATATATATATATATATATATATATATATATATAGTTTTAATGTATGCTGCGTTTATGAGTAACATTGCTTAGTATCAGAGATTTAGTGTAAATATAGAAGTGGACACTGAATTCAAAACCAGGCGGCGAAAATCTTAGACCAATTTTCAGCCCATGATTTTTATTTTATTATATTCTTTAAATCCCAATGCTACATCATAAACTGCATCAGTGATGGACAATTTTCCATTTTATTATTTTTTATCTCGTTTCATTATATGAGGGAAAGTAGTTATAGCATCGTTTGTTAGAAGTAAGAGGTAAACGCCACGTGCTGGTTTGACACAATAAGGAATCCGAGTGCGGCAGGCGTGTAATCTCTACAAATTGTTGCAGCCGTCTCACTGTCTTCGTGCCTTTTTGGTCTTATATATAAAAAAAAAACACATTTAGACAATGTCAATCCATAACTGCCTGAATCCCACGCTTACAGTGTTTTCTGACAAGTAGTCTCCAGTTCTGAGCCAGCCTTTTATATCATCAGTTATTTCTGACTCCGTCACCAGTCAATCCGGGTACATATTGCCCACACCGCGGATTGAACCAGCAATTACTATGTCACCAATTTCACGACCCAACGCTTTTATCCACTTGGCTATTGTCTCTAGTGGGAGGGCTGATAACTGAAAGTGCTAAAAAAGAACAAGACGAGATATCTCGAGACATGGCCAGCGGAACGAGAATTATCAACCCCTGTAAATTAAATAAAGGGTTCAGCTCGGCATTCACTGAAGGTTACTCGGATCGGCAAGCACCTGATGAAGGCCGGGGGGACAATGGTCGAAACGTTGCGATAACAACAAATATGCGAACAATAGTTTAATAGTGTGAATGTAAATATTCATCGACCCCCTTGTGGAATAGATGCTGCAATTTGCTGATCTAGAGAGAGTCACACATGATAACAGACACCTGCTCACCACTCAATCAACCCCAGGTAGGCCTTTCAACCTGTCAGTCCAGAAGTACCTCCACATATCGAGATCTTCTGTTAATCTATCTGGCGGGATTGCATCCGTCGCCCGCTTGCTAGGCCTGTCGCATAGCCTACAGCACCTGGTATTCCCCAGTAGTCACCGATCTGAATACTGACCAGACTCAACGTTGCTTAACATTTGCGATCGGACGTGAGCTTACGGCTATAATACGCTGAAGCAGACACCCATGCTATAATTTCTTTCAAAAATGAATTAAAAAAGAAGACTATCAGCTGAAAAATGTTACATAAACGAAATATTTAAAAACTTGCTACTCTAAAAATGATTGAATATTGAGTTTAAATTTCTACTAATGCATCAGATGCAGTCAGTGCAGCGCGGTACTTATAAAATCCGACACATCTGTCTAGAACAGCTAAACTTACGGACTGTTTTAGTGAAGACCGTTCTTATTCAAGTCATATGACTAACAAAATTGTTTGATATCTTGGCTCTCTCTCTAATTGAGGAAGCACATCACTACTTGAGTGCTTCGCCAGCCTCTGTCCTCAAATCATTCCGGAAGTCGGTCAGTCAGAGCGGAAGTGAGCCAGATATCTCGTCCAGCAACAAATAGCTAAAGACCGCCACGGAATGGCGACCGGAAATTAAAAAGCGTCCAAAATTTAGGAAAGAAAGAAAAAAAAAAGTAAAATTAAAAGAAAAAATGAACTGTTGAAAGACAAATGAACGATGCAAGAAGAAGGGAAAAAAAACAGGCTAGAAAGAATGGAAAATGAATGCAAAAGCTATAAAAAAAAAAAAAGAAAGAAAATCGTGGAGGGAAGGAGAGAAAAAGAAAAATGGGAAAACTGTGTTAAAATGGACAAGGAAGATAGACAAGGAATAAAGAAAGGAGCATATTAGAAAGGGAAGAAAATAGAAAAAAGAAAAGAGAGAAAAAAAGAAAAGTTGAAAGAAAGAAAAATAGAGTGAAAGAAAGATAAAGGAAGATACAAAAGCCCTAGGAGAAAAAAACAAAGAAGAAGAAAGAATAAAGAAAATGAAATGAAAGGGAAAGGAAGTCTAAAATGTACAAGACAATATTTCAAAGAGAATGAAAAAGAAAAAGTGATATTTCTTTGAAATGTATGCAAAAGTAGACGACGACACATCTCAAAGAAATAGTTCATACTTGCTTATTTAAGACTGTATTTATTGCTAGACCGGATGGCATTTTCGGTCTTGTCTTGTTATCAATATGGCCAACTCATTACTTTTACCAATGAAGCTGGAAAGACGTTATGGCTTTTATTCGTTCAGCATTTAATTCCTGCTGGTATTTTTCTAGATTTGTCAGTTCTTCATTATAATGTTTTCTAGTATTTTCTTTTTCTTTTAGCGTTCTCATCAGACGCCATATTTGCTGTGGTCATCGATATTCTACAATGTTTGAAGGTTTGATCATTCATCGGTTTTTATTTATCGATTTTGGCTGATAAAAGTCAATGGAAGGAAGAAGTGAAGCGGAAAGAGCGACCAAAAATGTGGAGAGAGTAAAAAACAAAAAAAAACAAAAAAGAGAACAAGGCAGAAAGGAAAAAAGGAGATAAAATGAAGTGAGAAAGAACTAAATAAAAAGAAAGGATAGACTAAAAGAGAAATCAAGAAATGGAAAATGCATAGAATATTGTCTGTCACATCTTCTGATGCTTCTGCTATGTATTTAGAGATTCCTGACAAAATCCAAAGAAGAATCTGCAGTGTTATGGGTCCTGATCTAACATCTCGGCTTCTGTCACTTTTCCACTAATTGAAACGTATGTTCTCTCTCCGTTTAATTATGGTGATGCAAAATGTTAAAGGAACAGTTGTGAAATAAAATTAAACAATGACAGAACAAATGTAGCTGTTTCACTTTCAATTCAGTCAAATATGACCGCTTAATAGCCATTTTTTTTTTAAAAAAAAAATATTGTTCTAAATATGAAGAGCAAGCGCCTCTTACATAGCCTCGTTTTAATGTTCAATATAAAAGTAATAAATGGATATTTTATTCGAAATACATGTCAAATGGATCCCCCTTTTGCTAAAACTAAACTAAGTTTTTTTTTTTTTTTTTTTTTTGTTGTTTTTTATCTTATATAAGAAATTCAATAACATTTCAAAAGCTATGAATGAATCGATCCTCCAGATCTACAAATCAACAATTCTCCCTTGCATGGAGTATTGCTGCGATATATGGTCTGCAGCCCCTACTGTTTGCCTCGGGGTTCTTGATAAGCTCCAGAGGCGGATATGCAATATAATTGGCCCTTATCTGGCATCTCGTCTACAGTCACTCTCTCATAGACGTGTCGTCACCTCTTTCTGTCTTTTTTACAAATACTTTCATGGCAATTGCTCCAAGGAGCTGCATTCGCTGGTTCCCAGACTTCATGAGTTCAAGTGCCCTACGAGGCTGATATCCCGCTCTCACCCTTTTACTGTCGAAACTCCTAAATGTAGCCGTCTCTTCTACTCTAATAGCTTCATGTCTCGCACCTCTCGCCTGTGGAACTCCCTTCCCTATTCCAGTTTCCCTGAGAGCTATAATCTCCAACTATTCAAATGTAATGTCAATCGACATCTCCAGTTGTCTTGTTCTATCCACTACCCTTCTCCTCATCCTTTCTTCTATCACTCCTATCTGACCTTGCTTCAAATCTTCTGTAACCCCTTGTGTCCTAGTGGCTTCTCGCCTTGCTTGGGGTGAAACCCTTAAAAAAAAAATTAAAATTATTTCTTTGTGTCTGTCTCTATTTCTGAGATGAGATATTATGTATTGTTCGGATCATCATCCTCATCTTTGTTGCCATATTTATTACAACGTTTCGGCCGTTGTACGCTCCGGCCTTCTTAAGGTGCTTAGAATGTCAATCTGAACCCTTTATTTCGCACGCTGGGGTAGACTGTTCTATTTCCACGTGCCGTGTCTAATGGATGTCAGTTATCAGTTATATCATGCTAATTCCCCTCTCCAAGTTTTCCATCGCCTTAACCGGGTATTGAACTCACACTCTTTTGGGTCCTGTGACTCGATCTAACTACCGCATGTATCCACTGTGCCTTGAGGACATATCTGTATCTGCGTATTTTAAAACTAATGTCTTCAGCGGCCATTTTTTACAGGACATTCCAAGCAGCTTAAGAAGGCCGGGGCGTACAACGACCGAACCGAAATATGGCAACAAAGATAAGGATGACAGTCCGAATAATGTAAATGGTGTATTTCTTTGTACTCGTTTAAAAAAAATATATAATAGGAAATATTTATTTAATTCACAGTAAATTTGTATTGTTCTTTTAGACAGTTATTTAGGTATTTTCTTGTCTGGTTGATGCCAGTTCCTTCTTAGCTTCTACCACCACCCCCGTATATGTGTATGCATATGTATTTCAGGCACGATGGAGTAATAGATAGTGGCTCAGATTGTGGAATCGGAAAACACGGTTCGAATCCCAGTCGAATCCATTACATCCACTTACGTGCTAATACCCTTGAGAAAGGTATGAATCCTCTTTTTCCACCAACCCAGCTATGGGTAAATAGCAGGACAGACTGGGTTCGGGAGCCTTGGATGGCAACTGGTCTACCGCAGAAAGAAATGACAAACTACTGCGGGAAAAAAATCTGCCTCGTCAGCCATGTATCGAAAGGTACATGATCGTCTAAGCGTGTATTACTCTTGGCACATAACTGACTTACTGATTGATATGTAGTTTATTTTGGGGGGGGTGGACACAACTACGACTGTTGTTTTATTGATTTGTTGTTGATGTGTTTTATTGTTCTTTTTATAGTTTTTTTGATGGGGTTGGGGGTTGTTTTTTTGTGGGGGTTGTATTTTTCTTCTTTTTTTACGTCCTCTTATTGTCATGAAAAAAAAATCGGGGAACTGGGCGGAAGAATGCCTTATATGTAATCCCCGCTCCCATTTAAAGTTTGTGTATATATTCTTTTAATCCGATATTAAAGAAAGACTATTATTATTATTATTATTATAACGTAGATTCCTTCTGCCTTTTCTATAAATATTTTTATGGCAATTGTTCTGATGAACATTCCTCTTTATGTTATTTTTATTCCCCTCGCCTCCACAGGCAAATTGTGCATATGAGAACTAGTTAGGACTTCATAGAGACTTGAGGTATTATGGTGACTGTAGTAAGAATGGTAAGTAAGAAAGTGTGGTCTTGATGCAAGGAATACTGTGGTGTGTTTAGGCCAGTATTTGTGGCTAACTAAGACAAGACAGACTGAGGATCAGCCTTCCCCTATCCCCTTTTTTTGGCCTTGTGCCACATTGTTGTATTTGCAAAATAAATATTATTTTCCTCTTTCGTACCTAGATTTTACGAACTTAATCGCAACACTAGATTGGCGGTAAGGTTTCATCTTTTTAAAAACTGAAATGGCGAGATGTGACCGTAAGTTTTATGCTAACTGTTTCTTCACCTGCACTTCTCACTTCGAGAACATTCTTCTTGCTTTCCAGTCAACTTTGACCTTCTAAAATGTAAATGCAATGTCAATCGTTATCGTTAGTCCTAATTCTTGCTCTTTTATTTTACTTTTCTCTCCTTTATAATCAGAATTTATTTAATAAGATATCTCGAACACTGAGGCCGTTAGGTGAAAATAAATAAATATACTGTTTAATATGTAATCGAATCGCCTACTCGGATACCATTAGCCACTAAAAATAACGTTTAAAGTGATACAAATCTGTCGGATTAAAAAATTCATTCTAACAAATTCTGTTTGTTTCCGTTTCGATACAAATCTGCGTGTAGATATGAAAACGATTCGAGAGATCATTGAGAAGAGAAATTTCCCTTGAAAGCATTAATATGAGTATGATGGCCATCGCTCTCTTCGTGGCCAAACCGGTATAGGCGCACCGGGCTAAATGATGGCTTTCTCTACTCCGAAGGACGCAAGTTCCATCCCTGTCGAAGAGCGCAAATTTTTCTTTAGTTAGATCTCTCGAAATGAAAATAAATAAAAAAAAAAGTTTACGATTAATGTCTGGGCTGGAATTGCAGGTCATTGTCTGATAGGTCAATATGTTCTTCCAACATGACTTACAGAAATTGCCTACAGGGACTTTATTTCAAACACACTTCCAGACCTGCTAGAGGATGTATCACTGCTAATAGGAAGACGCATGTGGTTCCTGTGTGATGGTGCTCCGACACATGTTAGTCACATTGTTTGCGATGCACTAGCCGACATCTACCATGAAAAATGGACAGGTAGCGTAGGGCCGGTTCCAAGGCCTGCCCGTTCCCCCAACTTCAATCCTTAGGATTTTTATCTGTGGGGCCACGTAAACAACTGGTTTATGCAGCCTACATTAATAATTTAGAGACGCTTCATCAACGTGTCATGGGTGCCTGCGAAACGATTCAACACCGTGTGGGAGTATTTGAAAGTGTCCGCCAGTCAATGATCCGACGGATGCATGTATGTGTAGAAGCAAGTGGAGGACATTTTGTGCATTTGTTATGTGTTGTTGTCTTGAGATACAACGAAGGCCTTCTGAACATAGGTTTATAAGGACATTTTAGCTTATTTTGGTGTCAGGAACCCTTCCCCAAAGTATTTCTCATACACCATATATATATATATATATATATATATATGTGTGTGTGTGTGTGTGTGTGTGTGTGTGTGTGTGTGTGTGTGTGTGCAATAGCTGGCCACTTGTATTCGAGGATACCAGTCTATTAGGGAGGCAAGCCAATCCCTATTGCAGACGCTCAATCAGGCACAATTGAGTTTGTTTCACACCCACAGAGCCAACTATGCCGAGAAAAGTTTAGTTACAATTTCTGGGAGAGAGCGTGTTATCTAGCGTGATCAACAATCTGTGTTGTTCAGGATGACGGTCGTCTTTGAGTATAGAATCCAGAGGTTAGCAGTGAATATTTCGAAGACAGTAAGAAAGCGTAGTTCAGGTTAGCAGTGGATATTTCGATAAAAGTAGCAGAGCATAGTTCGTCCTTCTGTTTCTCTTCGCCCGACAAGCTGGCACTGGACATTCGGGTAGGGTAAACAAAATGGCCGCCTTTATACACGACGGATTGAATGTTCTACGTCTTCTGATTGGTTAACCTTCTATTGGTGGACTATAAAGTGAGAAGTCATTTGGGCTAACTCGCTAGTACATATATATATACACAAAAAACTGCAACAATCTGAACAAGGCCAGCACACTCAGACCCTCGGTCACGATGACTTGTGGCTTCGTGCTAGCACAGCTATCGACGACGTCCCCCCACCCGAAAGGTTCCGTCTACCCAATTTCACTCACAATGCTTGGGTAAACTCGTGGTATGGTCTTCAGGCACTCTCCAAAGGTACCGCACGCTGAGACCGACCCACTCCAGAGCGATGATATCAGGAAGTCTTCTTCCTGACAAATCAACCGAGGTGAGATTCGAACCCGGGTCTCATGGTTAGAAAGCGAACGTTCTAATCACTTATATAGTAAGAGAGGTTGTCAGTTTCGACGCCTAAATGATGTTCAGGCGCTTGACACCTACACTAACTCATCAGCGGTTATCCTGAAAACATGCCTCTTCAATGTATGTCATGATTGTTGACGAAAATGGTAATAACTTAGCGGTAAATGCTGTTACACTCCTAGTCAACCTTGACAAAACCCAATGATCTACGTTCAGGATTATATGTTGTAAGCAACAACGTCAGTTTTTTTTTATAGACTTGATATTGCGTATAGGGCGGTATTACGGAAAATGAAAGTTTTTATTTTTGGTGAAAAGATAAGAAAAAAGTAAAAAAAAAAAAAACGAATGATGTAAGTCTCTTTTCAATCACGAATCAGTCATCGAGGCTCTTTGATGTCATTACCAAATCAATAAAACTAAGACTGATAAAAAAAAATGTCCTACAACAATTGTGCAAGATCTTTTCAATACGCTAAATCGAATTCTACTCTTTCTAATTGTTTATTTCATTGTTATTTCTTCTTTTATTTGTTATGATGAATGCCTACAAAAGAGTCTTTCAATAATATAGATACTGTACGTACTTCAATGATAACCTATCATAATTTCTTTATCCTATAAATACGTTTAAATACCGCCCTATACGCAATATCAAGTCTATTCCTACATATATACCGATTTTGCAAGCGATTATATGATAAATAGAATTCAGACAAGGATTTATGAGCATCTTTATTAGGGTAGCGGCTCGGATTGAGGAATCGGAGAGCCGAGTTCGAATTCCAGTTGAATCCATTACATACACTTACTCTTGCAAAAGGTATGAATCCTCTTCTTCCCCCGACAAAAAAAAAGATGGATAAATGTCAGGACAGACTGGGTTCTATAGCCTTGGATTGCAACTGGTCTACCGCAGAAAGAAATGGCAACCTACTGCGGAAAAAAAAACTGCCTCGTCAGTCATGTATCGAAAGTTACAGGATCGCCTCAGAGTGTATCACGCATGGTACATAATTGACTGACTAGGGTTTATTGAGTTCATCAGAGGACTAGGTGTCCTGTCCAGATTTATTATTGGTAGACATAATCTTATAATATAGGTATTGTGGGTTATTTAAAACCGAAACATATTTTGGATTGTAAGAATAATTTTTTCTCTTTTTTACGGCTTATCAACCCTTCGTGGGTTATTTAAAACCGAAACATATTTTGGAATTTCATGAGTTACTTTCAGTAACCGGTGTTCCCAAGTGGCCTGCGATCTTCATACTGGCCAGGATCGACGTTGCTTAACTTCGGTGATCGACGCTTTGTTGGCATGCTGCTCTCGCATTCAGTAGTAGTAAGAGTAGTAGTAGTAGTAGTAACAGCAGTAACCAAGAAGATAATGAAGTAATATATGGAAATAAAATAAATTGCTGATTTCAGTTTATACAGAATTATGATTTTTTAGATAATCGACAGAAGGAAGTCTTTTTTTCTTTGGAGAGCCGAAACACGTAACACGTTTTTCATTTGTTAACTTATTATATATATATATATATATATATATATATATAATTTATTTTAAAATCTTAAATTATGTTAAAAATCGCTACACAATTGCAATTATGTTTCAGCATCATAAATGTGTCTCTTCAGGCGGCGTTAAACTACTAACGAGGGAAAGATTAATTTAATTTCAAAAAGCAGAACACTTAAACAAAAAAAAATTGACTTGTGAGTTTTGCTGTGATTAACCAATCAAATACGACCTACGCTAAATTCAATTCACCGGAAAGAAAATTACGGTTGAAATTGAATTTAGCCGAGGTCACATTCGATTGGTTAATTACGACAAAGCTCAAAAGTCTATTTTTTAAAGTACTCTGCATTATTTTTTTAAATTAAATTAAATCTTCTACTGTTTTTATCGAGCACTGTTTTATTTTTTAAAAAAAATAGTTACTAAGAACAATGGATCAGAAATCTTACTGTTATTTCCTATTATTTTAATATATATAGATATAGATATATATACAAGTATACAAGCTAATATTTAAATTGTTTTAGCTTGGACGTAGCTTATTTTAAATAAAATGAAGTTATGAATTTAACCGTTATCTTTCAATTTTTTTAACATTTAGAAGTAAGCTTTTCAAGGAAGAAGATAATCTTAACAACATTAAAATAATTACGAATAGATCCAAAACTATTATGGATATGATCAGAACCCAAAATACCCATAACAATAATAATTCTAAAACAGGTAGATATAAAATAAATTGTCAGAATTGCTCCTCAAAATACACAGAGGAAACTTCTAGAAATTTAAAAAAAAAACTATCTATGAACACAAAAGGGATCTTATATACAACAATTTATTAAATGTATTAGTTATACATAGAAATAAATTCAACCAGAACTCTGATATAAATAATGCCTCACTTATTAAAAGAGAAAGTCTATCTATCTATCTATCTATCTATCTATCTATCTATCTATCTATCTCTCTCTCTCTCTCTATATATATATATATATATATATATATATATATAGAAGAAAAATTCTCGAGAATGCCGCTATTGAATCTTGTTAAAATATAAATCTACGCCCAGGATTTTTTCATATATCCCTATTCCTGAAAGAATTACTACTTTTCCAATCT
>CAHIKZ030005451.1:1590000-1635000 GCA_903632075.3 Acanthosepion pharaonis
GGTATTAGCACGTCAGTCAGTCAGTTATGTGCCATACGTGATACACGCTTAGGCGATCATTTATCTTTCACTGGATGTAAACAACGCTTTTATCCACTGGACCATGTGTCCTTGAAACCTTTTTACTATTATATTGATTGATTCGAACTAGTTTTATTATCTTTACTATCTATCCCCCCACCCTTGAGACAGCTAAACTCTACGGCCTCCTTACTGTGGATATTTCTGAGACAAGACATTATTGATTAATTCGGACCAATTTCATTACCATTGCTGTCTTTATCCCAACATTTAGACAGCTACACTCTACGGCCTGCTTATTGTCCGTATTTCTGAGGCAAGACGCTGTTACTATTGTATGCTAATTCGGGCTAGCATCATCATCTTTCTTATCTTTATCCCAACTTTCGGCTACTACATTCAACGACCTTCATCATGCTGACATTTCTGGTACAAGACATTGTTACAATTATACAGAGTAGTCTGAGAGACACCTGTCACCTCTGCATAATATAATTTTCTATTTCAGATTCCTGACAGGTTCTCCTAGAGTTTGGAAAAAGAGGTCGAGGATGACAAGACTTTCGGACCACCCTGTAAATTAATTTATTCAAGCTAGTATCCTTATTTTTGTTGTCTTCATCCCAACCTTCAGGCTACAGCACTCTACTGCCTTTTTTTCTGTCTCCATTTCCGAGCCTTGACGTTGTCACGATAAAATATTGATATTTTTTTCCAGATCAGTTTCTGTATTTAATAATGAGAAAACATCGTCTTAGAAATCCAGGATTTCGATACTTAAGGTATTTAAAGAACTAATCTCTTGGATAGAAACAGCTTGTTGATATTTTCACTGTTCCATTTTGTTTAATCTGTGATTTAAAATAGTTCATAATATAAAAACTCAGATATTAAAACGTAATTCGAGAAAATTAATTAGATTGATTCATATGATTTCCATGTCGTCTAGATTGTACGGTTTTCGACGATCCAAAAATAACTTATTTTGCCGCCATCTGTCTACGCTTTGGCCTTTCGCCATTTTCTTTCGTTGCATTAGCTTAGGCCTGTGTGCGTTCGTATTTTAGCTAAAGCCAAACCGAAAAAGACGAAAAGGAATTAAATTATTTTATTTTTCGTCTTTTGTCCTTTTTTTCTTCTTCTTTCTACATTTGATCTAATTTCTTATAATTACATCATTATAATTCGCAATTTTGCTTTCAAAACAACTATCAGCCAATACGCATCTAAAATCAATAGATGTTCAACATGTTATTTTTTCCCCCTTTCTTTTTATTGCAACAACGGATATAGGGACTGCTAGAAAGTCATTTGGTCTGAAGTGCTTAGAAGGAAATTGAAAGAGAGATAAAACTGGTTGAAGAAAAAAATGGGTGAATTTCGTTTTCAAATGACAGATTAAGGTTGGTTGGTTGGTTGGTTGGTTCCTTAGTTGCTTCGTTGGCTGGTTGGATGGTTAATTGGTTTGTTGGTTGGTTGGTTGGCTGGTTGTTTGTTTGTTTGTTTGTTTGGTTGGTTGGTTGGTTGGTTGGTTGGTTCCTTAGTTGCTTGGTTGGCTCGTTGGTTGGTTGGTTAGTTTGTTGGTTCCTTAGTTGCTTGGTTGGCTCGTTGGCTGGTTGAATGGTTAATTGGTTGGTTGGTTGGTTGGTTGGTTGGTTGGTTGGTTGGTTGGTTGGTTAGTGTGTTGGTTCGTTAGTTGCTTGGTTGGCTGGTTGGCTTATTGGTGAGTTGGTTGGTTGGTTGGTTGGTTGGTTGGTTGGTTGGTTGGTTGGTTGGTTGGTTGGTTGGTTGGTTGGCTCGTTGGCTGGTTGGATGGTTAATTGGTTGGTTGATTAGTTTGTTGGTTCGTTAGTTGCTTGGTTGGCTGGCTGGCTGGTTGGTTGGTTGGTTGGTTGGTTGGTTGGTTTGTTGGTCGAATTCCATTTTCAAATGACAGATCAAGGTGGGTGGCTTGGTTTGTTGGTTGGTTACTTGTTTGATTGGTTGGCTGGATAGTTGGATAGTTAGTTGGTTGGTTGGTTAATTGTTTGGTTGATTAGTTGGTTGGTTGGTTGGTTGGTTGGTTGGTTGGTTATATTTAGTAGCATATCAATCTCAATGTGTTATTTAATACCAAAATGTGAATATAGTTTTATGTCTTCAACTACAGATAAAATATAATCCTCTTCATTTCGCTATAAAATTTATTATTTGTAATTATACTATAAATATGTATCGTTGGTGACATTTTTTATATGAAAATTTATTGCTGGTATTTTTACTATAAAATGTATTTTCATTCTTTCATAGTGTTTGAGTGTTCACCATTTGCCCATGGCTGAGGCCCTAACAGGTGCTACCACTCTTGGCCAGAGTGGACCTGGAAACAGCAGCAACAAAAATGTTGTTCCATGCTCCTCAAAACCTCCAATCTTCCAAGCAGAGGCTTTGCTGCCGGATGTAGTTTATCGTCATACCCAGGGCTAAAGATCAAAGAGAGTCGGGGCGGGAGGGGGAGTATGAGTTTAAAGAAGGTAATAAAAAATAAATGAATAAGTGATTGGCTGGGAAATCTCCAAAGAAACAGAAAAGCAATAAACATGTTCCGTGAGATGGCGCAGGATCAGCTTCTCGATATAATCATTGAATACGGGATATGGGATGCGCGGGTGGTGTAATAGATAGCAGTTCGGAATAAAAAAAAAAGTCGGAAGGCCGAGTTCGAATTCCAATCGAGTTTGTTACATTCACTTACGTGCAAATACTTTCGGGAGAAGTTATCATTAAATCTCTCTTCTCCCTCACCACGAGCTATGGGTTAAATAGTAGGACTTGTACCTGGAAAAAAAATCATTGCTATCTCCAAAAAACTGTTAAGGTAATATTCATTCGCAAAAAAAAAGAAACAATTATTCATACAATCCAAAATATCAGCTTTATATAAGCTTATAGGGTTGATAAGTCGTAAAAAATCAGTCAATCAATCATTGATTTCAGACTGAAAACGCCTACTGCCGGGGGTGCAACGCATATGTGAATAGTTGTCCGCTCTCTCATCATCCACACACACAAACACACATATAAATACACATCTATATACACACTCCCTTATACAAACATACAGACACACATACACATAAACACACCCATACACACTGATGTACAAACACCATATACACACATACACACACGTACACATAGACATACACACATACACATAGACATCCACAAATATACACACGTGCATATACACACCCATATACAGACACACACATATACACACATACAAACAGATAGACATACACATATCCACCTACACACATATACACATAGACATAGACACATATGCACATACATGCCCATATATAGACACACACACACATTACGCACGCATACACACTAATATATACATACATATAAACACATACACGCACATAGACATACACACAAACACATACATACATACATACATACATACATACATACAATCCTTGCAATATACGAAAAGCAACAGGATGAAAAGGAAACGAAGGAAATGTAATTTACAGAGTTTTGCGATGCTTAATTAAACAGTCTTGAAGTTTCGGTACTTTTCTTAGATTCCGTTTCCTGAATTCTTCGATGTCTCCGTAAAATTTGCAAATTAAATTGCGTAAGTACGAGTCTTTGATCACCAGAGAGAATCATTGATATATTCGCATCTTCATGGCTGACGCTAACCTCTAGCAGAGCAAATGACCAAACCTTCTTCGTCTCACGTTTTCTACTGACATGAAATGGAGCGATTGTATTGAAACAATTGCTAGCTCTGCTGATAGGAAAGTTGGTTCACTCTGTCGTGCAAGACAATTTGTCTCTCGAGAATCTATCTTATATATTTGTTATGGTCCAATATCTTCGCACCACAGTTATGGTCCAAGATTAGAACCAAGGAAGAACAACACGAACACAAGAGTAGAATAACAAAGATATATTACAACAGGAATATAGTACAAGAAGTTGAGGGTGTTAATAATGACTGTCCGTCTGGTTTAGAGTGAACTAATATTGTCTCGACTTGTTACACCATTCATTGTATTTAATATCCCACCCACGAGAAATATATGTGGCACGAGGTCGACATTAAAGTGGGTTTCTCCGAGCTCGTAAGCTCGGCCAAAAATATGCCCTTAAACCCGCCTAGACGGGTTCAGGCCCTGTCTACCTCCCCGGACGAAACCTTGCCCTTCGGCAAAGCTTCGTCCGGGTTCCTCTCTGGCAAAGCAGAGAGTTCGACAGACGTCGCTTACAGTCAAAGACTGTATCACGACTCAGCTAGACTCGGAGATCTTACCCTCTCGGTCTATCTGTCTTAGTATTTATCGATCCCCCCACGAGGATTGAATGTGGCACAAGGCCGGTTTAATGTGGGTATCCCCGAGCCCGTAGTCTCGGCCAAAAATATACCCTTTGAACCCGCCTAGACGGGTTCAGGGCCTGTCTACCTCCCCGGACGAAACCTTGCCCTTCGGCAAAGCTTCGTCCGGGTTCCTCTCTGCTAATGCAGAGAGTTCAACAGTCATGACCTGGTGCTCGTTGCATTATTCATTCATTATACCTCTTGAGAGGCGCAGTATTTATAGTGTCAGGAAGAGTCCATTATCGTAATAGGTAGGTTCCCATAACAATATTTATAAGTCTACCATTCGTCCTTACTTTGAATATTGCTGCCATTTGGTCTGGTGGTTTTGCTATATATCTAGACATTCTTGAAAAAATACAAAGAAGAATCTGTAATTTTACAGTCGAAATGTCTAGATGTAACCGTAAGTTCTATGCAAAACCGTTTCCTCTCTCGCATTTCTCGCTTACGGAACTGTTGTATAGCCCCCTATGCTATGAAATCTTGGCGGCGGCATCGATAATAAAGTTGCATTCTTCTCTCGCGGCCGGTGATCGCTAGTGAGTCCAGAATTAAAAGAACTTCAACACAGGGAATTTTACTTAACTATTTTATTAAAGTTCCTGTCGACATGTTCTAACTATCCAGTGGGGTCGTTCCCCCTCTACTGGGGAGCCGTTTCGGACACGAAAGAAAACATGTCTACATTGTTTGACGGTGATGAAACAACTCCCTGAAAACACTTTCTCTATATCTGTCATTCCCACTCTAGCTCAGCCAATCAAAATCGACTTCCTTATTTTGTCTTCCATCTGACCTCTAAGGTCAACCTCAGGAAATCCGAGAAAAGATACACTTCCCCAAAAAAATAATGGTCTGCTTAACCATTATTTAACAGTTTATTACTTTTCAGTCACGGTTGAAATGCAATGTCAGTCGCTATCTACAGCCTTCCTTTACTTTTGTTCTCGCTCTTTAATAATGTTTTCGATTTTCGACCTAATCCGGCTCCTATAAAGGTATAGGATAGCCGAAAATGTTAAGTACTTACAAGAAAGGTAGAGGGAACGGACTATTTTTTTCAACCTCTTTATCGATGGATAGAATGTACGAATTCCATTTGAGATCTGGGTTGAGATTAAGCCACAGTAAGCGCTCAAGACACAGGGTCTAGCTAAGAGAGCCCTCGTTCATAGCAATAGCCGAAAACTTTGGGTCTACCATGGACTGGTTTTGTGATGAACTAGGAAATGTTAAAGAGAATAGAGACTGCACCAAAACATCTGCAAAAAATAGAAAGTTTACAGTCGACATAGCGAAGAATAACGACGCAAGGAGGAGCAGAGGGTAATCTATCTGACACATCTGAGTGAATAGATATCAGAGCAGGGAGAAAATAGGGTGGTAAAGAGGGGAATGGTATTTATAACAGCATTAAAAGTGAAGATGTGGAGAGCCATGATTGTTATCCATCTGAAGAGACATGGCATATTAAAGAAGAGGAATATGCCAAAATCTGCCAGACTTGATTGTCGCCCGGCCAATAATTATTTTATCAGTGAAATCAAAAACGTTTCGAAAAAATGGAAAGGGAGATAATTTGTTATTTCTACTGGCGTGTTCGCAATTACGACGACAGAACGATATTAATTTCTGGAGAAAACGGATTTGTTGTTGGATTATAATGTTAATCGTAATGACAGAACAGAAAGGTATAGGAAGAGATGTTTAAAAGATATTGGAAGATAGCAAAAATGCATAGAAAGTGGAGGGAAAATAGAAAGAAAGAAAGAAAGAAAGAAAGAAAGAAAGAAAGAAAGAAAGAAGGGAGAAAGGTTTGTACTGAAGGGATAGAAAGGCAGTCAAAGAAAGAAAGAAAGAAAGAAAGAAAGAAAGAAAGGATAAGGGTTTGTACTGTTGGGATAGAAAGACAGTCAAAGAAAGAAAGAAAGAAAGAAAGAAAGAAAGAAAGAAAGAAAGAAAGAAAGGAGAAAGGAGAAAGGTTTGTACTGAAGGGATAGAAAGGCAGTCAAAGAAAGAAAGAAAGAAAGAAAGAAAGAAAGGTTTGTACTGTTGGGATAGAAAGACAAAGAAAGAAAGAAAGAAAGAAAGAAAGAAAGAAAGAAAGAAAGAAAGGAAGAAAGAAAGAAAGAAAGAAAGAAGGGAGAAAGGTTTGTACTGAAGGGATAGAAAGGCAGTCAAAGAAAGAAAGAAAGAACGAAAGAAAGAAAGAAAGGTGTGTACTGTTGGGATAGAAAGACAGTCAAAGAAAGAAAGAAAGAAAGAAAGAAAGAAAGAAAGAAAGAAAGAAAGAAAGAAAGAAAGAAGGGAGAAAGGTTTGTACTGAAGGGATAGAAAGGCAGTGAAGGAAAGAAAGAAAGAAAGAAAGAAAGAAAGAAAGAAAGAAAGAAAGAAAGAAAGAAAGAAAGAAAGAAGGGAGAAAGGTTTCTACCGAACAGATAGAAAGGCAGTCAAAGAAAGAAAGAAAGAAAGAAAGAAAGAAAGAAAGAAAGAAAGAAAGAAAGAAAGAATGTAGAGAAGAGATCAAAAAGCACCGGAAGAAGGAAAGAAAAAGAAAGAAAAAAACATGAGTGCCAAGAGAGATTGAAAAAGAAAGCGACAAAGAAAAAAAAAAGCAACGTATGGAAATTGGAAGTAAAAGACATTGAAAAAAAGAAACTTAATGACTATAAAATTGGGAGAAAAGTAGATACACAAAAATAATCAGTGAATGAACAAGAGGAAGAAAGAAAGTTTATATGTTACTGTGTGTATATGTGTTTGTGTGCGGGGTGTGTGTGTGTGCCCCCGCTCCTGCATATGTGTATTTGGGCGATCACATAAATAGTGAGATTGGGGTAGAGGCGCTGGGTGGTGGTAAGAAAACAAACACAAGAATCGTTCGAACGAGAGTGAAACGCTAAACCTACTGTAGTGAGGGCGAGTGAGAAAAAGAAAAGGCAAGCAGAATCGAACAAGTTGCAGTTATTTCGATGGTGGGTGGAAAATGAGCGAGCAGAGAATGAGAAAGAGGGGGAGGAGTGGAGGGGAGGAGTGGAGGTGGAGGCGTCCAGAAACTATTATTATTAAGGAAATGAAAATCGAAGTCCGAATGTGAAGCTCCATCCATCCAGACCCCACCAAAGACCAAAAAAAAAAAAAACGAAAAGAAAATCTTTGTCATAAAAAGATGATTGATGCCGAGAAAGAAATAAAGAATATATTTGGACGAATGATGCAAAGGAAAGGATAAAAGCGATCAAATCAAGGACAAATAGAAAGGAAAAGAAGAGTAAGGAAACAGAGAAAAAAAAAACATGTGCCATTCTTTCGCGTATATCATTAGAGGATTGGACAGCGATTCTGTCAGATGAGAGCATATCATTAAATGAGGCCGATTAAGCGGGAAACGCACGTAACAGTTTGTAATGACATTCAATTGCAAATGATGGATCAGATTCATGACAGGATACAAACTACTTCTACTTTAGGACAATCACAAAACGGTTATCTACCTATCTATCTGCAGCGAAAGATCATCGATCTGAAGAGATAGATAGATAGATAATGACTTTTAAATAGGTACGAAGAGACAGTGATAGATAGATAGATATATAGATATATAGATAGATAGATAGATAGATAGATAGATAGATATTGTGGTCGATAGACGGCTAATGAAGTATTTTACATAGGTACGAAGAGACAGTGATAGATAGATAGATAGATAGATAGATAGATAGATAGATAGATAGATAGATAGATAGATAATGAAGAGTTTTAGATAGGTACGAAGAGACTGTGATAGATAGATAGATAGATAGATAGATATTTTGGTCGATAGAAGGATAATGAAGACTTTTACATAAGTGCGAAGAGACTGTGATAGATATATTTAGATAGATAGATAGATAATAAAATTTTAAATAAGGAAGTAGAGACTGTAATAGATAGATAGATAGATAGATAGATAGATAGATAGATAGATAGATAGATAGATAGAAACAGATTTTGATAGATAGATAGATAGATAGATAGATCCTTAATTAGTGAATATACCGTAAAATATCCCAACTCATTAGGGCTTCTGCTGTAAAAACGGCAATACGAAAAGGTTTTTCGTTTTTTTTTGTTTTTTTTTCTTCTAAATAAGCCTTCCTAGTTATGATTCATGCAAGCACCGGACACTCAAAAAAAATGCTAACAAAGGGAGTGAATGGTTTTGGTTAGTTCTTATACATTCTTTGCCTCCCAGTTTTGGTCAGATTACTTAACCACAAACGCAACGTTTATTGACTGCTAAAGAAGAATTCTGCTCTACAGTCCAAATTGCGTAACACGGGAATCGTGAAGTAAGAACATCTAGCGACAACGACACAACATCGTTATGAATGAGGCAGCAACGTCAGAAATCGTTGAACCAACCAAAAAAGTTCAGAGGTTACAAGGTTAGCTGGTGCCAATGATATCGCTTTAGAATCTTGGGAACACGGAAGTGGTGATTAATTATTCTACACCTTAAACAGATTTCCGTAAGGATGCTTTCCGTACACTCTAAACTTAACGTCTTTTGGTCTAGAGTCAGTCGGGAGCTATCGTCTAATACCTGCTTTCAAAGTCCTCCCCTTACGTTCACATCGCACATCGCATTCATTTAGTCTTTACCTCGAATTGTTCTTGGACCCTATATTGGGGGAACATTCGTAAAAAGAAATCCCCTCTAGTGTATCGCCATTATTCTTTCGTATAATGTAGAAACAAGCTACACAGGTGATTGATGACAGGGACAGCGTGTTCTATTTTTGTTTCTTTCTTTGTTTTTTTCTTTCTTTCTTTCTTTTTTAGCATTTCACCTCAAGCAATGTAATAAAGCCACTAGGACGCAAGAGGTTACTGTATGTTAGAGAATATGAAAAAAAAAACACTATTAAACAGAGCGGGCAATAAAAGAATAGAAATTAAAAAAAAAAAAAACAGGAGAGAGCGATTAACATTGCATATAATTTTTTAAAGATCAAAGTTGACTGGGAAGCAAAAAGCCGGAAGAGAGTTCCACAGGTGAGAATTGTGATAGAAGAAACTGTTTGCATAGAACTTATCTAGCCATTTCAACTATAAAATGATGAGACCTTACCGCCAATCTAGTACTGCGCTTAAATTAATAAAGTCTAGGTAATACAGAGGAAAGTTCATCAGAACGATTACTGTTGTAACCTAGGAAGGGTTACTGAATGAGGAATAACCAAAACGGAGTTTGGAAATGAAATGGTAATCTTTATAACATCAACAAAATATAATACTCGCCAGCGACGTGTAGTAGGTAAACCACTGCTAGTGGTGGACTACTTAGACACCATATTACCCTCCACGTACAATAGTGTCCAACGCATGTATGAGGATTGGGACATACTCATTAGTGCTCGTAGTTACGTTATATAACAATTACCATGAAAGTATTTACAGAAAAGACACAGGGCAGCTATGTTACGGCGGTGGATAAGGGACTGGAGTCGAGATACCAGTTCATTGCAGATTCTCCTTTGGATTTTTTAAAGGATCTCTAAATATATAGCAGGAGCACCGATCCTGACACAGAAAAATGTCAACCTGTTCAGCCGAACGGTTAAATGGGCTTTCACTAAGACTCCAGGGTAGCTGTTTGAAGATCTGTTTTCAGAAAATACAGGTATAGTGGCTCAGTGGTAGGCGCCCTTCCTGCCCTTGCTTAACAAATCTGATTTTTAGAACTTCTTTTGAATGTGTGTTTTTAATGTTGTTCACCCAATACAATCCCCAAGAGCCACTCAAGGTACAGGGTTACTGAATGAGTTCGTTTTAAGACGAAGTAATAAGAAGTGTAGACTATGAGTCTGTTATGTAGTGAACGATTTTTTTTTCTCCGTATGAGTTCGAATCCCTCGTCGCCAAAGTTGTTATGTAGTGGTTTCACAGTAGAGGCTTGTATTTGTACTAAGTCGGTCCTAAAATAGGTTCGACGTACAAAACGTTAGGAACTTGATATAATAGGTAATGACACAGTAATCTAGTTGGGGTGGCTGATACTTTAATATCCGACTAACGGTCGTCCGACATCGACTGACTGATCAACTCCGCCCTGAGCGACTGCTACTACTACTCCTACTTATTATAGGTGGGAGAGTCTATTAACTATAGAATAGGTGTGTTCCACTATAACAGAGGCTAGGTACGATAGATAACGGTTGATCTTAGAAATGAAGAGGCTAAGATTATAGCGATCGAGGAAGCATCCCTTGAGAATTCTATCCCACAATGTCGCAGATGTTGCGAAGAAGTTATCGGAGTTGAAATTTCTTCTTACCTAATGAATACGAAGGGAATGCGGACAATTCGGCTCTGAGGTCGTAGCATGGATTTCCCTACCTGTAAAAGCCTGAACTGATGAAACTAAGCAGCGTAGATTGTCTGGTCATTTGTAAATGGAAATCACGACAGACTAGCGACTTTTAGACTGTAGGGAAAGGGGCTGTAAGGTAGAAAATAATTATTTACCCAGAAGACAGCGTAAACATTTTTTGAGAACTATAAAGGCTAGAAAATGAAGATTGAACATTCCAGTCCAAATATTGTGAGCAAAGATCTGCCGCCTAGGAACGTCAACAGACTTCTTCTCATTTCAATGGTACCTGCTAAGAATTTATTTTATTTTATTTTATTTTATTTTATTTTATTTATTATTTTATTTATTTATTATTTTATTTTATTTATTTATTTATTATTTTATTTTATTTTTTGTAATTTTCAGCGTATTTTATTCTATTCATTTGTTTATGTTTTTTCTTTTGAAAGCTCTGAAGTTATTAATAAATATTTCTCTTTATCTGTCAAATCAGCCTGACAGTCCATTTAAAGATGCAAACTCGTAAGATGGCTATTAATTGAGATTTCGAAATTCAGGAAATTTCATACAAATGGCTGCCATTTTTGTTTTATTTTTTGTTTGTTTTTGTTTTGTTTTTTTTATCTGCGCAGAACGAACCGGTTATCATGCCTACTGCGCAAATAGATAATGCCTTCAATCAGTAAGACATAAGCCTTTATATTCAAACAAGTATTTATTTTATATATCGCTGACGTGAAAGTGCATATGAAATATTAAAATCTCAGAATTTCAAAATGCATGCAAAATTTAATGCTAGGCAAGCAAATAAATAGATTTTGTTGGGTTTATTATTGAAAAATGGAGAAATTATGATTTTTTTTAGATCATATAGATGGAAAAGTAGGTATACAATAATGAAAACCAAAATGTGCGCACAAAACGTATTTTATTGATTAAAGAAACATCAATAATGAACCTGTCAAATGTTCAAAATGTTTCCACCTGTCATTCACACACTCCTCTTTACCTGAAAATTATTTGTTTTTATTATTATTATTGTTATTATTATTATTGTAGAATGATTTATTTGCATTAAATTAGTTTTCATTTAAAAATAAAGCTTAATTATATAATATTTCTTTGCTTATTAAAACCTCAAAATTTTTATTAGTGAAAAATAGAATATTGTTGTCTTATGTCAAATAGCTGTTAAGGGGTCCAATAAGAAAAAAAGAAGGGAAAAGTAGTCCGTGGGTAAAAAAAAGGTTGAGAACCACTGTATGAAGTAAATTCTAGAACAACTATTACAACATTAGTAATAATAATACTTATTGTATACCTACTTTCTTATGGAAATATAATAAATTCATATCAATCAGAAATGTAGGATAGATTAATTAACACCTAAAATAGTATTATTGGATATATCTAATTACTCAGCTTAAAAAAAAACAACAAACTTTTATTTAAAACAACAATATTACAAATGCACTCAGCACAATAGAAAATAAAACATAAAATAGTCAATTGTTTACAAAAGGTATGTGATATGTCGGCCATATTTGTTTCTCTCTTCATTCTTAATGAAAGACATTATTTTTTTCATTTTCATAGTTTAATATACAGGGGGTGCAAAAGTAGGTATACAGTAATGAAAAACAAAACGTGCGCACAAAACGTATTGTATTGCTTATATAAACATATCAATAATGAATCTCTCAATTGTTCAAAATGTTTGCACCTGTCATTCACACACTCCTCTTTACCTGCATATCATTTATTATTATTATTATTTATTTAAAAAAAAATTAAAAAATTTAATAAATGATTTATAATAAAAATTATGAAAATAAAGATATTAAAAATGATTTTAATCAATTTTAATATTAAATGAAACGGAGAATCACTATTATAATGATTTCATTTGTTTGTTTAACGGCGTATCAACTGATTATATGTCATTTAATGTCGAAATTCACTTCTCTTATTAGCTTTGAGGAAATAAAAATATGATATGTTATTCTGCTTTCACAGTTGAATACATGGTAGATGATGCTCAGCTTTTGTGTATATACATGTTTGTGTGAACATCATTACGAGAGACGGTGATATGTGTGTTTTATGTTGGAGTTTTGCTGAAGTTATATTTTGGAATAGAGTTTGATTTCTTTATAAAATCGTAGAATATTATATGGACTAATGTCATGAAAGAGTTCTTTCATGTTGGTCGGTTGATTGATTGATTTTGTTTAGTTGCATATCAACTTCTAGCGAAATCTAAATATTTGAACACAGTTTTATGGCTTTAACTAAATATATATTGAACGTAACTGTCTGCTTTCAACTACAGATAAAATGATTTGTTAGCCATTTCGCTATAAAATGTATTGTTGGCAATTCTACTATAAATTTGTATTGCTGGACATTTTGCTTTTAAAATGTATTGTTTCTTATATATATATATATATATATATATATATATATATATATATATATATGTGTGTGTGTGTGTGTGTGTGTGTGTGTGTAAAAGTTCATAGTTAGATTTGCTCTACCTAGTGTATTGAGCACTTTCCTTAGTTACTTTTGCTTTATTCGTGTTGGAGGGTTTTTTTCTTTGGACTCTGAGCTTGGATTCTGGACGATTGTTTACGCCTCAATTTCATGGTCTTAGTTCTTTCTTTTTTTATCCCTTATTTTTCCTTGGGTATTGGTTTGTTCATTTGCAAGCCAAAACACCTAAGGTTTTTACCGACGAGTATAATTACTTATATATATATATCGGGTGTACGGACATGCATCTATGTTTGCGTTAGCATGAGTGACATCACAACGACGATTCCCCCTCCACTTCCATAATAACACCAATAAACGCAATCTACATAAACCCAAAATTTTAAAAAAATTAATCAGTTTGTCTGACGATCGCAAAAGCGTGAAATCCAGGGTCACAAACTCACATCAATTCAACCAAATATATTAGGTCTATCTCTGATATTGAGCGCTTTCTAATAAGTACCGCGCATATAATATATAAATAATCATATATATATATATATATATATATATATATAAATATCTTTTCACACACACACACACACACAAATATATATATATATATATATATATAAGTTACCATAATATATATATATATATATATATATATATATATATATATATGAAGAAAAATATACAGAAGAAACAAACAAAAATCTTAATATGCAATTATGCTGTATTAATGTTAATATAAAGTCAACGTCGGACGTTTCGCTCTATTTTAGACCATCATCAGGACATATTCATTAAACATAATTAACATTAGAACATATAAAATTCAACATGAAAAGACGATGGACATAAGAGCACAACTAATCTAAACAGATAACTGAAATTTTTATATAAGATCAGCGTTCCGTTTAAATATGATCACGTCGTCGTCACGTGGGCGATGTTGTGCTCTTATGTCCATCGTCATTTCATGTTGAATTCTATATGTTCTAATGTTAATTATGTTTAATGAAAATGTCCTGATGATGGTCTAAAATAGACCGAAACGTCCGACGTTGACTTTATATTAACATTAATACAGCATAATTGCATATTAAGATTTTTGTTTGTTTTTTCTGTATATTTTTCTTCATACTGTCGGATCTATATCCATATATTTGCATATATATATATATATATATATATATATATATATAGTATTATTTAAATTATTTGCTCTGAATTTACATTGAGCTCTCTGGATTTTATCCTCCTTAGGTTTACCCATACGGATTACCTAGTTTTTCATAAACTATATATATATATATATATATATATATATATATTGCTGGTAACTTTACTATAAAAATGTATTGTTATACTTTCATAGACTTCGTTTTTTTTTTAATGTTCTCTATTCGTCCATAGCTGAAACCCTAACAGACGCTATCACCCTAGGTTAGGGTATGCCTGGGAAAAAAAGCAATTAAGTGTTGGTTCGACACTCCTCACAAGCTCCAATCTTCCGATAAGACGCCTTGCTGTCGGATGTAGTTTATCGCCATACTAGGGCTTTCTATTCTAATATATAACTAATAATACTCGTATAATGCTTACTGTATACATACTTTCTATTATTTCTTTAATTATGCCACGTGTTCTACTGGTACCAAGTAACCTTGCACTACCTGCCGCATATTCAGGTCATCTTCGTCTAAACCGGTTCCCACACCAGGCTACTAAGGAAGATTGGCTAGACACCCAGCAGTATTTTAAAAGCAAGATCTATCAAAAGATTGACGAACCTCTTGTAAGGTCAGAGGCCATCTAGCATGATGGGGTAGACTGGGCTTCATAGCTATGCGTGCATCCATCGCTGGGCAGAGGATTGATCAACAGCTAAGGCGGAGAGCCAACCCGTTGGAATCAACAGGCCGCTGTCCGTGGCCCAAGGTTATCCATCCGTTGGAATTTCGAACCGAAACCTTTATTTCGTCCGTCGAGATAGATTGTTCTAGTTCCACGTGCCGTGCCTCTTCTGGATATCTGTGGCCAGGAACTGAACTCACAACTCTTTCAGTCAAGTCACTGAATTATTTCAACCAACGCTTTTTATCCACTGGGGACATGTTTGTATGAATTTTTTTTTTTTGGGGGGGGGGCTTATAAACTTCACACCTGACAAAAACTTGAAGAGTCGAATTACTAAAGGGAAATAACTGAAATTGAGATATACAGAAAAAGGCATGGCACGTGGGACTTGGACAATCGACTCCAGTGGACGAAATAAAGGGTTTGGTTTCATATTCATATCACCTGAAGAAGGCCGGGCCGTACAACGGTCGAAACCTCGTGAATATGACAATGAAGATGAGGACAATAGTTAGAACAATGTAAATAGTGTAAATAGTGGGAGCGCATGGAAGACATCCAGTAACAACACAGACCTCTGCATATATTTGCATATGAGAATGCAAAATCACACAGACACGGAAATGCAACGCGTGACAGACAAAGAATCAGTTCTTCTTTTTCTAATACAAAATTATACTTTTTATTTAATATTTGGGCACTTCGGCGTGGTGTACTGGTTAACAAGTTTGTTGCGCTAAATCAATTACGTGAGTCATGAGTACGAGGTTCACCGGGTGCTCCAAATTTTTGGCATTATGCCACATCTGAGCTACGCATTAAAAGTCATCAGCACTTTGGCATGACATAACGGTTAGAAAGCTTGTCTCGGTTGGTCAATTGCGACTGCGTAATGCGTTCGGTCGCCATTTGGGCGCTCCACACTTTCAGCATTGTGACGCAGCTGCGCTTAGAAAATCATCCCCATAATGTTGGCCTTGTGCCACAAAAAAGCCACGCTTAGTAAATCACTATACTTATTATTTAATTTTATCATTTTTCATTTTATTTATTCGTATTTAATTACCTATTTTCGTTTTATTTCCTCTGACGTGTTACTTTATTATATTACTATCGAAAGTGTCAGTGAGTCTTTCTAGTCATTTTTATTACACTTCTTTTTGTTCACTGTCTTTTATTTATTTATAAATATTCAGGCCTTGAGATGCCATTTATACGCTATTAGATTTTTAAAAACTTTTTAATTACCATTTTTAAAGTCTAAATCTTTGACGTCACGGTGACACAAAAGGGCGTGTTTCTGCAATGAACGGGACCCACGCAACAAAGAAATCAGGCAAGAGGGAACATTAAAAGAAGAAGAAAAAAAAGACTGAAGTGCAGCATGTTATTATAGCTGTTCATTCTAGATCGAATCAATAAGTACCTCCTCCACAGGTTATATATAGGCTGCAACAAAATGTTTCTCATATTACAAACTTAATTAAAAAGGCCCGCTTGCACGCATCTCTTGACAAAAACATCAGATCATTCTTTTTCGCCCAACCTTTCAATTGCTTTCACGAAAATATAACACCGCTAACACTAATAGATCAAACAAAAAGTATAAAAATGGAGGAAAAAAAGTCGTCTTTTTAATTTTTTTTTTAATGCAAGATGGCTGCCGGCCTATCAGTGAGTTTAGGAACGACAACATGGCTTCAGTTGAATCACGTCATCCTGAGATGATTCACGACTGATTTTAATTGATTCGCTTCTTGCTTTAACGATCTTTTCACTACTGCAGATCTTTATTAAGACTTTTTTTCCACCTCTTTACGAATGAACATCTTATTTTTATGCTTTTACCCTTCTTTTTTAATATTAACCTGCAGAATCAGTAATTATTATTTTTCCCGCCTTTCCATCGACTTATCCGCCATTGTATCTCCTGAATTGCCGTGTACCAACATAATAATAATAATAATAATAATAATAATAATAATAATAATAATAATAATAATGCACATTTTTAATTTAGTATTGTCAACTAAATAATATTTCTCTTCTCTTTTTTCTGCATTGTTTTCTTAAAGAAGAAACGATGGCCAAGATGAATATACATATATATATATATATATATATATATATATATATATATATATATATATATATTGAAATCATTGATTTATTGCCCAGAAAAAAAAATCAATCAAGTGCGCGTTTTCTTTCTTTCTTTCTTTCTTTGCAATTATTTATTTTTTTATTTTCGTTTTCACAACAAAATTTTGCCAAAAGAAATTCGAAGGAGATTATTAACACGAGTGTTACATTCTATATACGTAAAAAAAAATGTCGTCTTAATTATACCTTCTGGACGAAGTGCTGAAAGACTTGCTTGAGGAACTTGCTAATTGGTATTTAATTGGAAAGTGAAATGATGGACGACGCCTCGAAGCTTTTGCGATAACACAATATCAAACGCTTGTTCATCCAGAGTGACATTGGGGCATTTTGTATGACACACCTTTCTCACTCACTCTCTGTTTCTCTCTCACTCTCTGTTTCTCACTCACTCTCTGTTTCTCTCTCACTCTCTGTTTCTCTCTCACTCTCTGTTTCTTTCTCACTCTCTGCTTCTCCCTCACTCTCAGTTTCTTCCTCACTCTCTGTTTCTCACTCACTCTCTGTTTCTTTCTCACTCTCTGTTTCTTTCTCACTCTCTGCTTCTCCCTCACTCTCTGTTTCTTTCTCACTCTCTGTTTCTCACTCACTCTCTGTTTCTCTCTCACTCTCTGTTTCTTTCTCACTCTCTGTTTCTTTCTCACTCTCTGTTTCTTTCTCACTCTCTGTTTCTTTCTTTCTCACTCTCTGTTTCTCTCTCACTCTCTGTTTCTTTCTCACTCTCTGTTTCACCCTCACTCTCTGTTTCTTTCTCACTCTCTGTTTCTTTCTCACTCTCTGTTTCTTTCTTTCTCACTCTCTGTTTCTCTCGCACTCTCTGTTTCTTTCTCACTCTCTGTTTCTCGCTCACTCTCTGTTTCTTTCTCACTCTCTGTTTCTTTCTCACTCTCTGTTTCTTTCCTTCTCACTCTCTGTTTCTCTCTTACTCTCTGTTTCTTTCTCACTCTCTGTTTCTCCCTCACTCTCTGTTTCTTTCTCACTCTCTGTTTCTTTCTTTCTCACTCTCTGTTTCTCTCTCACTCTCTGTTTCTTTCTCACTCTCTGTTTCTATCTCCTCTCTTTTTCTCTCCTCTCTGTTTCTTTCTCCTCTCTGTTTCTCCTCCTCTTTGTTTTCTCTCTCACTCTCTGTTTCTCTCCACTTCTCTCTGTTTCACTCTCCTCTCTGTTTTCTCTCCTCTCTGTTTCTCTCCTCTCTGTTTCTTTCTCCTCTCTGTTTCTCCTCACTCTCTGTTTCTCTCTCCTCTCTGTTTCTTTCTCCTCTCTTTTCTCTCTCCTCTCTGTTTCTTTCTCCTCTCTGTTTTCTCCCTCCTCTCTGTTTCTTTCTCACTCTCTGTTTCTCCTCCTCTCTGTTTCTCACTCTCTCTGTTTCCCTCTCCTCTCTGTTTCTTTCTTTCTCCTCTTTTGTTTCTCTCTCCTCTCTGTTTCTTTCTCACTCTCTGTTTCTCCCTCCTCTCTGTTTCTTTCTCCTCTCTGTTTCTCCTCACTCTCTGTTTCTCCTCCTCTCTCTGTTTCTCTCTCTCTCTGTTTCTCTCTCACTCTCTGTTTCTTTTTTTTCTCACTCTCTGTTTCTCTCTCACTCTCTGTTTCTTTCTCTCTCTGTTTCTCTCTCACTCTCTGTTTCTCTCTCACTCTCTGTTTCTCTCTCACTCTCTGTTTCTTTCTTTCTCACTCTCTGTTTCTCTCTCACTCTCTGTTTCTTTCTTTCTCACTCTCTGTTTCTTTCTCACTCTCTGTTTCTCACTCACTCTCTGTTTCTCTCTCACTCTCTGTTTCTCACTCACTCTCTGTTTCTCTCTCACTCTCTGTTTCTATCTCACTCTCTGTTTCTCCCTCACTCTCTGTTTCTTTCTCACTCTCTGTTTCTCACTCACTCTCTGTTTCTCTCTCACTCTCTGTTTCTTTCTCACTCTCTGTTTCTCCTCCTCTCTGTTTTCTCTCCTCTCTGTTTCTCTCTCCTCTCTGTTTCTTTCTCCTCTCTGTTTCTCACTCACTCTCTGTTTCTCTCTCACTCTCTGTTTCTCTCTCACTCTCTGTTTCTCTCTCACTCTCTGTTTCTTTCTCACTCTCTGTTTCTCACTCACTCTCTGTTTCTTTCTCACTCTCTGTTTCTCTCTCACTCTCTGTTTCTCTCTCACTCTCTGTTTCTTTCTTTCTCACTCTCTGTTTCTCACTCACTCTCTGTTTCTCTCTCACTCTCTGTTTCTCACTCACTCTCTGTTTCTCACTCATTCTCTGTTTCTCTCTCACTCTGTTTCTTTCTCCTCTCTGTTTCTCCTCACTCTCTGTTTCTCTCTCTCTCTGTTTTCTCCTCCTCTCTGTTTCTCTCTCCTCTCTGTTTCTTTCTCCTCTCTGTTTCTCCCTCACTCTCTTTTTCTTTCTCCTCTCTGTTTCTCCTCACTCTCTGTTTGTCTCTCCTCTCTGTTTCTTTCTTTCTCCTCTCTGTTTCTCCTCCTCTCTATTTCTCTCTCCTCTCTGTTTCTCTCCTCTCCTGTTTCTCTCTCCTCTCTGTTTCTTTTCTCTGTTTCTCACTCCTCTCTCTGTTTCTCTCTCTCTCTGTTTCTTTCTCCTCTCTGTTTCTCCTCCTCTCTGTTTCTTTCTCCTCTCTGTTTCTTTCTTCTCTGTTTCTCTCTCCTCTCTGTTTCTCCTCGATCTCATTTCTCTCTCCTCTCTGTTTCTCCTCCTCTCTGTTTCTCTCTCACTCTCTGTTTCTTTCTCACTCTCTATTTCTCCTCTCTGTCCTCTCTCCTCTCTGTTTTCTCTCTCACTCTCTGTTTCTTTCTCATCTCTTTGTTTCTTTCTCCTCTCTGTTTCTCTCCTCTCTTTTTTTCTCAATCTCTGTTTCTCTCTCCTCTCTGTTTCTTTCTCCTCTCTGTTTCTCTCTCACTCTCTGTTTTTCTTTCTCCTCTCTGTTTTCTCTCTTTTTTTGTTTCTCACTCTTTCTCTCTCTGTTTCTCTCTCCTCTCTCTCTCTTTCTTTTCTCACTTTCTCATTTCTCTCTCTCTGTTTTCTCTCCTCTCTGTTTCTCCTCCTTCTGTTTCTCTCTCATTCTCTGTTTCTTTCTCTCTCTGTTTCTTTCTCCTCTCTGTTTCTCTCTCCTCTCTGTTTCTTTCTCCTCTCTGTTTCTCCTCCTCTCTGTTTCTCTCTCACTCTCTGTTTCTTTCTCACTCTCTGTTTCTCCCTCACTCTCTGTTTCTTTCTCACTCTCTGTTTCTCTCTCACTCTCTGTTTCTTTCTTTCTCACTCTCTGTTTCTCTCTCACTCTCTGTTTCTCTCTCCTCTCTGTTTTTCTTTTCTCACAGGTTTCTCTCCTCTCTGTTTTTCTTTCTCTCTCTGTTTCTCTCTCACTCTCTGTTTCTCTCTCCTCTCTGTTTCTTTCTTTTCTCCTCTCTGTTTCTCTCTATCTCTGTTTTTTTTTCTCTCTCTGTTTCTCCTCCTCTCTGTTTCTGAACTCACTCTCTGTTTCTTTCTTTCTCACTCTCTAAAAAAAAAAAAAAAAAACTCTCTCTGTTTCTTTCTCCTCTCTGTTTCTCCTCCTCTCTGTTTTCCTCACTCTCTGTTTCTTTCTTTCTCTCCTCTCTGTTCTCACTCGCTCTCTGTTTCTCTCTCTCTGTTTTTTCTCTCCTCTCTTTTCTCTCTCTTTCTATTTCTTTCTTTCTCCTCTCTGTTTCTTTCTCTCACTCTCTGTTTCTCCTTTTCTCTTTTTCTTTCTCACTCTCTGTTTCTCCTCACTCTCTAATTCTCCTCACTCTCAGTTTCTCTCCTCTCTGTTTCTCTCTCTCTGTTTCTTTCGTCTCTTTTCTTTCTCCTCTCTGTTTCTCTCTCCTCTGAATTTCTTTCTCACTCTCTGTTTTCTTTTCTCTCCTACTCTCTGTTTCTCTCACTCTCTGTTTCTTTCTTTCTCTCTCTGTTTCTCTCTCTCTCTTTTTCTCTCTCCTCTCTGTTTCTCTCTCTATTTTTGTTTCTCCTCTCTGTTTTCTCTCTCTCTGTTTCTTTTTCACTCTCTTTTTCTCTCTCCTCTCTGTTTCTCTCTCCTCTCTCTTTTCTTTCTCTGTTTCTTTCTCTCTGTTTTCTCTCTCCTCTCTGTTCTTTCTCTTTTCCTCCTCTCTGTTTCTCTCTCACTCTCTCTCTTTCTTTCTCTCTCTCTTTTTCTCCTCACTCTCTGTTTCTCTCTCCTCTCTTTTCTTTCTCACTCTCTGTTTCTCCCTCCTCTCTGTTTCTCTCTCACTCTCTGTTTCTTTCTCACTCTCTGTTTCTCACTCACTCTCTGTTTCTCTCTCACTCTCTGTTTCTTTCTCACTCTCTGTTTCTCACTCACTCTCTGTTTCTCTCTCACTCTCTGTTTCTTTCTCACTCTCTGTTTCTCTCTCACTCTCTGTTTCTTTCTCACTCGCGCAAACGCACATACATGCAGGCTTACACAAACACACACTGTGACACATAAATACATACATACACACGCACACATTTTTTGAGATATGCACACACATATATAATATATCAATAAAAGCGACACGCATGTTCGAACATAAGCACTAACACACACACACACATGAGCAAACACACGTATAAATAGACTTACACACGCCTATATATAAACACACACAAATACACACATACGTAAACAGACACAAATATATTGAGCTCGCCCAAATGTTCGTTCACTTATTAAGAAAATTTACACAAATAATTCGAATGAACATTTAGCCCAACGCAATATATATATATATATATATATAGATAGATAGATAGATAGATAGATAGATAGATAGATAGATAGATAAACACGTACGTATATACATGGTGCGATGGGTAAGCATGTTCATAGAATAAATCAAAAATTTGGATGTGTACGAATATTTGTTCCCTCCCCCCTCACTGTATAGATAAAAGTCATAATATAATGTCTAAGAAGATGAATTCAACCATGATCAGTTAAAAATTCAGCAGCTCACAGCACAACCTCTCTCTCTCTCTCTCTCTCTCCATATATATATATATATATATATATATGTATGTATGTATGTAGATAGATAGATAGATAGATAGATAGATAGATAGATAGATAGATAGATAGATAGATAATATTATTTGGAAATCCGTATGGATAATTCCAAAAAACATATAGACCTAGGCAGAGCTCAATGAAAGAACAGAGCAAATGATTTAATAATGAAAGCGGAGACTTTAGAAGTCCATGGTAATACTTTATTTCGCAAAACCGATACTTCGGTTTCGTCTCATCAGATCAAGCAGTTTCAACCATAAATGGATTTAAAATTTTACCAGGCACAAAACGAAATATTGAAACATAATTATGTTTTAAAATATAGATTCAAAATAGGGGAAGGGAGAAAGAAAGAAAGAGAAATATATATATATATATGATAAAAAATAAAATCAATATAGCCCTGCATAATTCCTACGTAATTTCGAAATTTTCAAATATACTGGACATGTGTGTAATTAAACAGACTATTACATTTTTTTAATTCTTCAAAATATAAATAATTTACATAAATTTTTGTGAAATGATTACAATTTTTAATAGCTACGAATTCTCTGTGGACCGCTTGATTATAATGTATCTAAGGTATTTACCAAGAAGTATGCTTTCGGAATAATAATACTTTCAATGTTCTTACTTAATAAGAGCATATATATATATATATATATATATACTAAGAATAGATATACATTTTTCCTCACTGTTTCATCCAGAGAATTCAGAATTTATTTATTGGGTGTGAATACACACACACACACACACACACATATATATATATATGTGTGTGTGTGTGTGTGTGTGTGTGTGTGTGTGTGTGTGTGTGTGTGTGTGTGTGTGTGTGAAAAATATAGAAAATTAGGAAGAACTCGTTAGGTAAATAATCCAAAGTTCTTCCCAAAAAATTTCGCTTGAAGATGGAACAGAGCATACTTTTAATTCAATTTAATTCAAATAATTATATTGAAGTTTTTGGCTCTTGTTTTTGAAACATGAGACCTCTTATGTAGCGTGTTGGAATATATTTTTAAATAAATAAATATATATATATATATATATATATATATATATTATTGTGTGTGTGTATATATATATATATATATATATATATATATATATATATATATATATATATATATATATATATATATATATATATATATATACACACGTGTGTGTGTGTTAATTCATACTACTAATAAATGTACTTTTTCTCCTCACAGTTTTGGTGCAACTCTGAGTTTCATACACATAGCAATCGGCAGGCACGAATTGAAAACTGCCAATTGTAATATGTCAATATTTATAGCTTACTTTTAACAATAAAAGAATAAATAAAATGGAAAATTTAGCTGTTATTTTTCATCGAGTACTGTTTTGTTACGGTCATCACTTACTGTGCACAATTTCATAGTTCAACAAACACACACACACACACATATATATATATATATATATATATATATATCGCACATATAGTGCTGGTGTTAATAAACTGTCCTCGATGTAATATAACACAGCTATCATGTATATATATATATATATATATATATATATATATATATATATATATATATATATATTATCCTTCACCGCTAGTACGACTCAGAGATTCATGCACAAAGCAATCTTCAAGTGCTGAGTATGAACCGACCGTTACGTAATTTGAATTTTAATATATCTGGTTATCACAATGTTGGCGTAGTTATATATATTATCTTGGGATTACAGTTTTTTAATTTTGAAAACTATATTTGCCAATCAAAATATGCGGGATTTATATATGTATGTTAGAAAAAAAAATTAAAAAATTAAAACAATTTATTTTTGAGTTGTGAATATTCATTTTTTAATTTTTTTAATATTTTTTAAATTAAAGCGAGATTACTTGTTCTTATTTAATAAAAAAATAAACAAATAAACATTAATTTATATTCAAAATAAATAGTAATTTGTACGAAAAATAAACCGTAATTTACATTAAAAATTAATATGGATCAACGTATTTAAGCAAATATTTATTTCTATGCCTACATGTCACTATCAATAAGGACATATTTGATAAGTCTAAATTAAATATATAAATACTTTTGAACTAAGCAATTATAAAGTAAACTAGCCGAATTACTTGCGCCTTGCTGAGTGTCACACATTTTTTTTTTTTTTGTAAGAAAAGGTTTGATTTTAAATCGTTGTTATAATTTGTGGAGAAAAATGGAGGATTTCAATATTACTCAATGATCTTGCCGATTTGACTGCCATCTTCTGGATTTCTCCTATAAATTGAATAGGAGTCATTCTCTTGTTCAAATTTAAATGTAATTTTAATCCAATAATATCAATAATAATGAGATTTATTTCGATTACATCAAACTTTTTTCTGTTTTCTATTCATATTCAGTTATTATGCATCTGTGTACAGTGAAAAGTATTCATTAGATGGAAATACAATAAAATAAAAATTTGTATGTGTACGAATATTTGTTTCCCCCACTGGATATATCATTCTATTCTTTCTTTCTTTCTTTTTTTCTATCTATCTATCTATCTTAGTTTTTTTTCGTATTTCTTAACTATCTCATACTTTTTTCATATTTATTAACTATCTCGTTCTCTTCATATCTACCTTTGTTAAAATCTGTCGATCAGTATATATTATTCTCTTTTCTCTCATTCTATTCCCTCTATCTCTCTATCTCTATGTATCCATTTCATTCTCTTGCATCTATCTATCTATCTATCTATCTATCTGTCTGTCTGTCTGTCCAGGTTTGATTAATCTGTTGTTTTTATTTTGTCACTAAATCTTATTCGGAGTCTTCCTCTTCCAGGTGCCATGACACAAACAGCCGCTTCTGATTCTGATGTAATCTGTAGGTACGAAAACATATGTATTGTCTTTTTTCTGGTCTGATAGCCCCTAAGCCTGGAGAGCCCAAACTGTTCTGTTATCTTACTTATATGCGGAGGGAGGGGGGGTAAGAGATCGTTTCATACCTTTCCCAAGTCATTACGTTTGAACTCAACTGGTCGGTAAATTTTTGACTGAAATCAAGCGACAAACACTTTGACACTACCAGGATTGACTTCTCTGAAATATCTCAACAACACTCTTCGGTGAATAAAGAAGGAAAATATATTTTCCGACGGGTTATAGTGTAATTACCCGAAGCTAGATGCACAGTGAATTTTTTTTTTCCTCTTGATGACGTTCATTTTGAAATAATTCGCAACTTTCCATTCAGCCCAAGGCAAAAAATTAACAAGTCGTCGCTGACAGCAAAAGCGCTAAGGGGGACGATATCGCCTCGTTTTGGAAAAGATTACCATCTTCCATTTTGAATGCCTGGGAACGGGTAGATAAGAAGTTTGCATGGCTGATGTCCATGTTTTGCTTGCAGATGCGAAAGGCTCCTCGCCGTGGATTTATAATTAACCAGCTATTGTTGTAGATAACTGGGTTGGGAGTTCGATCTGAACGCAAATTCAAGATTTTCTTCCTGTGTCAGACTAGGCATAGGTTAAAGATTAAATAACTACCAAGGGAGCAATGGCTACAGAGTTTGTCTAGTAAATCATTTTTACTTTAAATCAAGTAATATTCTATCTAAGCCAATAAACCTAGAGTTATTTTTAAGTCTTCGGATTTTTTTTAATCCGACATTTATCTTATAAATGTTATATTTAGTGGAAACACCTATTAAGTAAGTAGGTAGTGCCGTTGATAATAATCACACCAGACTTGAATCATCATTATTTAAAATTTTATTCACTCCAATATTTGAAACTTATGAAATCTTTCTCTTAAACAAATAAAATAAGTTTCTCAAGTCCAGTAGCTGTCATAGCTCTTTCCAGACCATAAGTTTCGAAGAAGGATGGCCTTCGCTAAGATCCACAGGCTTCCCTCGCTCAAAGCTATTTTGGGCTCGAGAAAGCAGTTCTATACGGCTAACAGCTTATATATTTCTGGACAATCCTTATGAAAATCTCAATCTGACGAGTTTTCAGGTCGATGTTTTGTAGAGATTTGGGGGAAAACTACGTCTGTCGCAGCCTATTTTTTATTCAATTATCTTTATCTCCTACACTAAATCCGATGTAACTGATCCGTACACCGAGGTGTTTAAAGATTTAGGTATTTACTAATTACACTTTCTGAATTTTCAAGACGGATGCAATATACTTGATGTGACAATAATTCTACAAACTGTAAAGGCTTCTAACTACATTTAAAATATTTCAAATCGTAGTTAAATAAAAAGTATTCTTACCTAAATACCCCCCACCAAAAAAGAAATCGTTAAATATACGTAGGAAAAAAATATCCAGACGACACGCTTTTAACGGAAGTTAGATTTCATTGAAAAATACACCCCTACCCACTACCAAAAGTAACAATAACTGATACATTAAAATATAGACATATTGAACACCTAGACACCCCTGTCTAGAAAAATAGATTTTTCTGTAACCTTGAAAACATGAATTTTGTTTTAGCTGTGTATTTAAAACCCAGTGATTTTAAAAGTTACTCCAAAATTCGCTGGAGGATGAAATGGACCTAATGTCTTAAATTTAATTACAAAATTAAATTCGGGGCTTTTAGCTTCCATTTTTGAAACATGGTTAGAACTGTGTAGCGGAAAAAACATATTTTAAATCAATTAATTTATAATATTAATGCTCTGTAAATTTACATCGAGCACTATTTTGTAAAAATATCTATAAGAACACCGGATTATATATCTTACTCTTTTTTTTTTTTTTATTTATATTTTTATATATATATATATATATATATATATATATATATATATATATATATATATATATATATATATATATATATATATATATATATATATATATATATATATATATATATATATATATATATATATAAAGTGCAATTGGGGAAAAAGTTTTCGTACGCTGCGTTTCGTCCTTTAGGACTTCATCGGATTAAAGTATATTAAAATGATGTTTACGTTGATACTACTTCACATGCACACGAAGAAGAGGAAATACTATGAATTTTAATTTTTTTTCTCAAGAAATTTAAAATATCACATGAACTCAAAAGCGATCTTTTACAAAACCACACACTAAATACTTTAGTTACTCATCGTAACGCTACCGTCTATAATTTTGATTTAAATAATGCTACTCCAATTAAAAAAGATAGCACGAAAATGTTCACAAAGTTATTTGATTGCTAGATCATCCACTGTACATTTTCATCAACATTCCACCTGTGTGTATTTTATTGTATTAATTTGCCTAAAAATAATGTATATTCTCAATATGTATATGTGTGTCTACGTTAATTTTCAAATCTGCTCATTTTGATGATTGCTGCAGCATCACAATCTTTCCCCTTAATTTAATTCGACTACAGACTCTTCTCGGCTTAGTAATCATCTCTGTTATATCAACAGCCATATCCGTCTATACAGAGACAGCAATATGGAAGATATTTGAAGAAGTAAGTTTACAGATACAATGAAAATCTTCCCTCTATCTGATATTGTTTCACTCTATCGTGTTATCAGTCCTCTGCCAAGAAAAGTTGGGTTAGGTCTTTAATGGACGGCAGATGCTTCGCTCACCAACACAATTATCTAGTTCGAAAATCCAACGAAAAGATGTCCGAATCCTTTGTCCGCCATTTGCTTCGTCCATACCGGCCATGATTGACTCTTCTTTTTTACTTCTTCATTTCTCTCCCAATTTCTATTCCTTTCCATTTTCTTAAGACGGTACAGATTGCTCACATGTTTTCTCTTATTTTGTTTTTCTCTTTTTTATAACTTTCCACTCTCACTCTTTCCATATCAGCCATTTGCTTCGTCCATACCGGCCATGATTGACTCTTCTTTTTTACTTCTTCTTCATTTCTCTCCCAATTTCTATTCCTTTCCAATTTCTTACGATGGCACAGATTGCTCAAGTGATCATCTCGTATTTTTTTCTCTATTTTTATATCTATTCCACTTCACTCTTTCTCTTTCGCTTTCCTTTTTTTTTTTTTTTTTTTTTTTCTTATTTTCTCCATATCGGTTTTTACTTATCAAATAATATTTTGTGGCCGTTAACTTCTTTTAGATTTTCTTCCATTTCCTGTCCGCCCTTAGCATTTCCTGGACGAGAAGAAACAGATGTTAGCAATGTCGCTAAACTATTGTTTGTGCCACTGTGTTTTGGCTTGTGTGTCTTTAAGAATGGGAAACATCAATCGATGTTTATGTCCTTTTATACATACATACATACATACATACATACATACATATATATATATATATATATATATATATATATATATTTATACATACATACACACACAAATATATATATATATATATTAAATGAGGTTTATTTCGGCAGCAATAATTCTTTCAAAAATGTTTACTTAAATAATATCGACACGTTATGTCTATCAAATGTCGTTAGACTATTGTTTATGCCACTGTTTTGGCTTGTGTGTCCTTAAGAATTAATCGATGTTCCTGTGCTTATATATATATATATATATATATATATATATATATATATATATATATATAACAACCCATTTAATCACACGCAAACTTACTAGACTCCATCCGAAACATACTTGTAGAAAATACAAACATCATAACTTCATCCACATGTAAGATATTATTAAAAATAATGGAAGCTTTAATAATAAAAAAAATAAGAAGAGGCCAACACTTAATAATAATATTAACTACGAACACGGCCACAATGTGCTGTGTTCGGAAAATAATACATCCCTGTAACTCTAGAAACATACAAACAACCCATACACCCAATTAAAAAGCAAAAATAAAATCATCCTTGATAATGGCTAAAAGTATAGCCGAAAGCGTTCAGAATTATTGAACATTTGAACAGTTTCTACACATTCTGCGTCCAGAAAAGAAAACATTTGTTCAAACACAAGAAGAATTATAAAAAAAAAATGCTTAATCTCATACCTTGTCTGTCGTCTTTAATGAAACACACACACACACACACACATATATATATATATATATATAGATAGATAGATAGATAGTACCTGTCATTCTTATATAACTATATCAAGAAATCAAAAGAAAATGGTTGAATCAGTCAACACAAAAATAAAAACAATATTTCTAAACATGAAAGTATTCGACGTAATTTTCAGTGACCACAATAGCGTTTTCTAAATTCTTATAGTTGCTAAGGAAATTTTGTTTTGTTCCTAATAGTTACTTTTTCTTTTCAATAAATTCATTTCGTGATTTTTTTTTTTTTTTTTTTGCCTTGAAAAAGTCCACATTGGACGAAACGCGTCGGCTAAAAATGCAGTTTCCCTATTGTCTTTATACATACATACGTATATATATTAAGTAATTCATCGAGTCTAGAAGAAACCTCAACTGTTTCGTCTTATATTTGGGATTCATGAGCAGTGGGAATCCACTATCGAAAATTGAAACCCGGACAATTACGTTATCAGGTAATCGTCGTACCAACTGCACCAACGGGCCTCGGTAACGAAGCGGTAACGAATAAGACTTCTAGACTTGATCAATTAATTATGATAATCTCAAATCCTTCTGATAATTTCTATCACTTGTATATCATTGCTTGAACTGGCTTCTAATACTCTGGATGGAGCGGCTTGGGGATAGTAGTTGTGGCTCGTGGGGGGCACAGTCCTATGGGTAAGGGAAACTCGGAGGAGTTCCACCATGGAATATGTGATCGAGTGGCGCTGTATCGAGTCTAATTCGTTACCTCTTCGTCACCGAGGCCTGTTGGTACAGTTGGTATGATGTTTGCCTGATAACGTAACTGTCCGCGTTCCAATTCTCGGTAGTGGATGGGTACTGCTGATGAGTCCCAAATATAGGATGAAACGTCCGTCCAGTCCTTTCTGCATTCTGTTGATGTTTCTTCTAGACTCGATGAATTAATTATCGAGTCTAGTACGCTACCTCTTCTTATCCGAGCCCAGTTAGTAAAGTTGGTATAACCTTTGCCTGTCAATGTAGCTGTCCCGCTTTCAATTCTCGGTAGTCCCAAATTTAGGACGAAACGGCCGTCCAGTGCATTCTGTTGAGGTTTCTTCTAGTCTTGATGAATTACATAATTATCTCAAATCCTAATAATTTTTATCACATATATATATATATATATCAAGAATAACAACACATTATCAGGTTTCGTAGTAACCTAAGATTTATTATTACGAACTGCTTCGATTACCCGAAATTGCTCCTTGTTTCTCTTTGATTCATTATGTGAAACAGGAGTACCAAAATGGAACAAGAAGCAATATCGGTAATCAAAGCACTTCGTAATAATATCAGGTCATCCCATAAGTTCTGTCCGAATTTTAATACAATTCAGTCGGGTTTCGATTCTAGCTAGAGGCAACCGGACGTCTAGCCACACTAATGAGCTGTGATACAGCGAAAAAGTCTTAGTGGACGACAATATATATATATAAAGTCATCCCATAAGTTCTGTCCGAATTTTAACTTTTTGTTAAAATAAACGAAATTATAGAGTATTTTATAATGTCTAATGGAGCTGAACATTATTTTTATGTTTAGATGCAATTAAACTGATCAAATTTTATTTCAGAGAACAATCAAATTAAATTTTCTTTGATTAAAATCCTGCTAACATGGAAGTACCCAAGAAAGGAAACTCAGCAGCCGAAGCGACTAGAAACATTCACTCAGTTTATGGAGAGGAATATGTGAATGAAAGAACTTGCAGAAGATGGTTTGCAAAATTCAGAGGTGGAGATTTCATCCTTGAAGATTAAGATCGAACTGGACGTCCAGTTGAGTTTGATGAAAAGCTTCTTGAAGCAGCTCTTGAAGAAAATCCTGCTTTATCAGTTGAGGAATTGGCAGTGGTTCTCAGTTCAAACCATACAACTATTCATCGTCATCTTCAACAACTTGGAAAAGTTCCTAAACTTGGAAAATGGGTGTCTCATGAATTGTCTGAAAACAACCTCAAATCCCTGAGTTGACATCTGCTCTTTCTCCATTCTCGCCAACTTGTTTCACCATTTTGGATAGACTTGTGACTGGCGACGAAAATGGATCTTTATCGAAATGTTAAGCGTCGTAGACAGTGGCTTGGTAAAGGGAAGGACCCCAGCCACAGCCGAGAAGGAACTTCATGGGAAAAGGTTCTTCTTTCAATCTGGTGGGATCGCCAAGGAATAATCCACTTTTAATTCTTACCACCTAATGCAACAATTAATGCTCAAATATACTCTCAGCAATTAGAGCGTTTGAACCAAGTTTTGAGGAAAAAAAGACCTGCTCTAGTGAATCGAAAAGAGGTGATGTTTCATCAGGACAATGCGCGACCCCACACAGCAAAAACCACGTCACAAAAGATCGAAGAACTTGGGAGAAAATTCCTCATCCACCTTATTCTCCCGATCTTGCTCCTTCAGACTACTATTTGTTTCGTAGCTTACAGAATCATTTGGAAGAAACAGCTTTTGTAACACAGGAAGAGGTTAAAACTGACATTTGTGAGTTCTTCGAATCAAAGCCAAAAGAATTTTACAGTAATTAAATTAGTAAGCTTGTTAATAGGTGGAAGGAAGTCATAGATAATCAGGGAAAATACATTGTTGATTGAATCTGTAATTAAATGTAACATTTGGTCACTTGTTTTCTTTATTCAAAATTCGGACAGAACTTATGGGATGACCTGATATATGTGTGTCTGTGTGTGTGTGTGTGTGTGTATACGTGTGTGTGCATTCTTCACTTTGTGAATGACGTTACGTGTTTAGACGCATAAATTTATTCATATTTACACGTGTGTTTAAGTGAACTCTTATTCCTAAGTTGCTTTAATAAGACTGGAAATATGGTTGGTTGGTTTTGTTTGGCGGCATATCAAACTCTTGAGGTTATTTAATGACGAAGTCTCAATGTCTGTACTCAATTTTATTTTTTATTTTTTAAAGTTAATAATGGTTTCAGTGATACACGACTTACTAATTAACCCATAGGTGGGAGGATAAGAGGAGGATTCATCCATTTCCCAAGGGTATTTGCGCGTAAATGAATATAACGAACCCAACTGGAATTTGGACTCGGCTCTCCGTTTAAGAATTTCCCTACCATTATCGATTGCATCACATGAACATCCGAGTTTACAGCAACTGGTATTATGAAGCGGCCACGCATCTAGGTACTGACCAGGCTCGACGTTGCTTAACTTCGGTGATCGTACAAGAAATGGTGTTTCAACGTGATGGTTATAAGTCAGACTGAAAAGAAATTGTTCACTTCACCAAACAAATATATTCAAATCACATACCACGTTGCAGCTGTCATATATATATATATATGTGTGTGTGTGTGTACATGTGTGTGTGTGTGTGCGTGTGCGTGTGTGAGCGGGGGTGATCTGACCCTTTCCCCAAGAAAAATTGCATCTATTTTAAAACTAAATGATTTTCAGGAAAAATAGAGTTATTTTGAATCTGTTTTTGTTCAACACAAAATTGTTTTCGGTCGTCATCTAAAATATTTAACTTTTGCAAAAGCCAATAAAAACGATTTTTTTTTTTATTTGGTGGTTTTAATGCAAGCTCGAGTCAAAATTTACGTCAATAAAAATGGCAGCCATGTTGAAAGTTACGCATTATAAAAACAATTTTTTTTTTCTTGGGAAATGAAGAAAATTGAGTTCTTTAAATAAATCCTTTTGATTTTCAGACATAATATACACGCAGCTCCGGTGAAAATTTCGCAATTTTTCAATTTGTTTTTTCTTCTAAATCATCATTCTTCAGTTAATGATAAAATAAGCCCATGGGGAGCAATTTCCACTGGCATTTTTATAGTCGTGAAAACTATAAAAAATACTAGTGAAAATTGTTCTACTGCGTCGCTAAATATTTGAGCTTAACAACTTTAACCAAACATTGTAATATGAGTCATAAATATGGATGCAGATGATTATTAAAAGAAGTAAAGTAGTCAATTGCTTCTTCCACCGCGAGGAAAGTTGTCTCTCTGTGCCGCGCCAGGAAATTTTTCTCCCCTGAATCGATACTTCAAATATACAAAACAACCATTCGCCCTTGCATGGAGTATTGCTGCCATATATGGGCTGGGACACCTTCTGCTTACCTCGGAGTTCTTGACAAGATCCAGAGATGGATATGTAATCTAATTGGCCCTGATCTAGCGTCTTGTCTGCAGTCACTCTTTCACAGACGCGCCGTCGCCTCTCTCTGTCTTTTCTACAAATACTTCCATGGTAACTGCTCTGATGAGCTGCTCTCTCTGGTTCCCAGACTCCATGAATTCAAGCGCCCTACGAGGCTGACATCCCGCTCCCACCTTTACACCGTAGAAACTCTCAAATGTAGCCGTCTCTTCTACTCCAATAGCTTCATACCTCACACCTCTCGCCAGTGGAACACCCTCCCCAGTTACTGCTTCCCTGAAGGCTATAATCTCCAACTATTCAAATGTAATGTCAATCGACATCTCCAGTTACCTTGATCTACCCACTATCCTTCTCCTCATCCTTTCTCCTATCACTCCTATCTGCTCTCGCTCTAAATCTTCCGCAACCCCCTGCATCCTAGTGGCTTCACGCCTTGCTTGGGGCGTAATGCTTAAAAAAAAATACAAATGAAAAGATACAAAATTGAGAAGTTTTTTCTTCCATTTCAGTGACGCAGATTGTTGAATATATGAATGAGTGACCGACCCTCTATCTTCCCTTTTTTCTTTCTTTTATTCTTTCTTTCTTTTTTTCTACAATGATATAAGACACCTTTTATTTCTTTCTTTCTTTCTTTTTTTCTACAATGATATAAGACACCTTTTATTTCTTTCTTTCTTTCTTTTTTTCTACAATGATATAAGACACCTTTTCTTTCTTTCTTTCTTTCTTTTTTTCTACAATGATATAAGACACCTTTTCTTTCTTTCTTTCTTTCTTTTTTTCTACAATGATATAAGACACCTTTTATTTCTTTCTTTCTTTCTTTTTTCCTTTTCATCATTATTACGTATGCTTTGTTTATCGCACTAAAACAACGTCTCTAAGTGATCGGGTTTTTTTTTGGTGGGAGGGGATTGCGTCAAATGAAATGGTTCATTATTTATCTGTGGTATCGCCAGGGTAGAACGCACGTGCTAACAAACTTAACGGAGGAAGGAAAAAAAATGAATTATGATAAGACTTCTCTGTTAAACAAAGTTGCAAATCAAAGCGATACATTGGGATTTTATTAATATTTAGTCAGTATACTTTTTTAAAATTATTTTTTACTTTTATTAGGTTGGTGCAAAAATAATGACGTAATAATTTCGTTTTTGACGTATTTTTTTAACGTCAAAAACGACATTATTACGTCATTATTTTTGCACCAACCTAATACTTAAAAGTGAACTGTTGGAATACTACGACTTGGAATCATAAATATCTTTGGGTGGCAACAAGAATGTCCTATGCAAATATTAGGTTGGTGCAAAAATAATGACGTAATAATAACGTTTTTTTGACGTTTTTAACGTCAAAAACGTATTTTTAACGTCAAAAACAAACGGATGCAAAGCATTTCCATTTTTGCTAAAGCTGTTCAATTTTCAAAGGTGTATGGTTTGGTTGGTTTGTTTTGTTTTACGGCTTATCAAAGAAAATCATAAATATTTTATTAGGTGAGCACCACCCAGTCTGAAATCCCTTTCTTAGATCGTATCCAATTAGGTTGTTTGACAAATACCGTTTGTAAAAAGAAACTGAGAGCGTCATTTCGGTCACGTCCAATTTATTTTTTGTTTTTTTTAAGCAAGGTGTTTCTTCCCCAGAACAAAGCCACGGATTGTCCACGCCCGATTAAAGACGTCACGAAGGAAGAAGGAAAGATACCGACCAGAGCCTCATTGGCCGAAGGCGGATGGTGACGTGCGAGGGGAAAGATTTAGGACCCATTGGCGAGAGCGGTATCATGACATACGAAATGGGGAATTTAATGCCGAGGCACAAATTTTTTATTGCTGGTGGAATTTTGTGATCAGAAATAAGAAGGGTGGATACGTATTTAGGATTATCAAGAAAACACGGCGCCGACAAACCCCAGTTTTTACGGCGTCAATAAAAGCGGGACCCAAAAAATCAGTATGGACGGCGAGAAATAAATTTGGCGGGCCCGGTTCATTGTATTTGCGGCTGCCGGTCCGTTTTAAAACGAAATTTTTACAGTCATAGTGAAATTTTCGTCCAACCAGTATCGGGCTTAACTATTTGCCCTGACGGCGGAGATGGGAACAATAATTCAGACTCTGAAGAGAAAGAGTTTAGTCGCGGACGGCGAGAGAGAGATCAGCCGTGAACGACAAGAGAGAGTTTTGCGCCGGGACGACGAGAGAGATTGAATGACAGCAGAGATCAGCGCCCAGTGTTGAAACCAAACCCCCCTGATTTCTAGATAGCAGGCAAACTTGCTGTTGGATGGTAGAAGCGTCGTGCCACAGTCCCAGAACGGGTCTGGGAGGTGGGGGAGTAATTTGTAACGTCAATTAGATATAAAAAGGTCAGGATGGTCTCAATATTTTGACCTTGTGAGTTTATTTTTTCTTGTTGTTATACCCCCGTTGGATACGATATCTATCTATCTATCTATCTATCTATCTAATCTCAACTGGGTCTCTCAGTGCAGTTACCCTGGTCTAGGCGTTATTAAACGATAGGCTATATCATATATAAAGGGTTAGAACGTCACACTTGGAGCAGCGAGAGCGAACAGCTGGCGTCGCGAACGGGATCGAACGCCAAGTCGACGCTGCGACCAGGGGACGACGTATATATATATCATACACACACGCACACGAACATTTGCACACCGTCTATTTATGATATTAAATACATTTACTCATAAATAAAACTATATTTTATCATATATATATATATATATATATATATATATATATATATATATATATATATATAAGCCAATACTGGGATGTAGCCAAAGGGATCTTGCCTACCACACAGGCAGTATATTCTTTCTTGAAAATGACAGATAGGGTCGAAAGTATTTAGATGAATACTTGCTGTTTATATATATATATATATATATATATATATATATATATATATATAATAAATGCGAATGTCAGTGCGTCACCGTGTCACATTTTTTCAACTTTACTCCTAGACGCCGTAGTCTAACCTATCATACCAATCTGCTGACTCCGTGAACAAATTGAAATCTTTCCAGGCCAGATCTGGACCCTCAATCCTGAAATTTTGGATTCCCAAGTATTTATTACTGTGATTGTTTTTGTCCATTTTTTACGTGATTGTTATGACGAATCTTTTGTACGATAACATTTTTTTTTTATAATTTGGAAATAAATTTCGGAATAATCAAAATTAATTTCGAAATCCAGCGAAAGTCACCCATGAAATAAAAATAATTGTTCGTACAGAAAGTAAGGACCTACGTACATCAAACTGTCTTTAAATTAAGTGGCGATCAAAGAATTAGCGTTGAACTTTTTAAAAGGCAAGCTTAAATATCAATGCAATACTTAAATGCAGCGATCAATTTTGCGTTCGTCTGTAGTTTATTGTTGCCTATCGCTTCTACTCATCCGCACCTATTGTGATGAAGGCCTAATCAAGATCCCTCTGCAGGAGCTAACTAAAATTGCCGACCGATAGGGCGGATTTTAACATATATATATATATATATATATATATATATATATATATATATATATATATATATATGTCTGTGTGTGTGTGCGTGCGTGTAGTAGTAGTAGTAGTAGTAGTTTACTGCTCGCGATAAACTAGCGACATGTTTGTTCAAAATTCAGTCCTTTGTTCTGTAAACTTGATTGATCTCTCCGCGGCACATGAAAGAGAGAAAGTATATGGGGACTGTGGATTGCCCAGACTACATGGACCCCTCTCGGCCGTACCGTCAAGATCTAAAGACATACAGGACATTACATTTGGGGACGGCTTGGCTGCAAGAGTTGCTGCAAAGTTGTCGAGTGTTTTCTGTCTGGAATAACTCCTATAGGCTTTTCCAAGTTTGGATATGACCGCAAGACAGTGCAGATTTAAAATCAGGATTTTCTTTTCTCTTAAATTGTCTGCGTTTCCCTCAGGTAGTCTGTCTAGGTACATCTACACATCGCAGCTGATCATGAGGCGATGGTTGGTCGCCTTCTCCCATTCTCAAAGGTTGAGACGCATGCTGCGGAAGCATTTTACAGAGAGTGGGAGCTCGTCTCTGGCTATGACAATCTTTGGAGATAGATAGATAGATAGATAGATAGATAGATAGATAGATAGATTGGGCTGGTTTCGACTTTATGTTTAACTGGTTGTCTGCAAAATATGGATAAACTAATCTAAAGAATAGATAAGTTGGCAGTGAAAGGAGCTAAAATCTTACTTGTAATGAAATCTACCCGAAAATACAGATTCGTGGATAAGTTTTCTTCTAACTGCCAATTTAACGGTGACCCTATCTATTCATCTACCTCAATATTATATATAAGTATCTATCTATCTATCTATCGCTGTTCATATCTCAATATCATAACTAATTATCAGTCTGTTCATATATATATATATATATATATATATATATGGGGAGAGAGTGCGGGGATTATGTATTTGTTCCTATTTATCTATCGAAAGTGCGTTCATATATACCCATCATTTGTTCAAATCTATTTCTCTATCTGTATATCGAGCTATATATCTATCTAAATCTGTTCTCATCTCAATATCATAAATATTTATCAGTCTGTTCATATCTGTTTCCCTTTCTCTCTCTACCTCTGTATATATATATATATATATATATATATATATATATATATATACGTGTATGTGTATTTGTGTGTGTTTGTGTGTGTGTGGTATCTATATATTTGTATGTTCCTATTAATCAACCGTTGTTTCATATCTATCCTTCATTTGTTCATATCTATCTATCTATCTATCTATCTATCTATGCATTTCTCTCTCTCTCTCTTTCTATCTATCTATCTATACATTTCTCTCTCTCTCTCTCTATCTATCTATCTATCTATGCATTTCTCTCTCTCTCTCTCTATCTATCTATCTATCTATCTATCTATCTATGCATTTCTCTCTCTCTCTCTTTCTATCTATCTATCTATCTATCTATCTATCTATGCATTTCTCTCTCTCTCTCTCTCGTTCTATCTATCTATCTATGCATTTCTCTCTCTCTCTTTCTCTCTATCTATCTATCATTCTATCTATCTATCATTTATCTATTCTATCTATCTATCTATCTATGCATTTCTCTCTCTCTCTCTATCTATCTATCTATCTATATCTATCTATCTCTCATATCATCTATCTGTCTATCTCTTTCTCTCTCTCTCTCTCTTTCTATCTATCTATCTATCTATCTATCTATCTATGCATTTCTCTCTCTCTATCTATCTTTCTATCTATCTATCTATCTATCTATGCATCTATCTATCTATATATCTAGGCATTTCTCTTTTTCTTTATCTCTCTATCTATCTATCTATCTATGTATGTATATATCTAGGCATTTCTCTATTTCTCTGTCTATCTCTCTATTTATCTATGCATCTCTCTGACTATCTATCTGCCTATATATGTATCTATCTATCTCAATATCATATATAAGTATTTTCCAGTCATAAATGTACGTATGTACAGATTTATTTAGATTTATCATGCGAATTTATCTATTGTTTTCTATATTTTATGTGTGTAGATGATGGGGTGGGGTTCCCATATAGTTTCCCGAGAACTGGAAATCCTTTCAAACTGCAGCGCAACACTTAAATACATGATTATCATTATTAACGATATCGAATAAAAAATGTCTGCCGTATCTGGCCGCTCTTCGTTTGTTAATTACTCTTGTGTTCCTATCAATTAACACCGAGCCAGTTGGACAGATGGTATGACAGATCTGTTAATGAATGTATTCAAAGATAAAGAATCGTCTCTTCCATTTCCGAGACAATGGAATGGTAATTTCACTTGGCGTCTTTTCATCGGCCTCGAAGATTTTGCGAGATAATTCCAGGCTGAAAATCCGCTTGCGCGACCAAATCTGGCCACTTGTTTCAATTTTGACGGACCGCTGATCGGCATTGACGACAATTACAATGTCTGCTTAACTAATTTGATTGGAAAAACCTGTTTTACCAGGATCACATATTCTTTCCTGGTGAATCTTTCAGTGAATCGTTTGTCTGAATTTCTCAATACTTCTGTTTATGCTTGTTTCGTTTTTTTGTTGTTTTTTTTTGTTTTTGTTTTGTTTTGTTTTTTTGTTCTTTTTTTTGTGATTCTCTTTGTCAGATTGTCAGGAAAGGAAAACTAGCAGACTCGTTACTGCCTAACGAGAAAAAAATCTATCAAACTTTTGCGAAAAACAAATAGATTTACCAAGATTCTGTCTGAAAAGTAACGAGACGGCTGTTAGAAAAGGAAAACTAGCAGACACGTTACTGCCTAACTGTTATGTAGTGTGCGAAAGGTTTTTCTTCCTCCGTATGAGTTCGAATCCTTCGTCGCCAAGTTTTTATGTAGTGGTTTCAGAGTGGAGGCTTGTATTTGTACTAAGTCGGTCCTAAAATAGGTTCGATGTACAAAACGTTAGGAACTTGATTTAATAGGTAATGACGCAGTAATCTAGTTGTGGTGGCTGATACTTTAATATCCGACTAACGGTCGTACGACATCGACTGACTAACCAACTCACTGCCGACTGACTTGTTACTCTTGCTACTCCTACTTATTATAGGTGGGAGAGTCTATTAACTATAGAATAGCTGTGTTCCACTATAACACTAACGAAAAAAAATCTATCAAACTTTTGCGCAAAACAAATAGATTTACCAAGATTCTGTCTGAAAAGTAACGAGACGGGTGTTAGAAACAATTTAATTCAATTCCAAACAACAAACTAAATGGCGTCTCATGCAATTTTCCACCCACTGCTGGAAGGATTCCTTTTTAATGTCCCTCAGCTCTGTCGTTACAGCCCTCCTGATGGCCTCCACGCCTTCAAAACACGTTGAGAAAAGAAACAAGTCACACAGCGCAAGAGCAAGTGAATAGGGAGATTGTTGCAGTACGGCGATGTTCTTCTCGGTCAAGAACTGCCGGATCATTGTGAGGTCAAGAACTGCCGGATGTTCAGGGCATTGTGAGCGAGAGAATGTGAAGATTATAGTCATATACTCCCACGATGTATCCTTCCACTAGAACATTACGACTGAGTAGTGAGTTCGATCCTCACTGGGTGCCCCATACTTTCGGCCTTGTGCCACATCTATGCCGTGCTTAGAAAATCACTATACTCTCAAGATATCACATTAGATGATAACCCAGTCCGCATGTCCCGCTTTCGACAGGAGCGCCACACAGCAGACCCAGTCCCGTTAATTCGCAGACAGAACTATATATATATATATATATATATATATATATATATGATCGTTTTTCCCAACACCTTTTGTCTATTATTTACAGTATACGTGTGTTTGTGTGTGTGTTAACAATTTTGAGAATATGAACACGTTTTTTTCCGTTTAGATACAAGACTCCTAGTCTAACTCTCTTACTTTATGTGTTTGTAATATCTATGATTTTTATACTCCGCCCCACCCCAATAAAAGGCCCGAAAACCAGTCAAAGTTAACCCTTCACCCTTTATGAGATTGTTGTAAGGATGTAATAGGTGCATATTATATATAGGATAGATAATGACTTGAAGAGGCGAATAATGCAAGTGGTCAGGGAAGTGTCTTTCCTGGAGTATGTGACACTTCTAAGAGAAAAGCTGTCTGAATAGAACAAAGGGAATAATACAAAGAGAACGAGGATGATCTAACGTTGTATATATGGCATAGGGTTGTCCCAGATATAATGGTCTGAACTGGTGGAACTAAGAAATTTACATGATCCGAAAGTTTTGTCAAGCCCATACATATTATAATTTTGTATTTCAAATGGCTGCCATGAAAATGATGGTGTTCATACAGACCTTCCCGGTGTGTGACTCCGTCAATAAAAGTGAATAAACTGAATCCAGTATATGTGTTTTATATTACTGTATTACTTGTTCTTTTATTGATTACTCTTTAGTGGGGGGGGGAAGACAAAACTTTCGGACGACCCTGTAGATCGTCTGAACATTTGACATAGAAATAGCGTAAGAAAAGCAAAGGGCTAGCAAACATTTAGCCTGAAAAGAAAAGGAAAGGAAAATAAAGGAAAAAGAAGGAAATAAAGGAAAATGAAACTCACAAAAGTAGGGAAAGGAAAGAAATAACTGAAAATGAAACAAATAAAAAAAAAGGAAAGAAAATGAATTATGAAATAAAAGAACAAAAATAAAACTCATTGAATAAAATAACTAAATACGAAAGAAAAGAAAATGAAACGAATCAGTTGAAATAAAGAAAGACTGTATGAATGGCTGAAGTAAAACGAAAAATCTAGAAGAAATGAGCTGGACTGTAAATAAGAAAGGGAAATTGTCAGTTGGTTAATTTGCAGTGTAACACCCGCTCTCAGTTCGCATTAAAAATTTCAAGAATACTTAAATTTATATCTAATTGTACTTGCCCCATTCGAATCTGGTTTGATAAATTTGATAAAATCTACCGTTTTGGAGTTATCGAAAGTGAAAGTTCGTGTTCATTCGCGCCGCGGGTAGCCATTTCCGGCGTTGTTTGTATACATTCGCTGAGGAATAGCTATCAATGTTGGTATCATTGCGCAAACTGACTACGTAAATAGTTCTCGTGCGCAGTAATTGAGACAAATTTAGATAAGATCAGTTCCGAGCTTAGCTTTCCATAGCCTTCCTCGATTACCTTTCCGCAGCTAATGTATGCAAACAACGCGAGCAATGGCTGCCGCCAACGACGCGAATGAATCCCAAATTTCACTGTAGATAACTCCAAAACGGTAGATTTTATCAATTTTATCAAGCCAGATTCGAATGGTGAATGTACAATTTACACATAAATGTAAGTATTCGGTGAAATTTTTAATGCGAACTGAGCGCGGGTGTTAAACTGCAAATTAACCTGTCAGTTTAACGAAAATATAAAATAAATAATTTGAATTTAAAAGGCGCATAAAAGAAAGCTAAAAAACGACGAAAAATACCGGAAGTGCAATGGTTTCAGCCGGAAGCTCAATGCGACTATTATGAAAACTTAAACAAGGGAGTTGTTTTTGTTTTATCCTATTAACTCAGCCGACCTATACATGTCCGCCTGAGACAAACGATGTAGAACAAAAAGCTATTCCTTATATAAAAAAAAATAACTACTAATGTAACATGTTCAAAAACCATACATGAAAGTCAGTATTAATGTCTTTTTTAATCGACAAACCTTACTGACAAAGATGAAGGTCCCGGGTGAATTCTCACTTGAAATGATTCAGTTTAAGGCCTTGCTTATACTATAATTTAAATTAGATCTCGCCCCGATTCACTCTACATCAAAGCTAGTGTTACGATAACAAGATTAAAGATAAAAAAAAAGTATCTCTTTCCGCTTCGAGTATCGCATTCGTCTCACAAAACAAAATTCCACAAAAGTGAAATTTAAAGAACCAATAATGACTAAAACATGACAAAAATGCTAAGTAGTTGTTATTTGGCGAACGAATTTTTTTTTTCCTCCGTATGAGTTCGAATCCTCGTCGTCAAGTATGTTATGGCGAACGAATTTTTTTTTTCTTCCACCGTATGAATTCGAATACCTCGTCGCCAAGTGTGTTATATGGCGAACGATTTTTTCTTTCCTCCGTAAGAATTCGAATACCTCGTCGCCAAGTGTGTTATGGAGGGGTTTCACAGTGGAGGCTTGTATTTGTACTAAGTCGGTCCTAAAATAGGTTCGACGTACAAAACGTTAGGAACTTGATATAATAGGTAATGACACAAAGAAATCTAGATGTCGTGGCTGATACTTTAGTATCCGACTCATGGTCGTCCGTCACCGACTGACTGACCCACTGAGTGACTCCCTCGTTACTCTTACTACTACTACTTATTATAGATGGGAGAGTCTATTAACTATAGAATAGGTGTGTTCCCCTATAACAGTAATGTATCAGTCAAAAGTGTTTAAACGGGCCAGCTCGATGACCCTTCGAGGAATATTCAACCAACCAGCTAGAAGTGAGGCAAATCCACCTTTCAACGTGAGGCCAGCACAACCATCATAAAGATTGCAACCTCTTTGTCCACTCGTACGCTCTATATGTTGACAATACAGTTATTTTTAATCACCCCCACAAGCAAGGCGATAATGCCACTAAGACGCAGGTAGTTACTGGGGGTGTAAGAGAATGTGAAAAATTTGGTGAAGATAAAGGACAATAAAAGAACAGGTTTCCGGAAGACAGATGATGGCAACTGACGTTGCATTTAACTTTTTGAAGAGTGTAGGAAACAGGGAAGCAAGAACCCGGAATTACAATCAAAGAAACTATTAGAATAGAACATACGGTTATATCTAGATAATTCAACAGGAAAACGGTGAGACCTAACTTCCACTCTAGTAGTACGCTTAAATTCACGCTGTCGAGGAAGCAAGAGTGCTCTTTAAAACAACTTCCATGAAAATATAAAAGCCACATCACGATGGTTGGAAATTGAGTGAAATCGATATACCAGGTTAGGATTGCTAACATTACAGATCCTTCTTTGGATTTTGTCAAGAATCTCGAGATATATAGCCAGAGCACCAGACCGGATATAGCAATCAAATTCAATGCACGGACGAATGGCAGATTTATAATTGTTCAAAATAGATTCATTATAGTTGCCTTCTTTTCTAAATGTAAAAATTATTCAAACGTTTGTGCGTTCAAACCGTTTCCGGTAAAACTGTTCTTTTTTTTTTCTTTTTTTTTTTTTTTTTGTTATACTATTAGAATGATTAGTGAATAAGTACTATTGTACATGGTATAAAATTTACTGAATGTAGATATACTCTTAATTTTTAAACATCTGTGATACGTACATGCCATTGCAAAAAGCGTTTAAAAGAGATGGCTGCCTTTATTTGAAACTAGCAGCCATACCCAGGTGGCTAGTCAGAAAAAGCGTTCAGTTAGAATGTAAGAAAAACAGCATAATGTTTAGATGTAACAGAGTCTAACTTCTTCAATTACCTTAAAGTACTTTTATTAAAAAAACATTTTTAATTAATGCAGTTACTGATATAACAGAAGTAGTCTGTATTTATTCAATCGAAGTTAGCCAAGGACATGAAGGGGTAAAACAGGCAACATGAAGACCCACTTCAGATCAAAATTATTTTTGAAATTCAATTTGTCAGTGTGCTACCAGGGATGTAAAAGAGGATACATTTATAAAGCAATTATTAAGTTTGATGAAAATTGGTTGAAAGATCAACGAAAAATAAGAAAGAAACCAGTAAAAATCGCCATTTTTCGGTATTTACGCGGGTTTTCACTATATGGGTGGACTCAATTATCAAGTTAAATGACTGTTAAACAATCAACTTATTGTTGGTTACAATTGAGTGAAGTTTGTATTAGATTGCTTGAAAATTGAGGGAGTTTTTAGTTTAAAATTTGTGTTGAAATCGATTTTTCATTGTTCGCGGATTTTCGCTAAACGCAATGGCGTAGAAATAAAAATGGGGTTATCGTTGA
>CAHIKZ030005451.1:1637500-1682500 GCA_903632075.3 Acanthosepion pharaonis
TCGTTATCATCAATCCCATAACCGGTTGTATTTGTAGGGTCGCTGCACACCAGTGACCTCCACATATTTGGGTTGATAGTCGGAGAGGTATTCCTTCATACGTAGCATGTCTTGAGCAAGTAAATCCAGCAGAGCACCATACCTCTCCAGGTCAAACCACGGCCAATGTGAAGGCTCACCTAGGTCATTTTTGTGACGTACGGTCGCCGTTAATAATTAAGTATACATCAAGATGCGAAATAAAAACAGTGCTTAATTACAACCGCAAATAAATACTTAACAAGAACAAAGAAGTAAAAGTCTACCAAAGATAATTAACCATTTCAGTGAATAATTTGTTAGTAGTGAGGCTCGGATTAACATCCTGTAAATCCTAAATCAAGCCCCAAATCACCGACACACAATGATTCACACTAATTCGACTGGATCGTTCCACTCAATAATCACCGCAGTCAGTAGCCTGACACCGCTATTGATACACCTGGGAGAAAACATATATTCATAAGTCCAAAGTATCACGCTCGAACCTTGGCGTCGGTAGTTACCCATTTTCGTCCTGTATGGCAGTCATGCACATGTGGTCTTGGAGTCTATCAGGAAAACACTTTGCCTTGGCTTTTGACTTGAGTCTAGGTAGCCTCTGCCCAGCAATCATCATCTCCTTACTTGTATCCATAGCTATGGAGTCCGGTCTACCCTATTGTGTTAGATGGCTGTTAACACTACAAGGGGCTTCATCCGATCTTTGGCAGGTTTTGTTGTTTAATCCTGGTGGCTGGCTAACTACATTCATCACGAGAAAAGCCTGGTGAGGGAACCGGTATAGTCACCGATGATCGGAACATGCAGTAGAAATTTCTGGGCTACACGTTAACAGTAGAACTCGTATAGTGACCATTATTATTTCATTATTATTATTATTATTATTATTATTATTGTAGAATGATTTATTTGCATTCCTTTGAGTTCTGTTGTATACTCATTTCCTTCCGGGTCCCAACTAGAGACCTAAGGTTAGAAATGGCATAAATACATTTTCCACTTTGTGAAAAAAAACCAACCTAAGTTCAAACATTTTATGTAGATAAAGTCCTTTTAAGGTGCGCGCCGTACTTGTGAGTACAATATTTTCTATTTCTTTAAGGCATGGACTCTCAGTAATCGCTTCAATGAGTCAATCAATCCGATGGCTCCAACTACAACTGGAATTATTGATGTCTTCATATGCCACATTTTTGAGATTTCTACTTCAAATCCGTGCATTTTAATAGTTTTTTGAAGATCTCCAAAGATACCTTGCAATCTGCAGCAATTGCTATATCAATAAGAAAGCATATTGTGGTCTTTGATCACGATGTCTGGACGCTTAACTTTGATTCTTCTGTCTGTGTGTATTTGTAAAATCCCATAAAATTGTTACAGGTCTTATCTCTGCAACCGAGTCTGGGAAATGTTCAAACCAGTTTCTTGCAGTTTCCTTCCCGTAAAAGTTGCCTATTTTCCAGTGAATATATTGGCCCACCCTATCATGTCGGGTTTTATATTCAGTGGATCCTAATAACGTGCAACCTGATACAAAATGCGCAATTGTTTCTGGATATCACAGAAGCTGCATTTCCCATTGGCACAATTATTTATTATTATTATTTTAGCTGGCGAAACATTCAGATCACACATTAAAAGCATCCTTTAATTATAGATCATCACAAATCAATGTGGTGATGATTGCCAAAAATTCATGACCATTTTTGAAATCGAAATTGTTGACGATTTCACATTGCTGACAGAAATCATTATTTGATCCCTAGAAAAAAAAATTAAATCTTGAATTTGTTAAGATTGTTGAAAACTGGCTAAGAACATTCAATTTTTGTGATCTTTTATCATGATGTCTTTTATTTTTATTTCTCTCTCATATTATCAATAATCTTTCAATATTTTCTCTCATATTATCAATAATCTTTTAATATTGTCTCTCATATTATCAATAATCTTTCAATATTGTCTCTCATATTATCAATAATCTTTTAATATTGTCAATAATCTTTCATATTATCAATAATCTTTCGATATTGTCTCTTATATTATTAATAATCTTTCAATATTGTCTCTCATATTATCAATAATCTTTCAATATTGTCTCTCATATTATCAATAATCTTTCGATATTGTCTCTTATATTATTAATAATCTTTCAATATTGTCTCTCATATTATCAATAATCTTTCAATATTGTCTCTCATATTATCAATAATCTTTCAATATTGTCTCTTATATTATTAATAATCTTTCAATATTGTCTCTCATATTATCAATAATCTTTCAATATTGTCTCTCAATATTCTTCAATAATCATATTTCAATTGTCTCTCATATTATCAATAATCTTTCAATATTGTCTCTTATATTATTAATAATCTTTCAATATTGTCTCTCATATTATCAATAATCTTTCAATATTGTCTCTCATATTATCAATAATCTTTTAATATTGTCTCTCATATTATCAATAATCTTTCAATATTAACTCTCAATATTATTAATAATCTTTTAATATTGTCTCTCATATTATCAATAATCTTTCAATATTGTCTCTCATATTATCAATAATCTTTCAATATTGTCTCTCATATTATCAATAATCTTTCAATATTGTCTCTCATATTATCAATAATCTTTTAATATTGTCTCTCATATTATCAATAATCTTTTAATATTAACTCTCAATATTATTATCAATAATCTTTTAATATTGTCTCTCATATTATCAATAATCTTTCAATATTGTCTCTCATATTATCAATAATTGTCTCTCATATTTCAATATTGTCTCTCATATTATCAATAATCTTTATATTGTCTCTTATATTTTAATCTTTATTGTCTCTCATATTATCAATAATCTTTCAATATTAACTCTCAATATTGTCTCTCATATTATCCAATAATCTTTTAATATTGTCTCTCATATTATTAATAATCTTTTAATATTGTCTCTCATATTATCAATAATCTTTCAATATTGTCTCTCATATTATATTATCAATAATCTTTCAATATTGTCTCTCATATTATCAATAATCTTTCTTTCAATTATAATAATCTTTTAATATTATTAATAATCTTTTAATATTGTCTCTCATATTATCAATAATCTTTAATATTGTCTCTCATATTATCAATAATCTTTCAATAATGTCTCTCATATTATCAATAATCTTTCAATATTGTCTCTCATATTATTAATAATCTTTTATTATTGTCTCTCATATTATCAATAATCTTTCTTTCAATATTAATCTTTCAATATTGTCTCTCATATTATCAATAATCTTTTAATATTGTCTCTCATATTATCAATAATCTTTTTAATATTGTCTCTCATATTATCAATAATCTTTCAATATAATCTTATAATATAATCTTTCTCTCATATTATCAATAATCTTTCAATATTGTCTCTCATATTATCAATAATCTTTTTAATATTGTCTCTCATATTATCAATAAATCATATTTCAATAATCTTTAACTCTCAATATTATTAATAATCTTTCAATATTGTCTCTCATATTATTAATAATCTTTTAATATTGTCTCTCATATTATCAATAATCTTTCAATATTGTCTCTCATATTATCAATAATCTTTTAATATTGTCTCTCATATTATCAATAATCTTTTAATATTGTCTCTCATATTATCAATAATCTTTCAATATTGTCTCTCATATTATCAATAATCTTTTAATATTGTCTCAATATTATATAATCTTTTAATATTGTCTTTCAATATTAACTTTCAATAATATTAATAATCTTTAAATATTGTCTCATATTATCAATAATCTTTCAATATTGTCTCTCATATTATCAATAATCTTTCAATATTGTAATAATCTCTCATATTATTAATAATCTTTCAATATTGTCTCTCAATATTGTCTCTCATATTATTAATAATCTTTCAATATTGTCTCTCATATTATCAATAATCTTTCAATATTGTCTCTCATATCAATAATCTTTCAATATTGTCTCTCATATTATCAATAATCTTTTAATATTGTCTCTCATTATCAATATCTTTCAATAATCTTTCAATATTAACTCTCAATATTATCAATAATCTTTCAATATTGTCTCTCATATTATCAATAATCTTTCAATATTGTCTCATATTATCAATAATCTTTTAATATTGTCTCTCATATTATCAATAATCTTTTAATATTGTTTCAATTATTAACTTTCAATATTGTCTCAATATTATAATAATCTTTTAATATTGTCTCTCATATTATCAATAATCAATATTATCAATTCAATATTGTCTCTCATATTATCAATAATCTTTCAATATTGTCTCTCATATTATCAATAATCTTTAATATTAATCTTTTAATATTGTCTCTCATATTATCAATAATCTTTCAATATTGTCTCTCATATTATCAATAATCTTTCAATATTGTCTCTCATATTATTAATAATCTTTTAATATTGTCTCTCATATTATCAATAATCTTTCGATATTGTCTCTTATATTATCAATAATCTTTCAATATTGTCTCTTATATTATTAATAATCTTTTAATATTGTCTCTTATATTATAAATAATCTTTCAATATTGTCTCTTATATTATCAATAATCTTTCAATATTGTCTCTCTTATTATCAATAATCTTTCAATATTCTTTTCACCTCTAATTCAGGTCGGGTTCTTTCAGCGTATCGCGTCTTCACATGACAGTGTTGTCGTTTTTTTTATTCGTTAACAATTTTTAGTACTGTTGTACTTAAATTTGATAACATTTTACTGAGGATAGTTCTTTGTTTTTTATGCTTAATTCTTCTAGTATTACATAGCCGAAGTATACATCACATGTTAGCTCTGTGGGTGTCGAAAAAACATAAATTGGCATGAGCAAAAGGGCATGCTTGGAAACGAGCAGCCATCCTGACGATGGGAAATCACATTGATTTATAGTGTCTCTTCGAATCGAAACAGCTCTGATGATGACTTCTAATATTTGCTGTCGTTTTTTTTTTTTCAGCAAGTTCGTTTTTTATTAAAGATCATGTAATTCAGCACCAGTAATCCTCTAAAACAATATTTCTCAACCTTATTCTGGTCGTGGCCCACTTCAATTCAATTCGACTTTCTTTATGGTCCCAACTTGCGTTCTTGCATCAGCAATGACAGGATCCACAAACCTGTGCGGCACTGTCATTTGAAGTAGATCAGAAAAGTGAGTTTTCTTACCATGTGACAACTTCTTCAAATGACCAACATACCCTGCTAGGTCGTCATCAAGCAGCTTGGTGGATATATTTGCTAAGGAAGGCAACCCCCGTTTCCCAAGGTTCAACCAGAACAGATTTAGTTTCCCGTTAAATGCGTTAATTTCCTTCTATCAGAAAAAAAACAGAATGGAGACATTTCCTTGAAACTTTTTGTTCAGGACATTTAGCTTTTCAACATTGAAAGACAAATTGGTGAAAACATACCTTAATTTAAACTTTAAATTATGATCTTTAAATTTTAAGAAATTGAAAACTAAAAACGGCTATTTTGCATAGATCGAATGAAAAAATTACAATAAATAAATATTTATATTAACAAAAGGGTTTCGATTAATTTACTAACTAAATAATAAATTTAATGTTTTATTTTAAATAATAATTATTAATTATAAAATAATTCAAATATATATATATTGTGCGTGGTAAATTTTCTGTGTTTCCCCATTTTTCAAACTTGGCATCGTGCCCCTGAAAATATCTGATTACCTTCGTGGGCCATATGGGCCCCGTTGAGAAACTTTCCTGTAAGCATTAACAGCAATCAATTGTCAAATGAAAACATATGCATAGTTATTGCAGCTTTTCACTTCATGCGTTAACAATAATATTAGATCCAAAAAGAACCAAATATTATTGCATTTACGTCAGTCTTTATGCGCCATATGAAATATTTAACAAATATCTAAAGAAAATGAGATAAAGACATCGGAACAAAAGACCAAACGACTTACTCGACAAGTAGGAAAAAATTGGCGGGAAAATTTCAATAATCAGACGAAGAGCGCGGTAAATGTAAAAGCAATTTTCATTGGCTGAATTCCAAAATACAAGCTCAGTCCAAATATCGCCAATTCAGATGACTAGAAGGTTTGGTCGCCTGGCAAAAGGACATTAATGATTTTAGTAACTTAAATCCCCCAATAACGTCAGGAATAAATATTACTGATGAAGATTCCCGGCACCCTGCAAAGGGCGTCTCAGATATTTGATAGAAATTAGAATTATCTTTATATACTTTATTAATTATAGAAATATTTTCCAAATATGGTAAATGTTCTTCATATTTTTTGCCCTTATATATACAGGGATCCTCGACTCACGATAGCGTTCTGTTCCTACGATGCATCATGACGCGTTTTTCCGTTTAAGTCGGAACATAACTGCAATTTTCTACTGACCTCTGCTAATGCAAATTGTAAAGTAATAATCTAGAACACATTTCTATACGTTAGCCTAATTAGGACTAAAAACGCATTGCGGACATAAATATAATACATATAATGAAATGAAAATAATGCAAATAACGAAATTAAATTGTTTTAGGCTGCTGATATATTCATTGCCAGTGACATCATTAATTCTCATTAAATGGGGTGATGAAGCGTAAGATCTTATCTCTCCTGCAGTTCTCCGAAGCAGAAACAATTTGGCGAATAAATAAAAACAATCATCATCATCTTGCGGCCTCAGCCGAGATTGAACTCACTACACCTTTCCAGTATTACTTATCTTCAATACTTTGGTGTAGTTCATAATCTTGTCAAATAGCTGAATTCTTGATGCTTCGCTAGGGCTATCAAGGGTGTTTTTATTGTGACACCATCACTAAATGGATTGCCAACCAAGGCTCAGAGAGACTCCATTCACCCTAAGTTCTTGAAGGGGCGAATACAGAGACCTGGTGCACCGAATGCCACAAGGTTCCCAAACGACCCTCCGCAGGTTTTGAATTCAGAGTTGTCCTTCTCCTAGACCAGTTGTCATCCAAGGCAACCAGTCTGTCCTGCTATTTTACCCATAGTTTCCCAAAGGTATTAGCACGTAAGTGAATGTAATGGATTCGACTGGAATTCGAACTCAGCTCTGCGATTCCTCAATCCAAGCCGCTATCCATTACTCCACCGTGCCTCCTCTGGATAAAATAAAAATAAAGACTCTAGATTGTTTTTGTTTTCTATCGGGAATTCATCAACTAGTTTAACAAGAAAATGTCTTTGTCTATTACAAGCAAGCTCAATATGTATAGACATATGTCCATGTTTTAAGCGACAGTCGAACGACTTAAACCAAGTAACCAACTAATGTTTGCTGCTGTTTCTCCATTTTCAGAGCGTTTTACAATATCTAATTTCATTTCCATGGTGATATCATTCCTTGTCTTCGAAGCACTACCATCAGAAGTGGTTACACTACGCTTGCTAGCCGTAAAGAATGGAAATAAGTTTCCACAAACACAATACAAACGAAAGAGAACAAAAGCACAACAATCCAATATGGCGTACAACCAGGAGTTGACCAATGCCACCTTATGCACAAGGCAAGAGGCATAATTTAAAACAAGATTAATGTAGATTGCGTCGTAACGACCAAACGTAGTAGATCGGGACTGTCGTAACCAAGGACTTTTATATATATATATATATATATATATATATATATATATATATATATATATATATATATATATATACCACACGATATCTAATGTCAAATTAGTCGGGTTTCAATCCCGGCTTGAAGCAATCGGACGTCTAGCCACAACGAAGAGCTGTGATACAGCGAAACAGTCTGTCTGTGGATGACTATATACATTTAATATATTCTTTTTTTATCTTGTTGGATTACTGCAGATGATAATCACAAAACGAGATTTTTGGAATTGCGGACGTCTGTCTGAGGAGCTGTGGATGACTGTCTGTGGATGACTATATACATTTAATATATTCTCTTTTTTTAATCTTTTTTTATCTTGCGGCGAGATTGCGGACGTCTAGCCACACTGAGGAGCTGTGATACAGCGAAACAGTCTGTCTGTGGATGACTATATACATTTAATATATTCTTTTTTTATCTTGTTGGATTATTGCTCCCTGACGATAATTATTTTGCGGCGCAAGATTTGCAAGACTCGATCTCTTTCTCGGCCACTTTTCATCGCGAAAAAAACGTCTTATTTTCGCTCGTGGCAAAAGTGAGTAAATCAACTACAGACATTTACGGTCGCTTTGAACTTTTCACATTTCATTTCTTTTCTCATCTTTCCTTCTGTAAAATGTCCTGTCAATAAACGTGTCAATATTTCTTTGTTCAAATTCTATGTTTTCCTTTGGATTTATACGAGTCCACCAAAATTGTTAGCGGTTCAAATGTACCAGGAGCTGATAGGATGAGTATCTTGATTAGCTTTGTTACTTGAAACTTTGGCAGGCTAAATGTATTTGCGGTGAATCGCCAAAAGCTGAAAATGTTTCGTGTTCAAACGGGAACGCTGAAATATCTGAGAATCTTAAAGCTGAACATTATTTCTTAACAGTGAGTTCGATGCACACATGGTGCTCTATATTTGTGGCCTTGTATCAGACGCTTAGTAAAAAAAATATCTATAAAGGGCCTTTTTTTATAAATACTTTCATGGTAATTGTTCGGATGAGCTCTTTACTATGGTACCTAGATCATATGAATTTAAGCGCAATCCTAGACTGGCGGCGAGGTCTCATCAACTGACAGTTGTGCTAGCTACATATAGACGTAGCTTCTATGCTAACAGTTTTTTATCCCGCAATTCTCGCTTGTGGAACTCCCTCCTGTCTCTATGCTTCCCAGCCAACTTTAATCTGCATACATTTAAATGCAATGTCAATCGCTATCTACTGTCAGCCTGCTTATTTCTCTTTTCTCTTTCTCCTCATTACTTATGTTTCTGTTCCTAATTTCTTTCACACTCTGCAACCTCTTGTGTCTTAGTGACTTTACTGTCTTGCTTGGGGTGATACCAATTAAAAAAATAAACTTCATTACAATAATAAATAAATAAATAAATAAAATAAGAAGTTATTTTTTGGTAGTGTTATAGTTATTGAACCAGTCTGGTTAACAATTAATAATGAATAAGAACCACATTTACTGCCTTGATAAACCGAACCTTCATCATTTCACACCAAACAAGGCAACAAAGCCACTAAGATGCAAGGAGTTAACGAGAGTGAATGTAACAGAGAGGACAATAAAATAACAAGATTCAAGGGGACAGTTGACGTTACATTTAAAGTTCTGAACATCGCAGTTGACAGGAAAACAAGCAGCCGGAGGAGAATTCTACAAGCATGAAGTGTGACAGAAGAAAAAAAACTATCAGAAAAGAACTTTTCTAGCTATTTCAACGGTGAAACTCTGAGACCTAACTGCCAATCATGTACTGCGCTTAAATTCGTGAGGTCGATGTAAGGGAAGAGAAAAGCTCATCAGAAAAATTACAGCGAAAATATTTATAAAAAAAGGCACAGGAATTCTGCGTTAGGGCGATGGGAATGTCATTGAATCCGAATTACAAGGTCAGAACAGATAACATTGCAGATTCTTCTTTGAATTCTGTCAAAAATCTCTAGATATAAAGCAGAAGTACGAGACAAGCGATGGCAGCAATATTCGATGCACGGATGAATGGTAGGCCTATAAATGTGCAGGGTAGATTCTGGCGAAGAAAAATTGTCTGGCACGACACAGTGAACCGACTTTCGTAGCAGAAGATCGAGCAGTTGATTCAATATAGTCGTTCCACATCAGATCAGTAGAAATCATGAGACATAGAAGGCACAATAAGTTGCTCTCCCGAAGAGAGACAAAAAAAATACGGTTCTGTAAGATGATATGACAATCTTGTACAACTCCAGTTAGAACAGTGATTCTTAATATTTCTTTGTATATATATATATATATATATATATATATATATATATATATATATATATATTGTGTGTATTTAGGCAGCATATTTTCATTTATACACGTTTCATTAAATAATATAGACAAGTGTTGTCTATTTATTTTATGTAAAATTTTTTCGTATCTTCTGATAAGTTTGATAACATTATCATTAACCGAAAAAAGAAATTCACAATATTTATCCATTATTTTTTAATAAAATCTAAGCTTTCGGCTTACTCAAGCCATTATCAAAGATGTAATTACAAACATATCAAACAATATACGGACAAGACAGTGATGATAGTCTGTCATTGTTTTGTTTACATAGTGGATCACTAAGCAACGATGAACACGCGCATATAAGACGCTAGAAGTTTTACATAAAATAAATAGACAACACTTGTCTATATTATTTAATGAAACGTGTATAAATATATATATATATATATATATATATATATATATATATATATATACATGTTTCATTAAAAACAACAGACAAGGTTGAGCTTTTTATTTAATTTTTCTTGTGTTCTGACAATTTAAACACACACTCAGATTTACCTACACCATTAGGAACATACTAGTAGAAAACACAAATATATTAACTGCATCCACTTGCAAAAAAAGACTAAAAATAATGGAAGCTTTAATAATAAAAAAGAAAAAACCAACTCTTAACAATATTAACTACGAACAAAGCCACAATGTTCTAACCGTATTCGGAAATTAAAAACATCCCTACCACACACTGATACATACACTGAACGCACACACTCAACTAAGCTGAAAAATCGAATCATCCTTGATAATGGTTAAAGGTATAGCCGAAAGCGCTCGGAAATATAAAACATTTGGACAGTTCTTACACACCCTTTGTCCAGAAAAGAAAGCTCTTGTCAGAACACAAGAAAAATTAAATAAAAAGCTCAACCGTAGTACCTTATCTGTCGTTTTTAATGAAACATGCATAAAGTAAGGATTGCTGCCAATATATATATATATATATATATATATATATATATATATATATATATATATATATATTGATGCCAAATCTATAGTGTTTCAATCCTGTATGTGGATGAACATATTAATAAAATAATAATATATATATATGTGTGTGTGTTTGTTTAATAAATTCTAAGGAATAAAATCGATATAAAAGTGACAAACGAGGCTGCTAGAGTTACGTCGCTTTGCGACCTCTCTAATAACCGGAGGAGTTGAAAAACAACAAAGCCTTGACTACGAAATTTGTGAGTTTTTACATCGATTTTATTTGCCATAATTTATTGAGGTCATATTTCTCTCTGATTTATATTGCTTTGTATTGATCACTTTTATTCTCGAGATGTGGTTGCTCCAATATTAGTACTGTTTATTGGGTGTATATATATATATATATATATATATATATATATATATATATATATATATATATATATATATAGGTAATCTCACCACGGTCATTTTGTCAGGTGGAGACTTCCTGAGGTTATCGGGCTGGATCGAGGTCGATCTCAGCGGGCGGCACTTTTGGAAAGTGCCTGAAAACCATACCACGTGTGAGTGAAATTGGGTAAACGGAACTCTTGTAATCGGTCGATAGCTGTGCTAGCACGAAGACACAAGTCACCGTGGCCGAGGCCTTGTTCAAATTGTTGATCACGCTAGATAACACGCTCTCTCCCAGAAACCATAACTAAGGTCTGCTCAGCATAGTTGCAGTATAAACCACATGTGGACTCTGTGGGTGTTAATCAAATACAAATGTTGGAATTGGCTAGCCAACGGGTATCCTCGAATCTGAGTGACCAGCTATCACATATATATATATATATATATATATATATATATATATATATATATATATAAACCTATATATGTGTCTGTGTGTGTGTGCGTGTGTGTGTGCGTGTGTGGGTGGGTGGTGTATGTTTGTGTGTATACTGAGTTAAATACTTAGCGAAGGCAGTCTCTTTCATGCTGGAAGGCAATCTTTAGACCGGAAGATTTCGTTCCAGCATGAAACAGACGGTCGCCGCTGGATGTTAACGTCAGTATCCACTTATAGATTTACATACGTTCTGTCTCTGATATTGAGCAATTTTACCCATAAATATGCATAACATGAAACTATATTTTCATCATATATATATATATATATATATATATATATATATATATATATATATATATATATACTTGACACACGTTTGAACGTGTAAAGAATTATTTGTGTAAAAACCATAAGTAACTTTCTACTCAGCAACTTAAAAACATGAGAACTATAAAGTCTCTGTGTGTGCGTGTGTGTGTGTCTGTGTGTGAGTCTGTGTGAGGATGTGTCTGTGTGCTTGTTTTGTTTTACGGCATATCAACCATAATGGGTTATTTAATGCCGACAACATTTTTTTTGCACGTAATATTTTTTTTCTTCAAAAATGTTGTCTCTAGTAATGATTTTTACAAAGTATTTCTGATATTAAACCCTATATTTACACTTTCATAGTGTTTGGACACCAATTTGGGGGTTGGCTATTTGCCCATAGTTTGGACCCTAACAGGTGCTACTACGCCGGGTCAGGGAGGACCTGGGAAAACCATCAATTAAGAGGTGGTTCTACGCTCCTCAAAACCTTCTGAGCAGAGGTCTTGCAGTTGGACGTAGTTTATCGTCTTACCCAGGACGCGGACGTAGTTTACCGTCATACACAACAGGGTGTGTATATATATATATATATATATATATATATATATATATATATATATATATGCGTATATATACAGACAAAATGCAAATTATTCTTCGATCTAAAGAATGTCACACTTATCAAGAGACAAAATAACTTACTTAGATAGAAAGTTATTGAGAGTGCCGAAAATGTAAATATGCGGATTTTTTTCAAATTACTCTTTTCCTAAAAGATATATCTGTTTCCCAAGCTAACATACATGACGATAATTGTTTTATAATTAAAAGAACACAGTTAAATCAAAAACTTATATTATTTAATATAAATAAATACATAAATAATTATCACCAAATTAAAATTAACATCAATAATAAAAGGTTATATATATATATATATATATATATATATATATATATATATATATATATAAGCAGCAACAACAATAATTTTTTCACTTTCTTTTATTAGACAATCAATTACATCATTTTTATCCTCAATAGTTTATCTTGACTTTCACACTCTCCCTAAAGACTTACATGACCTTTCTTAAATTGAAATTTTTTTAAAAAAAACTAGCAATTATTTTACTTCCGCTCATAAAATACATGTTTCAATTTTAGGTAGTGGATACGCACTGTTGACGTGTCCCAAATATAGGACGAAACGGCCGTCCAGTGCTTTCTGAATTCTGTTGAGGTTTCTGCTAGACTCTATTAATTACTTAATTATAATTATCTCAAATCCTCCTAATAATTTCTACCATTTGTATATCTTTGCTTGAACCGGCTTCTAATGCTCTGAATGGAGCGGCTTGGGGATAGTAATCGTTGCTCGTAGAGCCGCGGTCTTCTGGGTAAGGGAAACTCAGATGAATTCCCCCACGGAATATTTGTTCGAGCGGCGCTATATCGATTCTAATTCGTTCCCTCTTCGTCACCGAGGCCCGATGGTACAGTTGGTATTACGTTTGCCTGATATCGTAACTGTCCGGATTTCAATTCTCGGTAGTGGATGCGCACTGCAAATGCGTCCCAAATATAGGAAGAAACGGCCGTCCATTGATTTCTGCATTCTGTTGAAGTTTCTTATAGACTCGATGAATTACTTTCTCATCCTCCTAATAATTTCAATCCCTCATATATATATATATATATATATATATATATATATATATATATATGTGTGTGTGTGTGTGTGTGTGTGTGTGTGTGTGTGTGTGTGTGTGTGTGTGTGTGTCTATTGATTTCCAAAAGTCTTGTAGTGTTGCCTTAAGGTAAGTATATAAGTATAACTCCAACCTCTCTCACTAGCTAAAATAATTTCCTCCTCACTCGTTTCCCCTGATCTCTCTCTCTCTAATTAACATACTACAATTTTTCTTTACTCATTGGCCCTTCTAGTTTATCTACTCTCTTCCTCACACAGTTTTAACTTTACTTTTCGATATTTTCATTATTCCCACTGTAATTTCTTACAATTTCTACTTTCGCACTTCTCGCTTGTGGGATTCTCTTCTGGCTTCTTACTTCCCAATCAACTTTGACCTTTACAAAATTAAAGGCAATGTCAATTATTCTGTCTTCCTGCACTTTTTTGTTCTCTTCCCTTTTTTTTACTCATATTCTCTCACACTCAGTAACTCTTTGCATCTTAGAGGCTTTGTTGCCTTTCTTGGGGTGAAATGATTAAAAAATCAGTGTTTGGAAAACCACTGGAAACGTGCCATTCCCTCTCGATTGCTATCCACAGCTTATCGATATTTGTTGGTCCAAGATGTGTGTGAATTAACCCCTTCACTAAGAATGCTCGCTTGGCCTTGTGGCCATGATCACTAAGGACGGTGTGAGATTCTGCCTCCCATCCCAGTACACACGTAACACCATAGATCGAGTGAAATGTCCTCATCGTCGCAGAAATGGAACGTCCCATTCCTCTGGCACTTACCATCATATTCCGTTTGAGAATTCACGCCCTTCCTTGATATGTGAAGCCTTGGCGGAGTTCACACTGCTTCGCCTGATGTCAGAGTTCCATTGATATACGCCTGGGTGTTTCCATCGAATCAAATTACATGAGTACTACTTCTTATTACTTTTGCAGGCATGGATTTTGACACGTCATTGTAAACATCGAGAGATACAGAAATACCTTCTCGTCTATATGTGATGTAATCTTTTCTTAATCATTTTATCCCAAGAAAGGCGATAATGCCACTCAGATGCAAGGGCGCGAAAGAAAAGGAGGAGGCGTTAGCGGAGAGAAAGGGAAATAAAAGAAGAGGCTTCAGCAAGACAGAAGATGGCGACTGACGCCGCTTTTAAATTTTTGAAGATTGTCGGTGACAGGGAAGCAAGAAATTGGAAGAGAGTCATACAAGAAAGAGAAGCGCTAGAATATAGATTATTAGAATAGAACTTTCATCTCGTAAAATAAATCTATTGAATGCTTTGTTACATTTCATCAGTGATGTTTCTAGCTGAGTTTCATTAGGGGTTTCGGGTCTTTCAACATCATACCCCTACTCTACGGTGACCCAGGCGATATTGGTCAGGAATCGACTTGTGTACATTCCGTTAGCTACAGTTTTTTCCATCTTTATAACTACACACTGCGACTTCCCTTAGCAATTTCTAACCCACTCCCAGATAACTTCCGGTTCGCCAGCATTAGCTGTTTCAACAGTAAAACGATGGGACTTAGTAGCTCATCTAGCAGTACACTTAAATCCACGCGGTCGATTTAGCAAAGAGGGGCGATCATTAGAACAACTGCCATATAAATATTTATAGAAAAGATAGAAGCCTCGACACGGCAATGGAAAGTGACTGAAATCGAGATGCCAGTTCAAGATCAATATTCGTACAGACTCTTCTTTGGATTGGTTGAGAACCTCTAGTTATATAACCGGAACACCAGGACAGATATGACAGCAATGTTCAATACACGGGGGAATGGTAGGTTTATAAATGTGAAAGATGGATTCTGGTGAGAAAAATTGTCAGGCATGGCACAGTGAACCAACTTTCTTACCATCAGACTTTAGTGAGAAGTAAGAACAATAAAAGAACAGATTTCAGGAAGACAGAAGATTGCAGTTGACACTGCCTTTAAATTTTTGAAAATTCCAGTTGGCAGGGAAACAAAAAACCAGCAGGTAGTGAGTGCATGAAAAGAAATAATGAAAATAGAACTTACAGTTTGTCATCGGTCCTTAACTATAACTACAGAATGAACTCTTCCTAACACTATGTATATCACGCCTCTCAAGAGAGAGGGTCGAATCAAGCCGAGCTTCTCGACTTGACAGTCGAACTCTCTGTTTTTGAGCAGAAAGGAACCCGGACGAGGTTCCGCCGAAGGGCAGAATCTCGTTCGGGGTGAATGACCTACCCGATCTCGTTTTTACGAGTTATACGGGCATATTTTTGGCTGAGCCTACGGGCTCAGGGAAACCCACGATAAAAAACGACCTTGTGTCACATGCAACCCTCGTGGGGGTGGCTAGATACCGAATCAAGCCGAGCTTCTCGGCTTGACGGTCGAACTCTGCCTCTGAGCGGGGAGGAACCCGGACGAGGCTCCGCCGAAGGGTAGAGTCTCGTTCGGGGAGGTTGACCAACCCGATCACGTTTATAAGGGTTCTACGGGCATTTTTTGGCTGAGCCTACGGGCTTGGGAAACCCTCGTTAAACTCGGCCTTGTGTCACATGCAACCCTCGTGGGGGTGGCTAGATACCGAATCAAGCCGAGCTTCTCGGCTTGACGGTCGAACTCTCTGCCTCTGAGCGGAGAGGAACCCGGACGAGGATCCGCCGAAGGGCAGAGTCTCGTTCGGGGAGGTTGACCAACCTGATTCTGTTTTTACAGTTTCTACGAGCATTTTTCGGAAAACCCACGTAAAACTCGGCCTTGTACTACATCTTTCCCTCGTGTTGTTCTTCCTTGGTCCTAACCTGGACCATAACACAGTTACATCTTTACATCTATCTAATTCAAATGATGAGACCTAGTTGTCAATCTAGTTTGGATATTTGAATTCCTGGGGTCAAGGTAGCAAGGAGGAGAGCTTATTAGAACAATAGCCATAAAATATTTATAAAAAAAAGATAGAGATTGTGAGCCAATAGCTGGCTGCCACGAATAGGCAGGAAGATTCTATTGGGCAGAGTGAGAGCCAACAGCTGACTGACACGAATGTTAAATAGCATGCTAGCATGCAAAAAAAAATCGATAGCTGCATTCGTCAAAAGTGGGAAAAATTTAAATCTGCATGGCACTTTACTCCAATTGGCTCATTCGCTTGCTTAAACTCAACGTTGATTCTGATTCCGCAGAACTGGGTTGGGTGTGAAAAAGTATTTGTTGTTAACATTTCTTTTTCATTCGGCTTTTCCAGTTACGAGTGTTTTTTTTAAAGCTGATCGTTTTGTGTTCATTTTGTTTAGTTCTTTTTCGTAACAGATTTAATGTTTAGTATAGAGCTTAGAAAAAAATCGCAGTGTGAGATAGGCAAGAAGTAAGGCATGTAGCAACATCAGCACGACAAAGGGCACTCCTTTAAAGGCAAGGAAGAGTAAAAAATATTTTAAGTCAAGTGATAGCGATTGCTGTATGAATCGTACGATTTTTGAATCAAGCACGGGCAACGCCTGGCTATGCGGCTAGTGATAGATAAAATACAAAAGTACATATCATTATTGTTATTATAAAGCCTGTACATAAAGTCATTTTACAGCTGAGATCTTGTATAAGTTCTCTTCTATATAAGACAAAATAAAAAAATATATATATATATATTTATTATTGCTATTATTTATAAAGGCTACCGATAAAGATCTTTAGCGGTTAGATTTTGAGAACGCCTATATAAGATATAATAGGTAAAATGCAGAAGAGAAATATATATTGTTGGTTTTCTTTATATAAACTGACTATAAGCTTTTGTCTAGTTGAGATTTAAATAGCCTTTCTTGTATACAAGATACAAACATCGGACTTTTTATCCAAAACAGCAAATAATACGTGTACTTTTATTTGCATTGTGTCTGATATTTCTAACTAATAAGTGGGTGTTGAAAAGTTCTCGGCCCTATCCACATACCTAAATCTGACCAAATATTCAATCAAATGTATTAATTTATAATTATCTTTTACATGAGTATCTCAGGCGGTCTGAGAAATGTTCAACACTGCTTCATATATGAACGAGAGGTTATTTTTAAAAAAATATAGACAGTACGAAGACTCTATAAACATCTGGTATTTCGTCACGGTGACTAACCTGGTCAGTCACTCCCTAAAATATGTTATGTATCGAACACTATTCCCTGATTTTCCCAACCCCCTTTCCTCGCTTTTTGCCTTGCTCGGTCCGTCTCTATCCTTCCTTTTTACGTGGGGAGAAACACAATGCGCTGACTGCAATGTTTACGCGGGAGCGCGGGAGTGAAATCGATATGTCGGCTGGGTTACATATTACGGCAAGAATTTCACATGGTTGACGATATCGATTCTAGAACAAACCAGCCAACCAATTCTGTTCCTCCGATTTCAGATGGAAAAACCTGCCGATTTCTTCAAGCGCTGACAGAGTAAGAGAAGAGGAGAAAAGAAGAAACCTTTCAATGGCGATATTAAAGCCAGACAATTTTTACCTGCATTAAAAACATAAAGAAAAAGAAAAAAAAAGACATCTACAAAATGCAAAAGCATCTGTTCGCTTTTTTGCGTGCACTTAGACTAAAAATCGAATTCTCATCCCCATCTATCGATCGATTGATCGATCTATCTATCTATCTATCTATCTATTTGTGTACAAGTTCTTTTATAGCTATCTATCTGTCTATCTATCTATATTCTACAAGTCCCTTTATAGCTGTCTATCTATCGATCTAGCTATCTATCTACAAGATTCTTGGTAGCTATCTATCTATTTATCTATCTTTCTATCTATCAGGTTCTTTATCTATCTATATATCTATGTATCTGTCTACAAGTTCTGTCATATCTATATACAATTTCTTTTATATCTATCCAGCTATCTCTCTACAAGTTAATTACCACCTATCTCTCTATCTATCTATCAGGTACTTCATATCTATCTATCTAGCTAGCTATTTTCAAGTTCCTTCATATCTATATCTATCTATCTATCTCTCTCTCTCTCTCTCTCTCTCTATATCTATATATATATATATATATATATATATATATATATATATATATATATATATATATATCAAGTTCCTTTATATCTATCTATCAGGTTCTTCATAGCTATCTATCTATCTATCTATCTACTAGTTCCTTCATATGTATGTATCTATCTATCTGTCTATCTATCTATCTATCTATATATATATATATATATATATATATATATATATATATATATACAAGGATATGAAGATAAGTTTTCGACTTGACGCTTTTCCTAAATTCTGATCAAACATCAGAATGATTTTAGAATTCTTTATAGAGTTGGAATAAACCTGGCCACGTCCGAGACTCTCATGATGAACCTCTAATCTCTAGATAACCAGAGTCTAACAGCTGATCTCTGCTCTGACCTGGCTTTAACAGCTTAGTGGGAGGAAAAGCTGGTTGGTCATATTCAATGCCTTGAAAATCAAACTATTGATGATCCCTCATCATCGGCAGAACCATGAATTTTCACCTATCGCCATGAACGGGAGTTCTCTCAGGAAAGGCCCGTTCCTTGAGCACCTACTGGATCTTGAACTCAACCCAGACCTCAGGTGAAGCTGTACATACGATCCATCGCTAAAGATGCTGGGAAGATGGCCTCTAGAGCTCTAGTACGTCCTGACCCAACCTGATATCTTCTACAATTAAAAGGGCTGAAAATGGAATGTTGCTGCTATATATGGTCAGGAGATGTTCAGGCTTCACTTTTCAGTCTCGGTAGAGCCCAAAATCGTCTCCGCGTCATTGTAGATGATTAATTATTTCCCACTTTACACGCCCTTTCCCACAGACCAAACGTCACAAGCCTCACTCTGCTCTATCGCTATTTCCATGGAAATTGTTCAGATTAACTAAATTCCTTAGTACCACCAGTTCTAACATTTGAACCACTCGCCTTCGTATTCCATTGGTGAGACCTAAGTTCCCCTCGAGCAACTTCTTCCCGAGCAGCTTCTTCCCACACTCAAGAGGATGTTTCACAGATCACAACAATCTTAACCTGTTCAAGTTTAGGGTTAACGGTTATCTTTATATATATATATATATATATATATATATATATATATATATGTTCAAAGTTCAGTTAAAACAAGTCGAGAACACAAAGAGCCATAATTCATAAAAGTTCTCAAACTTAAAAACCAGTGAGATCCTTGCTCTTGTATATAAACACGTGCAACAAAATAAACCCTTATATTTGCATTGAAAAAGTCCCGCAGAGAACGAAACGCGTCAGCTAAAAATAGTCTTTTATTCATATATATATATATATATATATATATATATATATATGAATAAAAAGACAAGAGGAAAAAACTATATATATATATATATATATATATATATATATAATCAAAGGGATAAATATAAATCAATGTGCGTGTAAGTGTTCACATATAAATACATACATATAACATTTGGTGTAAATAAAATAATGGTCAGTATAAAATAACAGATCTATTAAGTAAAAATACATAATACTCTACGACGACAGTACCACACGGAGTTTTATGCCTAATTCAATCTTCAGGTACTGATCGTTGTCCGTAGGTTCGAGTGTAGTATCGAAAACTTTATATATATATATATATATATATATATATATATATATATATATATATATATATATATATATATATATTAAAGAAAAACAGACCACTTTAAGGTTCCATTATAATAATTTATTTCACCAGAGCCCTTTTAAAGGACTTTGGATCATCAGATAACACTTCCAAAAAGATGAAACGAAATGAAATGAAAATTCATACTTTTGATGGGTAGTGTGTTTTTGTAATTTAATTTAATATATATATATATATATATATATATATATATATATATATATATATATATATATATGTATGTATGTATTGAAAGGTCAGTCGAAACAAGCTGAGAACACAAAGAGCCATAATTCATGAACGTCTCAAATTTTAATGCCTTGAAAGACCAATGACATCCTTACTCGTGTATCTAAATACGTGCAACAAAATAACCCATTTACATTTGCCTTGATGAAGGTTCCTTGGACGTGGAAACGCGTCGGCTAAAATAATTTTTCCTCTTGTCTTTTTATTAATTTTGTTCCTTCACAGATACACTCTATCTAAAATAATATAAATGAAAATGTTATATATATATATATATATATATATATATATATATATATATATATATATATATATATATATATATACTAAGAATAACTGCTAGATCTTAATATATAAAATAAACTGAGGGTTATATATATTAGAAATTGATTTTATTGTTTTCAGGATTTTCTTAATAAAACCATTAGTAAAATTATAAATAAAAGATATTTATTTATAAATGATTATATATTATAAATAATTAAATAGAATTTATTTATTATTTTACTCAGAGATTTTACTAAGAAAATGTAATATAAGAATCGATTTAATATATAGATAGATACATAATTTTCATGCAAGTTAATCACAGCTTTTCTTTTTCAGTAAAATGAAATGTGAATACGCAATTCTACACTAAAGCACTCTTTCTCATTTTCGAAATGAAACAATTCAAGAATTATGGTTCCATTTACATAGAAAATAATTAAATAAGTAAATATCTACGTAATTTCTATGAAACAATTAAATTGACGATTAACCTTGCAAAGAACCGACGTCGTCTTTAAAAAAATCATTCTATAGCGGTTGTCATGATGTATGTGTTGTTCAAATTAATAGTCCATGTTTTTCCTTGTTTTTGTTTTTCATTGCAACGTTTTGTCCAAAAAACTGGTGCCACCTTTCCTGTTGTCTGAAATTTTCAGATGAATCGTTATCATAATCCGCCATTTTTATTCTAACTTCGTTGATTTGACATCGAAGCTTTCTCATTTTCTTTTCTTACTTATAAGAAAAATGAGAGCATTTTATACTGTTTTATTGGCTGAATAGCTTTGAACGTAGGATTACCAGCAAACCGGAAAAGAAATAAGATTCAGAATGGGATCGACCGTTTTTACAACATTTCTCGACATCTTTATCCCCTTTCTCGGTATCATTATGCCCGTTTTTAATATCTTTACATCTGTCCTCCATATCTTTACATCTGTTCTCCATATATTTACATCTGTTCTCCATATCTTTACAGCTGTTCTCCATATCTTTGAGTCTGTTCACTATATCATACCACCTTTTCCCTATATTTTTACATATTTCTCTAAATCTTGACTTCTGTTCTCCAATACCATTTTCCATATTATGCCTTTTCTCTTTATCTTTACATCTGTTCTCCATATCTTTACATCTGTTCTCCATATCTTTACATCAGTTCTCCACATCTCTGTGTTTGTTTTCAGTATCGTTACATCTGTTTTCATTATCTTTTCCGTGTAATTTGAAATACCGTTACATCCGTTTTTAATATACTTACGTCTGGTTTCCATATCTTTTCTCTCTTCTTCTTATCTTTACATCTGTTCTCCATATCTTTACGTCTGTTCTTCATATCCCAACGCTTATTTTAAATAAGGTTGCATCTGTTTTCAGTATCTTTTCCGTATGCTTTCAATATATTTATGCCTCATCCGCCCATATCTTTACGTCTCTTCTCCATATCTTTACGTATGTTTTCCATAACTCTACATTTGTTTTCAATATCGTTACATCTGTTTTCAATATAATTTTTCCTATACTTTCAATACCTTTACACCTGTTTTCAATATCTTTATGTCTGTCCCAATATACTTTACGCCTGTTCTCTATATCCTTACATATGTTTTCAATATTTTTACATCTGTTCTCAATGTCTTTTACGTCTGTCCTCAATAACTTTACGTCTGTTTTCAATATCTTTACGCCTGTTCTCAATAACGTTTTAAGTTGTTCGCGATATCATTACTCCCTTTCTCAATATTTTTACGTCTGTTTTTAATCACCATTCCGTATGTTCGCAATATTTTTACGTCTGTTATCAATATTATTACACCATTTTCCGTATTTTTACATCAGTTCTCAAAATCACTACGTCTATTTACAACATCTTTACGCCTGTTTTTAATGTTTTTTTTACACCTGGTCTCAATATATTTATGCTTGTCTTCAATGTCTTTACGTTTTTTGTCCATAACTTTAAGACATTTCTCAATATCTTTACTCCTTTTCTAAATATCTTTACACTAGTTTTCAATATCTTTATGTTTTTTTCTCCATATCTTAACATCTCTTCTCTACATCTTTACATCTGTTCTCCATATCTTTACATCTGTTCTCCATATCTTTACGTTTGTTTACAATATCTTTAACGTATATTCTCTATAACTTTACGTCTGTTTTCAACATTGTTATGACTGCTTTTAACAGCTACACGTACGTTTTCAATATCTTTTTTAACCCGCACCTTTCTAGGATCGTAGGAAAACCAAATGTGGTGTTTCTTGGCAACATATCCTGATCTTTGACAGCCATGCTGACAGCTATAGGGCACAGTCTGTTCTGCTATTTATCCATAGTTCTGGGTGGGGGAAGATGTGGTAATAACACGTAAATGAATGTAATTAACTCGACTGGAATTCGAACTCGGAGCTACCGATTCCTCCATCGTGCTTTCTACTCTCTTGGATCCTAAGTATGACGATAAACTACACCCACCAGCAAGGCCTCTGATCGGGATGTTTTGTGAAGCGTGGAACCACCTCTTAATTGCTGTTGTTCGCAAGTTCAACCTGACCCGGTGTAGTAGCATCTGTTAGGGTCTCTGCTATGGGCAAATAGTTACCCACCACCACCAAAAAAAAAATGGGGTCAAAAGACTATGAAAGTATAAAAATAGATTTTTATAGTAAAAATACCAGCAATACATTTTGGAAAGAAATGCTCCCAAGAAAATTAAATTTCGGATATCAAATGACCCATAAGGTGTTGATATGCCGCCCAAAAAACAAACGAATGTATTCTAAAAATCTCGTTGGCATTAATAACCCATTATGGTTGTGGTTGACGTGTCGTAAAACAAAATGAACTCATAAATCCATTACTAATCCCTTTTGCCGTTAATTAATCAGTATACCTCACCCAACTTGATAATCGTTTTCAGAGGTCACGACTTACGTCGCAAAACGACTTAAGTCGAATAAACACACGATAAACCACAAATAAGCGCTCACCATTGCCAGTTACAGTATTTAAGATATGTACGTAGGGTATTCTGAATAAAATAATTAAGTAAAAAAAAAAACAATTTTAAATTTACGTAAACTCGAGTAAAACGGCCTCAGGCGAATTTTATTTTGCCATATAATATTTAAGAAAAACCGACGTATCCACGAAAATTACTAAACTCGAAACGACGTAAACCGAGGAATCAGTGTAGTTATAAAATTACGTTTAAAGCATTTATTTGATAATAAAAAGTCACATTAATTCAAGAAACTGAAAAATTACTTCACCTACAGAATTTTGCGGCTTTGTGCTGTTGTCTACAGTTCAGTGAGTCATTTGTTGTTCTGTCCAATTCTTGAACGTATCTTTGTCCATGAACAATTGTCTGGTTTAAATCATGTTTATATCACATTAACTAAAATGACAATATGGACTTGATATCCGTTTCATGGTCGAAACGAATTTCTGTTGTTGCTTTTTCGTTCACAAGTTCTATTGTTTATGACAGCGCTACGCCAAAAAAAAAAAAATGATTAATACACAGAACACACATTGTCACAATGAAATGGAAAAGGTCAGTGCAGTTTAATTTTGTGTCATGGTCCCTACCTAGACCGACAGAATGAACTCTTCCGAACGCTATACATACTACGCCTCTCAAGAGAGACGAACGGATTTGGTATTGGGACGGTATTGAATCGAGTCGAACTAATAGCATTCCTTAACTACTAACCTTTCACTTCTTTGTAGTATTTCTTGTGTAATATATTCTTTGTTATTTCTATTGTTGTCTTTCGTGTCGTTCTTCCATGGTCCTAACCTGCGACCATAACAGTGGCGACGAGGTTATTGAAGAAACGAATTCTACGCGGAGGATATAAAAAAAAATCTTTTTCTTTGCTATCGGTCGCCCATAACATTTTGTTAAGACACAAGTGTTATCGATATTCTTTTGAAGTACCTACTTTATAAACACGACGCATTGCTTTATATTAGCACCTAATTATAAACTTTAACACCTACTTTATAATTGTTTGATTTCATTCCGTCATAAGTGAAGACGGGTTCTTTAAGTGAGTCATAGATTGGAAGAAATATAAACATGTAAGTCTTTTAACCAAGTAAAAAGCGAGCAGATTTTACGACTGGTAAAATGGAGACCTTAGGTTTATCTTCGAGCTTTACCGCCAGGAAGATATGTTGATATTTTCTCAGAATACGAGGGCTGATCAAAAACTATCGGGACTCGCGCTTAAAAAAAAAGAAAACTACAATACATATCAATTCGGCATTTAATCTCCTTCGAAGTAGTCCCCTTCTGAAGCCACAGACTTTGTCCAGCGTCGTTTCCTTTGACGGGGCCATTCCTGGAACTTCTTTTTTGGACAGTGCGAAGCTGTGTTGTAGCATTCTCTTGGATTTCCTCGGCGTCTTGAAACTTTTCCTTTTAAGTAGGATTTGAATTTTGGAAAGAGAGGAAAATTCGCAAGGGGAGAGATTTGAGGAATATGGTTGTTGTCGGACCTGGGGAATGTTGTGCTCGGCCCCAAACCCCTACACTATCTATGGTCATTGATGCAACCTCTGTGGTACAGTGAGAAGACCTCACTCTAGACCTTTTAACTTTCTAGCATTGCCATAAACAACTAAAGCGCTGCAGGTAACGTTGAAAATTACTGGGTATGCGAGGCAGAGTTCAAGGTCAATCTGTGCCAGACGTCTTCACTTGGCTTACTTCAGCTCCGTTACCATAACAACAGTTCCGACACTTTTTGATCAGACCTTGTATATGGGAAATTCGTTTTCCGCTTTCAATAGGCATGCTCAGTTTTTAGTCACCAACCACGTGTCTCTGTCTGTAAAAAATGTTAACCATTTCAAGACTAAAGCTATATAACGAGAGAGAATATTGACAAAATATGATACCGTTCTAAATGTCTGCTGAAAGATGGTGAGATGCAACAGAAGGTGAAAAGCGTTTTTTTTTCTTTTTTCACGCACCAATCAATCATAAATCTATAGCATATTTTTAAAAAAGACAGAGAGAGAGGGAATACTTACGCAACCTTAAGATGAAAACTAGAAAAATTATCAAATCACATCGCCCACACACCTTTCCTGTTCAGTCTTGCAATGTGAGCTATTTAAGTCTGTATTTCATATTGCATGACGTCATTGTCTGCTGTCATAAAAACCGGGTATTTGACACGTCCCCGCAGACTTATATATATATATATATATATATATATATATATATATATAAGATAAAAGATCGATGTATATATGAGATATATATATATATATATAAGATAAAAGATCGACATATATATATATATATATATATATATATAAAGAGTAAAGATTGACATATACAGATCAGTCGTTCTCTCTTTGTGCCATATGTGATATAAAATTGGATGACAGGGTCAAGTATAGTGCAATACTGAAGAAATGTAACAACATTACAGGCACTGAAACCATTGTTGTGGTAGGATCCACCTAATTTGCATAGTGGAGTACCGACCATATAAATATGGTTGGTACCGGGAAGAGAGGGAGGAATCAAGATATTCAACCAGAGACTCTGCCCGACTGCGACTCAGTCAACACATTCTCCAGGAACGGTCTTACCAGGAATATACAAAAGACTATATGTAAATATTGTGTACACTTTCTTGTTTCAATACATTTTGTTCTAAGTACATTTTGTGTTGCATTATTATTCCATGCATTAGTCAAGTTTCAACAACCATTCTAGCAAAGATACAACTTAGGTTGGCTGGTCATGTTGTGAGAATGGATGAGCATAGGCTTTCAAAAAAGGTGGTGTATGGACAACTACCAAACTCCAAGCGTTCAGTTGGGCGTCCACTCTTACGCTACAAAGACAAATTGAAATTCAACTTGAAACATCTCAATTTTGATCTGAAAACCTGAGAAGCCCAAGCATCAAACCGAAAGGAGTGGCGTAAAACATGTTTCATTAAGTTAAAGGGTTTCGAAGACATTAGACTGAAGCACTGTGGTCAGCTTCATCAAGCTATGAAACAGAGAAGCCATCGAAATCCTGCTTTAACAAATTTCATATATCAGTGTGGCTTTGTCACCCGCAGTAAGGCTGGGTTAGTATCACACTTAGGAAATGCACATATGAAATACGTCTTTCAATTACCTGATTTTCTTCTAAGTAGCCTCTGCTAGCATGCACAAGTGTAAAACAAAAGGCACCATCCAATGCTGACCCTCATTTATCTTTCACGATAGGAGAGTCCACCATATATATATATATATATATATATATATATATATATATCAAAGATACAACTGGGCTGGCCGTGTTGTGAGAATGGATGAGCATAGGCTTTCAAAAAAGGTGGTGTATGGACAACTACCAAACTCCAAGCGTTCAGTTGGACGTCCACTCTTACGCTACAAAGACAAATTGAAAGACAACTTGAAACGTCTCAACTTTGATCTGAAAACCTGGGAAGCCCAAGCATGAAACCGAAAGGAGTGGCGTAAGATATGTTTAAAGGTTTTTTTTGGTTTTTTTTTAAGACAGGAGACTGAAGCAACGTGATCAGCTTCGTCAAGCTCTGAAGCAGAGATGTCATCAAAATCTTGCTTTAACAAATTTCGTCTGTCAGGATGAATTTGTCGCTTGCTGGGCTAGTGTGACGTCACCCTGGCTCTCTGTCCTGGTTTTGTGCTGTGCTGGTCGCGGCACCAATTGTGACGCCACGGTCAGTCCTGGGCTGACTGCAGCACCATTTGTGACGATCTAACCCTTGGCTGGTTTGGATGGAAATCCGGTTTACCACGGAACCATGTGAGACACTAACCCCTCTGGTTGTCTTGGTCGCGGTCGATGTCTGGTTAGATTCGATATCAGCTTTGTCGTTCCCAGCTCGCTTCCAACGTCTGGTTACCGAAGTAACTGCTTTGATCTCTAGTCTAACCTACCCACGTTGTGATTTGATCTTAGGTAGACGAGATCAATCAGGCGTCGGGCCGTAGTGTAAGCCGAATCCGTGGCAAAGGTGATACCGCACAAGTGTATGTAAAAGAAAATAATGAAACAACTCAAAAGATTCAAATGTGTTGAAAAAATAACAAGTATCTTTCTATCTGTTTGCTGAATACAGGACTGCATCTTTCTCTCAAACCGCTTCTCTGGATTCGTGACACTTTGCGTTTCTTAGGCGAGTCTTAATATCTTAAGTTGTTTCTCAATAAACTGCTTTTTGGTATCTTCAGTCGATATTCATTAAAACTTGTTTTGGTGATGTGAGTCTAAGTCATTCTTCAAAAAAATTGTTTTTGGTTAGAAGTTAAAGTCGGAATGCGTGGAAATCTTTCAGTCAGCTCCTGCGAGGCTGGTCTCCTATCTCTAACCCAACTCAACTGCAAATCAATTCTAACACTAACTCTTACTCTAACTATCTGAAACTCTGGGGACGTTCGTTTATATGGACGCCGACCCAAACCGGGTGGGGCTTGTCGTGGTTTGGGTTTCTCGATAATTCCAAATCTGCAATAAGGATTTTCTTTTTTTCGGACAGGAAAATTTATCACTTCCCATTGTTGGAAGTCAATTACTTTCTGTTTTAGAGGGTTTCTCCCCCTCTCTGTGGTTGAGGTTCGTAAGGGAATTGTCCTCCTAAATTCTTCCTTTCTCATATTGCTATCTCACACCAATCCCCTCAGAGGGCGTCAACAGGTTTCCCTTCTTTCTCATATGTTTACCTTCGCCCATCACTCATGCCACCACTCAGCTAATGAACGCTCGGCAGTGTGTGTGTGGCCTCAGTTTACAATTATCGCCCAAAGAAAAAAAAATTATCTTCCCTTTTCTTTCTTTCTTTTCTATCGGCCAGAATTCTTATGGACCGCACCTCGCGGCTATTAAATTGTTATCTTAATCTGGGGTCACCTGGAATTCATTAGTGGGATTTTCGCCGACTCATTAACTGGGTGGTCGACTAAATCTCTTTGTCTTTCTCAACATCATCGCTTTCTGTCGCCAACAGCCTGTCCAGGTAACAATAATGATTTCCTTCGTCGGTCTTTTTTTTTTAAGATAACCGAATTGAAATTTTTATTATCGCTCTACGTGTTGGCCGATTATTATTTTTTTTATCCGTGTTCTGTTTGTCTTGGCACTTAACTTTTATCATGACAAGATCCGGACATACAACAGATGGGTCTCCTTCCAAAACCAAATGATATCTCCGAAAGATAGTTAATGGCTTTTTTTGTGGGGGGGGAGTTCTCCCCTAATTCTTTCTCGGTCGCATGCTTGACCTAGTTTCGATTATCTTCAAGAACTCTGCTTTGTATACCCCTTGACCGAATTGAAATTTTTATTATTGCCATACGTGTGGGCAGATTGTTATCTTTACCCGTATTCTGTTTTCCTTGTCGCGTTATGGCATAAATTAATTCTGACAGGATCCGATACCTGTCTTGCTTACGAATTTTCTATCTTCTGCGAAAAAAAATACCTTTCTTCGTAAATGAAAATAAAATCTTTACCCATTTTTCTTTTGTTAAAAAAATAACATTGCTCAGTATGTCTTTCGTTATAGCTTTTTCTCGCCTTAAGTATTTCTCGTTTTTAATTTCTATGTTTAATTAGTTAGCCAATTACCATAGCGACATAGTGTCACACTAGTGTCACACTTAAGAAAGCACAAATGAAATATGTCTTTCCCTCTTTTCTCCACAATAGCTCCTGCTAGCATGCATAAGTGTAAAGCAAAGGCACCATCCAATGCTGACCCTCATTTATCGTTCATGATAGGAGAGTCCACCATATATATATATATTTCTGAGTATAGAATATATGTATATATAGAGAGAGATGTGTGTGTGTGTGTGTGTGTGTGTGTGTCGGGTGTAGCAGCACCAATCGTGTAACAGTAAAATTGTCCAATTGTTAGATGATTAAGTTTTGAACCGTTTTATCTTAGAAATAATTAAAGATATCTTACTGGAATTCTCCGAGGTTTTTATAACACTATTCAGCAATAAGTATGTATATAGCTCTAAGTTGAAATGATGATCCCTCTTCCTGTTGTGACCCCTTGATCCAGTTTTCCTCTCTACTCTTCCTCCTTTTTTAAACTTATTCACCGTTCTTTTGATGGTTCTTGAATGAACTTTGAAGATGGAAGCCAGAGTATGAATGTTGGTAGCATTACCAAAGGCCTGGATGAACATTTTCCTCTCACTATTGCTCAGTTGGGAAGATATAGTGGGGCTGAGAGAAAACAATTTTAACCTCTTCTCTTTCTAGCTGAATAACTCGGAGGGCTTTTAGTGATTCTTACGACAAATGGCTAAATATCTTATCTGAAAACCTGGGAAAAAAGAATGTCAGTATTTTGGGGGGGATATTAAACATTTTGTGTGATGGACAATTATTTCATGCTGTTACACGATTTGAACAATTTTGCTGTTACACGTTATATATATATATATATATATATATATATATATATATATAAGATAACGATATACATTTTATATATCGAGAACACTATAGAGAAAATTGTATGACAAAGCGGGAAATGTTTACTAGTGACGCGTTTCGTTGGAAGTAAACTTTTTCCACTATGACATCACACACACACAAACACACACACATATATATATATATATATATATATATATATATGGAGAGAGAAGCAGCATATTTTCATTTGAACAAAAATATAGACATATTGTGTCTACTTATTTTTATACTGATCGTTTCGAGTTATTTAATCAATTTCTTGATGTTGAGATGAAATTCATCAAGTTAGGCGCCATAGTATTTTTTTAACACAAGTACTTTCGACCTTTTCTGAGATCATATTCAGTGGTAAATTACATAGACAAACACAAGTAAAATCTTTGTATATATTAATTGGGTTCAAATATAGATCAAATATTGATCGGAATCCGTCAGAATGATAAAATAAAGAACAAATAGAAAATGTTTATCAATGTAACATGTTTCACTTTTATTAAAGCTTTGTTAGAGGCACATTGAAAGTGAAATATGTTAGGTAGCTAAACGTGTTGTATATGTTAGGTAGCTAAACGTGTTGTATATGTTAGGTAGCTAAACGCCAGTATAAAAATTTCGAAGAACGATGTCCTTAGACCTACATTTTTAACCATTAAACCTTTGAGCCTGGCCACCGCTTTAGCAGAGAAAAATGACGTAATGCCCTGCCACCGATTGAACAGTGGTAGAGAAAAATGACTTAGTAACCCCCCGCTGGTTGAACGCTGGGTAAACACTTGTAACTAATTTTATATCTACCGTGAAACATTCAGTTAGTCAGTTATGTGCCATGCGTGATACATATGACTGACGAGGCAGATTTTTTTCCCGCAGTAGGTTGCCATTTCTTTCTGCGGTAGACCAGTTGCCATTCAAAGCTATAGAACCTGGTGTGTCCTGCTATTTATCCATAGCTGGGGGGGTAGAAGAAGAGGATACATACCTTTCGCAAGGGTATAAGCACGTACGGGATTCGACTGGAATTCTCCGATTCCTCAATCCGAGCCGCTATCCATTACTCCACCGTGCCTCCCCTTACTCCACCGTGTCTTCCCTTACTCCACCGTGCATCCCCTTACTCCACTGTGCCCCCCTTACTCCACCGTGTCTCCCCTTACTCCACCGTGCATCCCCTTACTCCACTGTGCCTCCCCTTATTCCACCGTGTCTCTCCTTACTCCACTGTGCCTCCCCTTATTCCACCGTGTCTACACTTACTCCACCGTGCCTCCCCTTACTCCACCGTGTCTCCCCTTACTCCACCGTGCATCCCCTTACTCCACCGTGCCTCCCCTTATTCCACCGTGTCTACACTTACTCCTCCGTGCATCCCTTTACTCCACCATGCCTCAAACATTACATACCAATTATTTGCGAATTTTGACTCAGGAGCTCAGTCAGAAGAGTTGAAATTGTTCAGGAACACAGGGCTCAAAGGATTAATCTCAGAACGAGGCTGTATACAGCTGACAGTTCAGACATTTCTAGGCGGGTCACCCGTCATGCAGGATTTCCATATGAAAGTTTCGATAAAATGATCCTATTTAAGAATATGGCTTAAGTTCTGAAGATAATGTTTTGGTTTTGTAGGATCTGGCGGTGTTGTGCGAAACTATCCTTAGAGCAGCCTATTTTATGTTCAATTTTCTTATTGCCTAGCGTGATTTTTTTTATAACTGATCCCTACACCGAAGTAAATTAAACGTTTAATATTTACTAAATTCAGATCCGAAATTTTCATGATATATTCAGAATAGGTGCCATCACTGTTTTCATCCCAATTCTGGATCATAGTTTTTCTTTTGAAACGTTTTATCTTGAGTCCTATTTCTTCGGACACTTGTTAGAGAGTGTTGCTAACAGCAGGAGAAAACGTATTTAACACAGCTGAAATTATAATTTCCAAGGAGTTTTACTAACCTCAGTAATATAGATCTTAACTTTGATACCGTTCAACTAAAAAAAAATTGCATTTATGTTTATAAATTTACATGATGAATGAGACACCAGCTCGAGTTAGCTAGCCGTTGACACGTCAAGAGGTCTTCCATCCTCTGATAGATCCAGTACTGCGATACCGCATTGGATGCTGGACAATCTCCACACAGATGAAGTAGGGACTTGAAGCAAAAGAAATATGGTTCTACAGGAAGATGCTGAGAAACCATTTCAGAAAAACTGGAAATGAAAAGGACACCTAAACTTAACATCAGAAAGAGACAGATGGTTTTTTTAGGACACATGATGAGGAAAGAAAGCCTGGAAAATGTAACACTCACAGGACATACTGAAGCCAAGAGGAACAGCTGAAAACAGCACATAACTTTCCTAACGACCTTGTGCTAAGATGACGGAACAGGGTTTAGGAGAGATAAAAAAAAAGGACAAAATTTACTAAGGGTTACAGAAGACAGGAAATTGTGGAGAGGCATGAGCGCCAACATCCGTGAGGAACACAAAACACAGAAGAAGAGGAAAATGGATTAACGACATCCTGTATGTGTCGATTTCAAAAGTTTCGCCCTAAATAAAAAGGAATCGGAAATGCTTCCACAAAGAGCCAAAACATTCAAGAAGACGTCAGGAAATGCGCAACGCTTGTAATGAACAGATGAAAACAAATGAGAAACCAAGGAAGGAATCGAATTATCCAACCAAGGAAATATCAGAGGCTGAATGAAAACTAAAGCTACAAGTACCGTTGTGTTTCGGAATCAGATAACATCGAAGAGAAAAATATGAAGGGAAAATATTTTTAGAAAAAAAAGCAAAGAATTCTTCGGAATATCAAAGAAAAATTATTAAAGACCAATTCTACAATAGAAAAATTAAAGAAAAAAATACTTAAAGAATAATACTTAAAAAAAAAAGAATAATTTGAGGCACTCTGGATACTTCTTAAACTGGGCAATTTCCATTTTGTCATACTCCGGACACTTCTTAAACAGAGATACGAGCCCGACAGGCTATAGTGCTAGAGGAAGGCCAAGACTAATCAGCAGTGATAATTGAATTGAATTGATTCTACTCTCACGAAAAAGTACGCTGGAATGAGCAAGGAAAGGTTACAGGCGCTACGACTAACCAAACAATGACGCAAAGGTATCAAAAAATGACGAATATCCCAGAGGCTAAGGAAATAAAGGGGTGAACAACCCACCGTGTAACGAAATTTTAAAAAAAGAGTGAAACGGTTTATAATTTTTAGCTCCAGATTCCCTCAACATAACCAAGTAGAAGTCCAAAATACTTCAAGATACTGTTGCTTAAATGACTGGTTTGATCATGTAATAAATGGTAGGAACGCAAAGCCGGACCTGTTTGCTAAAAATAATATATACAAGATGTCCATAAAGGTCGTGTGCACTTTAAAAACTTATAACTTTATTTGTATTTGCGATAGAAATAATCTGTAAAAAATTTTATAAAGTTTAATGTACCTAGTTTTAAGTATAGCTAAAATAACTAATGTGATTTCAAGCATTACTGTAAATCAGTTGGCAAATGTTTTCTGTGAACTGCAGAATCGTATTACCCTTTGTATTGCTAATGATGGAGGACATGTGGAAACTTAAATAAAATTTCAATAAAACCTTAAAAAATATAGATTTACTTCTTTCTAATCCTTTTTACAAATTATTTCTATCGCAAATGCAAATAAAGTTATAATTTTTTAAAATGCACACGAACTCTATGGACACTCTGTATATATATATATATATATATATATATATATATATATATATATATATATATATATATATACCGGGTGGAACAGCAAAATTGTCCAATTGTTACATTAAGCTTTGAACCGCTGTATTTTAGAAATGATTAAAGATATCTTACTGGAATTCTCCGAGGTTTTTATAACACTATTGGACTCTACTTTGAACAATAAGAATTTATAATTCCCCTCCAGTCTTAACTGAAGAATCGTTATGAAATCGATCACAAACGAAAATGACATGTTCATCATTAATTAATCATAGCTAAGGATCGGAAGCTCATGAAGTATTGAAATAAAGTTTTTATATATATATATATATATATATATATATATATATATATATATATTACTCCAGTAACATTTTCCATCTTTTCAAGATGACCTAAAGTAACAAGGTGCCTCACAGGTTCCACGTACGATTTCATTTGCAAGTCTTTTTTCACTGGTCTTTGGACTGTCATAGCTGAAACCCATCTCCTACATGCCAAACTTCTTATGGATTGAGTTGGATCTTTTCTAATTGATCTTTTCAGCTCTAAGTTGAAACGATGATCCCTTTTCCTGTTGTGACCTCCTGATCCAGTTTTCCTCTCTACTGTTCCCTCTTTTTTTAAACATATTCACCGTCCTCATGATAGTTCTTGAATGGACTTTGAAGATGGAAGCGAGAATATGAATTTTGGGACCATTACTGAAGTCCTGAATGATCTTTTTTCTCTAACCATTGCTCGTTTTGCAAGACAGTGGGGCTGACACAAAATGATTTTAACCTCTTCTCTTTCTAATTGAATAACTCCAAGGGTTTTTAATGATTCTTACGACAAATGGTGTAAAGATGGCTAAACGTTTTATCTAAAAACCTGAAAAAAACACTCGATTAGTTTAGTGTTTTTATTTAGATATTAAACATTTCCTGAGATGGACAATTACGCTGTTACACGATTAGGACAATTTTGCTGTTACACCCGGTCCATAGGGAACGAAGGAATTATACCGAAAAATTGGAAAATCGTTGTGCCTCGTTCTGAAACTGAAGAATCTCGGAACCATGACGGTGAGGGTTGTGCCAATAATCAGTGGAACACTTGGAAATGTGCAAAAAATCTCTACAGTGAAGAAGGTCTCAGAAGAATTAAAATCACGGCGTTATGATGTAAAATGACACTGATAAGCTTCTACATATCTAAGGCATTTTACTGACTCCTTACGAATTTACATTTTTGTGAATATGTAAATTCATGAAATAATAATAATAATAATAATAATAATAAAAGCTCTGTGTCAGTTTGTGTGTGTATGGAGTGTGTGACGAAAAGAGCCAGGACACCCGTATATATCAATTCGTCCTTTGTGAAAACGGTCGAGTACTTACTGAAAAGGTTTTTATTGTTCAAGCATTAAAACGTAACAGTCGATTGCTATTATACGCCACGCAGAAGCCGGGCCGCAAAATTCCGGATTCGATTTTGTTGGCCGCCAGTAAATGAAGACAGAGAAGGCTACCCGAAAGTGGAGAGTTGCATTGAATTGAGAATTGGGACAAGCGTGACGTTATTGATCGAACGCATAGGAGAAAGAAAGAGAGAGAGAGAGAGAAAGAGAGAGAGAGAGAGAAAGAGAGAGAGAGAGAGATGTGGGCTAGAGAGGACAGCGTTGCCGTTCTGTTCTTGCAGACAAACAAAAAGAACTTAGCTGCATTGCCCGTTCTATAAATTTGCATTAAATATCCGAGAGACGAAGAGAGCGTTGCTATATTTACCATTCTATTTTTTGTCGACACCCCCACTGCATTAGACTGACAGTGAGTGTGGGGGAGTGGCAAAGATTAGCATAGTCTGGTACAATACCAAAATAAACAGAGAGCAACACTCAGCATATCATAATTAAGCAAGCTAGACAGAGAAAGATATTGTTTAGCCGTGTGGCCTAAAGCCAAGCCAAGCTATGGCTGGGAGAAATACAATACCTATCACACTATGGCAAAAGGCCAAACCAGAAAGCGCGCGATACTATATTTATCATAGAGTGTCAGAAAGACATAGATGTACTGTTCTATTCATAGTCTGGCACAAGACCAAGACAAAAAGAAAGGTTAAGTTAGAGGGATACTAAGTTAAATATAGTTTGGCTCAAAGCCAACTGTCACCAGATAGAAATACTTTACTTTTCTTTGTAAGGCACAAGGCCAAATTAGAAAAAGCTCCATACTACGTTTATGGCAGTGTGGGATAAAGACATAGAGAGAGTATTCTAATCATAGTCTGGTACAAGGTCAATATAAATATATGAAGCTTTGGGTATGGAAAAAGTCGATGATAGATACTAATTTTAACATAGTGTGGCTGAAGGGAAAATAACGTGTAATATGTCACAAGGCCATGATAATGACAAAGGCTAGCATAGAGAGATAGCTGAAGATTGACTCAAAGCCAAGTATAGGCGGATAGGATACTATACTTATCAAAGCATGGTAAAAGGACATTTAATTAGAAAGCGCGGATACTACGTTTGTCATAGTGTGGCAAAAGAAACACAAAAGGAGTATTCTAATGATAATATGGAACAAAACTATGATATAGAGATACTAAGTTTAATATAGTGTAGCTGACAGCAAAATAAAGGCAGGAAGAAATATTATATAAAGATACGGAGCTTTTCGTTGTGTGGTATGTGACTTACACCAAGAAATACCAAAGATTTGAATCGAATCGAATTTAACGTTACTAAGGAATCTTTGTTTCTAAAAAGTGTTAATATGTGGTGACCCCAATACGTATTGCACAAACTATTGTTTAAAGATGAGGTAATATTGGGAAGAGATGGAATAACAAATTTACATAATCAAGATTTGTGGGCGGATTGGAATCCCTATGCTACAATACAGGTTAGACACCAACATCAGTCTATGATTAATGCCTGGGCTGAAATTGTAGTTGTTTTCCCAAAACATCTTACAGGAGCAGTCTGCACTGATTTTATTTTGAACACACTTCCAGGCCTGATAGAGGATGTATACCTGCTAAGACGCATGTGGTTTATGCATGATAGGTGTCCAGCACATTTTAGCCACATTGTTCGCAATGCACTGGCTGACATCTACAATGAAAGATGGATGAGTAGGTGCGTCCCAGATCAATGACCAGCACGTTCCCCCGACCACAGTTCTTCGGATTTTTATCTGTGCGGCCACCTAAAGTTTATGAGGCAGACATTTTATAATGCAGTGACGCTTTATCAAAGTGTCATGGAGGCCTGCGAAACCGTTCCACACCGTGTGGGAGTATTTTAAAGAGTCCTCTAGTCAATGATCCGACGGGTGCATGCAAGTGTAGAAGCAAGCGAAGGACATGTTGCACATATGTTATGAGTTGCTGTGTTGAGGTAGATCAATGGCCTTTTGGACATATCTTTATATAGACTTTTGTTTGTAAAAATATTTCTGATAGATCCTATACAAATATGATCAATACAAATATGAAATTTGTTATTTAGCTGATTATTTTTTATTTAACACTCCGGTTTCTAAAAGTAATTATTTATTAAGAAAATGATTACTTATTTTTAGAAACCGGGGTTCCAAATATAAGATCAAACATCTAAGTGACAAATTTTATATCTCTATCTATAAAAGGCAGGATGTGTGGGGGGGGCTAACGAATGCACGGCCGCAATTTTCGACGGATTTGCACCAAAATTTACATGCACATGCTCCAATTTAGCGCAAAGGCCAAGACCGACTTTGCATTTCCCAACTCCCATCGATAGTGGAAATAATCGATTTATTCATGCTTCTACGGCAGTTTTCATGTAGTTTGCGGTCATTTTCTACTGGCCAGAGTGAGAGCCAATAGCTGGCTGCCACAATTAGGCAGGGAGATTCTATTGGCCAGCGCGAGAGCCAACAGCTGACTGACACGAATGTTAACTAGAATGCAAAAAAATCAATAGCTGCATTCGTAACAAGTGGGAAAAATTTAAATCTACATGGCACTTTACTCCAATTGGCTCATTCACTTGCTTAAACTCAACGTTGATTCTGATTTCGCAGAACTGGGTTGGGTGTGAAAAAGTATTTGTTGATAACATTCTTTTTTCATTCGGTTTTTCCAGTTACGAGTCCTTTTTAAAGCCTAATGGTTTTGTGTTCATTTGTTTAGTTCCTTTTTTCGTAACAGATTTAATGTTTAGTATAGGGCTTAGAAAAAATTCGCAGTGTGAGATAGGCAAGAAGTAAGGCATGTAACAACATCAGCACGGCAAAGGGCACTCCTTTAAAGGCAAGGAAGAGTAAAAAATATTTTAAGTCCAGTGATAGCGATTGCTGTATGAATCGTACGATTTTTTAATCAAGCACGGGCAACGCCGGGCCATGCTGCTAGTCTGTATTAATCCTATTAATGATCTATCGCTGATATCGAGCACTTTATTGCAAAGACTACTGGTCTTAAATCTCCTTTCCTTCAGATTTTCCTTGATATTGCCAGTTTTATCCTATCTTTTTTATTGCTAGATATAGATTGATAGAGTAGTGGATAGCGGCTTGTATTGAGGAATCGGAGAGCCGAGTTCGATTTCCAGTCGAATCCATTACATTCACTTATGTGCTAATACTCTTTGGAAAAGTATTAATTAATCCTCTTCTCCCTCCAGCTATGGGTAAAATAGCAGGACAGTCTGGGTTCTATAGCCTTGGATAGCAACTGGTGTAGAAGAAGAACAACTCTGAATCCAAAACCTTTAAAAAGTGATTGGTTCTGCACAAACCCTTCACCACGATCATCAGATCATATGTGCTGGTGTCTGGCTATCGGTTCCTAGAAATTGAGCTGCCTGACCCTCATACGTTGAATACGACGGCAGAGTCCACTATATATATATTTCTTCATATATATTTCTGTAGTTCACTGCTACCAGCAAGCAATTTTTTTTTCTCCTGATGATGGTCATGTTGGCTGAAACTAGTCGAGGAATCTAAATGAAATAATAATGAAAACGAAAGAATATTAATATACAACCCAGTTTTTCGGAAGATTTTAATTTTTAATATTTTTATTGTTCAACATATATATTTATATATATATATATATATATATATATATATATATATATATATATATATATGCACTGAAGTCAACACCGAGCGGGACAGTCAGTTTCATGCATGAAATCAGTCTTTAAGACTGATGTTGACCACAGCGTCCACTTTATATTTATACACGCTCTATCCCTGATATTGAGCACTTTTACTCGGGCTCAGGTATAAAGACATGCTAAAGAGTGACCTCTCAGCTGTCAATATGCGTCATACTAACTTCGAGCGATTTGCCCTGGATAGAAATAACTGGAGATATTTGTGCCAGAGTTGTAGTTGTATTGACCGGCTAAGAGGCGGAAGACAACGTCGAAAAGCGTCCGCAAATATGCCCGCTGCTATGTCCCGAGATAGTCGCTGTTGCACAATACGTGGACTTGTATGCAGGTCACTAGAAGACTGAGAGACCATCATCATAATATAAATAATATATGGAACCATTAGCGAAAGTCGCCGAGATGGAGAAATAATGTCATACAGTCCATGTCTCGTTAAAGCTGTGGAAAGCTTTTGAAGAGAGACTTGTATAAAGTATAGGAAGATTACTTGGGAAAACTTCAAGGCTGATTAGCGACGACAACTCAAGCATTTTGACGTGCCAACACGAGGTTGGAAGGTCAGCCGGTAATGTTGGGAGTTTTATCAGAATTGACGGCAGCATGAACGTCGGATTACATAAGAAGATTACCGTTCGTCACGCCATTTATTCTGGAAAGCGTCCGACTTGAAACAGCTTTAATTTTTCATCATGAAAATAATCTCAAACCCACTGTTAATCCTGTCAAATCATATCTGGATAAAAATCTAACTGAAAAACCCCATTAGTTATCGAGAACAGCTAAGCTAAATCAAGTTAACGAAACGTTTGCCCAAAACAAGGCCAAAGAGCAACTCAATGCATAGGGCTACGGAATGAGACTGCTTTATGTACGTAAGAGGAGGAGTCAAGAAGTGCAGTTTATGAGGATAAGTAGGATATATAACGGCTGAGTCTAGACTTGAAGAGGTTAATATTGTAGCGATTTGGGAATTCTGTTCAACAATGAAATAGTTCTGGAAAAGAAGCTGTTTGAGTTGAACTTGCTCCTTACTAATGGAATATGAAGAGAATGGGGATGTGTTGACTCTGTGTACGTGTCATGGCGGGTCTTAGCCGTAAAGTTCTGATCTAGTTAAAATAAAGAATGGCCCTCTGAACATTTTCCATGAAAATAGCGGTAGAATAGCGGGAGGTTTGTGACATTTCGGGTGTGGCGGGGGGGGAAGAGGTTGCTAGGATTTTAATTCCCCCTCCCACAAGGCCACATAAAAGCTTTTGAAATCTGTCAAGAGTGGAAAGTGTGGATGAGGCAGATTCATCCCAAATATAGCCTCAATACTCCATTTTTGTTTTGATAGAAGCAATATGCGATCAAATGCAGGGAGATGAGAACTGAAAAATCTAGAAAAGTCCAGAACTCTAGAAGTCTAGAAACACTCCAAATGTTACCTTGAAGGTTAGCAAATAGTTGTTCCTTTTGTTAACAGCCTCCTCCGACTGTTTTTGAAACAAAAGACTGGAATACGCGGCTTTTCCCTGGATTTTTTTATAACAGCGAATATTGTTAAGTAAAGACCTTCTTTAGTAAGTGACTCACTTAAGATGATGCCAGAATACTTTGAAGGCAGTATCATACCAGACCATTAAAGAAGCCAGGTGCATCAGCGGGTTGAACAGAAAGATGGCTTCCTAGTCATAGATTCGCGTTTCACCCGATGTCAGTAGCGGCCCTTGTTAGGTAAACACATAGATAGATAGATAGATAGATAGATAGATAGATAGATAGATAGATAGATAGGAACAGACTGATAGGCATAAATATAGTTACAGAGCGATAAAGGAGCAGACTGAGATAGATAGATAGATAGACAGACAGACAGACAGACAGACAGACGCTACTCACGAGTACGACAGTCACGCGAGAGTGTAGGGTTTATGTTTGGAGATGGCCGTGGGGCTACGTCCACCCACTGGCCGCCGGCAATTGATGAAATCTGGGTTTGAATAAAATGTTATTTTACGTATATAGAAATCAGTCGAGTTCTTTCATTATAAGTTCACGGTGATGAAGTTACAACTTTTTTTTATCGTAATATTTATATTTCTAATTTTACTCCATAGCTGTGACTTTTTATACTGCAACTATATTGAGCGGACCTTCCACTTTAAATATGTTCCCCGACAGGCCCCAGTACGGCTTTTAATTCAGAGTTATCCTTCTCTTAGACTGATTGCCAAACACGGTTAGAATACCCGGTCTGCCTTGTATTTCATCCATTTATGTGGATGCGGGAAGAGTGAAGAAATAGATTTCATACCTTTGCCAAGGTTATATGTGTAGAAAAAAGTGAATATGGAAAACTCGACCTGAATTGGTACCCGGTCCGCCGATTTCACGATCCAAGCCGCCAACTAGTTAACCGCTTGCGCATCGACACTTGAACCCACCTTCTGAATAATAAAAAAAAGAACATGTTAAACGCACGCTTGTCTTCAGCACAAGTACCGGCAAGTTATACGCTACTGCGACGCCAGTTCCAAAAATAGGCTGCAAACCATTTCATTGAGAAGCCAGTTCGGGGTGTAAATACTACCCTTGCACCAAGAACTCGAAGACGATCGATACTTGTATTCATAACCTATAATTACTAAACTGCCTTCAAAATACTATTTGATATGGCTACTTATTATTCTATACAAGAAATTAATCAATTATTTGATTGGAAGAATTTCTAATTAAAATTCAAAGTATAATAGACCCGTGTGCGTAATCGGTAATGTCGGCTTCTTTTCGAGGCGAGAAAAAACAGTGGGAATAAATTAATAAGGAAGATTAGGTCCAATCTCTGAATCCTTTTAAAATCTTCTTTTTCTTTTTCTTTTTCTTCTTCTTCTTCTTCTTCTTCTTCTTCTTCTTCTTCTTCTTCTTCTACCTCTTCTTCTTCTTCTCCTCCTTTTTCTTCTTCTTCTTCTCCTCCTCCTCCTCCTCCTTCTTCTTCTTCTTCTTCTTCTTCTTCTTCTTCTACCTCTTCTTCTTCTTCTCCTCCTTTTTCTTCTTCTTCTTCTCCTCCTCCTCCTCCTCCTTCTTCTTCTTCTTCTTCTTCTTCTACCTCTTCTTCTTCTTCTTCTTCTCCTTTTTCTTCTTCTTCTTCTCGTCCTTTTTTCTTCTTCTTCTACTTCTACCTCTTCTTCTCCTTATTCTTCTACCTCTTTTTTTCTTCTTCTTCTTCTTCTTCTTCTTCTCCTCCTCCTCCTCCTCCTCCTTCTTCTTCTTCTTCTCCTTCTTCTTCTTCTTCTTCTTCTTCTTCTTCTTCTTCTTCTTGTGTCTCTTCAGGACGTAGGCGATCCTGGTTCTCTGCAATTCCCTGCCGTTTGTAGCTCTTATATTATCGACTGAACATCCGTGCGCAATTTTGTCTTTTTTTTTTTATATCTCTCCTAAAACTTTTCCCGCCATTGATTTACTCCAGCTCGCTGGAAAGGTTATCCGCTGTTTTCTTCTGTCTCTCTTGCCTTCAATCTGTCCTGTGAATATCTAATTTCCAAAGCTCTCTTTCTCCATTAATGTTATATCCTGTCTAAAACAAGCTTATCTGTACAACTTGCTATATATAAGATACTTTCAAACGTCTGACTTGTCTTGTTTTGCCTCAAACAAATCTCTGACTTTTCTAGCTGAGGCCTCACTCAGATTGGTTTTGTTATTTTTATTATAATTTCTACTAAGTTCAGAAATATGACTATCTGTGAAGTCTTATAACAGACAATGGAAAACGTAACGCAGAAATTCAAAGGTGAATTTGAATAGAGAACGCAGCCTTCCAGAAGTTAAGCAAAGTATTAAGTAACAGAAAAATTTTATGAGAAACAAAGAAAAGTGTGATGGACTAGATCAAATTCTTATTAACGTCTCTGTTCTGTTAGCGGAGTTAAGAATATACCGATCGTATTCTCTGCAAAGTGATAAGCTCCACCCACACAAAGGCCACCTTCCAGGTTGATACACGGATTCTTTGGTGCAATCTGGACTCCTGTCAATTTTATTGGCGATTCGTTGTTATTTCCGTCCCATGAGGTTTATATTCTACATTAAATAACCCATACAAAGGTTAGAGTTAGCAATATCGTTAAACCCACTCACCTAATCTAATAGTGGGAGCGCTATGGAAGAAATGAATATTCTGAATTTCACCCATTATGGGCATTATTATATTTAGGATATAATAACACTTTATTTAACGAACTGAACGGAATGGCTGAAAGGAAAGGAATGACAAACGTGCTTTGTTCTCAGAGAGATTTTTATATCACTCAGTCATACACAAAATTATATATAAATATTTCTACGTGTCCCAAACAGAGAAATTATAAGATATACGCAACAAGCAGCATGAAGGAAGAACGAAAAAAATAGGGTCTTGTATAAAATACGGAGATTCTTCTGTGTTTCTGGAGATTCTTCTGCGTTTCTGAAGAAGCCATATTTAAGACTCCAGATTCGAGCTGCACAGATTTATCAGTTATGTCGCTATCGGAAAACGGCGAATCTGTTTTTTTTTTCCCCAATACAAGGACTGCGATCCGTACATATTTTCTATACCCGGTGAAGAGATATTTCCATAGGAAAGTTGTGTCATAAGCTGCGCAACATGGGAACTGACCTGGCGGGGGGCAGATTTAACCTCCACTCGAGCGAGGTAAGGGCCTCACACGTACTAAAAAAATCAACTGCCCGGTTTGACTCCTGGAAGCTTACTGACTAACCATTTTTTCACACTATGAAGTAACGTCACTAAGCGGCTATCACGGGACAGACGTGACTTCAGCTCGACCAAAGGGAGATAATCGACTTTTGCATCCCTACACTAACATTGACCTGTTACCGTAAATGAGATTTAGTAATCGGTCTTACATGTTTTCTGACCTGATTTGAGACATCCAACCTGCTGTGCTTTTCGACAGTTCGGCACTGCCTCTTTTTTTTCTATGCGTCACGTCCTTTCAGGACGTAGACGATCATGGCTCTCTACAGCTTCCTTGTGTGGCTTTTAGCAGTTTTTTTCTGTCGTTGCTAAGTACCCCCGTCCGGCAATTTATTCACGCAAGATCGTCAGTTTACTGTCTGTCTGACTTCCCCTATGGCTTTTGCCCTCAATAAGCCCTGTGAGCGTTAAGTTTTCCAATCCCTTCTTCCTCATTATTTGTCAACGAATTTCAGTCGTCTTTTCCTAATTCTTAGCATAAGTGTTTTTGTTTTTTCTGTCGCCATTTTGTTTAAGAGTTCCTTTTTGCTCACTATGTAGAACCACATTTCAGCTACCTCTTGTTCTTTTCTTCATTTTGGGGAAAATAGTCGAATATTCACCGCAATACAAAGGGATGGACATCTCACAGCGATTCAGTAGTCTTTTCTTTGTTTCTAACGAAATGTTTCCGTTTCTCAGCACCTTGCTTATCTTTTTCGCTAGCCCGATGCGTGTTCGGATTTCGGAGCCAGATTTCCCATCCTCTCTTAAAACGCTTCTTACATATTTGAATTTC
>CAHIKZ030005451.1:1685000-1717500 GCA_903632075.3 Acanthosepion pharaonis
TATGGGAACCAGTAATAAGGACTGCCAGAGAAAAGCAATAATAACAACAAAAATTGCAAATTAAAAAATATTATGCAATGATAACAGTAAAAAATTGCAATATGAGTATATATATATATGGTGGACTCTCGTATTCGACGTATGAGGGTCAAGGAGCTCAGTTCCTAGGAACCGACAGCCCAGACACCAGCACATATGATTTGATTACAGTGGTGAAGGCGTTGTGCAGAATTAACCACACTTTTCGAAGGGCTGAATGCAGAGACCCTCCGCAGGTTTTTAATTCAGAGTCGTCCTTCTCCTAGACCAGTTGCCATCCAAGGCTAAAGAATCCAGTCTATCCAGCTATTTACCCATAGCTGGAGGGAGAATAAGAGCATTAATATCATTACCAAAAGTGTTAGCACGTGAGTGAATGTAGAATTCGAACTTGGCTCTCCGATATATATATATATATATATATATATATATATATATATATATATATAATTGTGAGTAGAAAACATAAATTTTAAACTTCAATTTAAAATTAAAGTAGAAAGATTAGATTATATATATATATATATACCAGCGTGCTGCACCTCTAGAAAGTGCCAGAAAACCATGCCACGGGTTGACCCAAGCCTTGTGAGTGAAATTGGGTAAAGGGAAAACTTGGGGTCGTCGATAGCTGTGCTGGCAGGAAGGCACAAGTCATCGTGAGCGAGAGTTTGACTGTGCTGGTGTTGTTGAGATTGTTGATCATTCTAGATAACAGGCTCTCTCCCAGAAACTGTAACTAAGGTCTGCTCAGTATAGTTGCAGTATAAACCACAGGTTGGTTCTGTGGGTGATGACCAAACACATATATGCCTGAGCAAATGTCTTCAGTAAGGATTGGCTAGCCGCCCTAGCAGACGGGTATCCTCGAATACGAGTGGCCAGCTAATATAATAATACAAGGCTCTTCAGTAACTCGAATCGAGTTCTCTCAGTCACTGTGTGTTTATCTAAAAGTGAATACGCTTAAATACACCTTCATCTCTGCTGTGCGCCAACAACTTAGCGGTAGAATCCCCGACTGACGTCAATTTAGTCGCGTTTCGATCCTAGCTAGAAGCAACCGGATGTCAAGGCACACTGATGAGCTGAGATACAGCGAAACAGTCTGTGGATGACTATATATATATATATATATATATATATATATGAAGAAATATAGTCTTAAGGTGTGCTATATTTATGGGATAAAGTGCTCAATATCAGAGATAGAGCGTGTGTAAATATAAACGTGAACATAGACGTCAACACTTAGAGGCGACAGGCGGTTTCATGCTATATGCAATCGTCAGGCCATATATATATATATATATATATATATATATATATATATATATATATATATATATATATATATATATATGATGAAAGCATTAATAGCAAAAATGAAAATGCTAACACTCAATACTATGAACTATAAATACTGTTACAATGTGCTGACTGTGTTTGTAAAATGGGAAATAACATTCCCATTCCTAGAGATACACCTATATAAAAATCTACATATTAAGTTACCAGAAAAAACATCCTTGATAAAGGCTTTTAGAATATCCGAAAGCACTCGGATATATAAAACATTTGAACAGTTTTTTTTTTTTACCATTTTATGTCCAAATGTTTGAATATAAGAAAACTATTAAAATATATATATATATATATATATATATATATATATATATATTAAGACCACAACAGAAATAATGAATATATGTCTAGTCAACAATGGAAGGTCCTATTACAAAAAAAGAATCGTAAAAATGGCCTCGAATTCTGGTGATTCAAATCTTTGGCCATATCTTTAGTGTCGCAAAGAGAGAGGAAAGAAACCAAATTTTTTTTGCATAATTATCTTGCCATTTAGACGAATACACAGACATATACACGCATATATATACATAAGTATATATATATATATATATATATATATATATATATATATATAGAGAGAGAGAGAGAGAGAGAGAGAGGAGAGTGAGAGTTTTGGGGGTAATAAAACAGTGCTTGATGTAAGTTAACAGAGCTAACAGTTATACTAATAATCAATATGCATTATATTCCTGAACAGTAGCACCAACTCTGAGTTCCATGCCCAATGGAATCATCAGGTGCGGATTGAAATTTATGTCCTACTGTTAAGTTAATGATGCAGTCCATTTCTTTATGAGGAGAAAACTGCATATATAGTTGTACAAAATTGGTTTATACATGTACATACACACACACACACACACACACACATATATATATGTGTGTGTGTGTGTGTGTGTGTGTGTGTGTGTGTGTGTGTGTGTGAGGGATAGGATGGAGAAGAAGCGTTAATCAATCTAACAAGTTTCACTTTTGTTAAAGATTCATCATCTTGCATAGACAAACTAGAATTATTATAATTCAGGATGATGAACCTTTCATAAAAGCAAAAATATATATAAGCGAATATATATATACATATATATATATATATATACAGGTAATATTCTGTGGATAAGTAGATCCTAATTATATAACATTAAAACTAATCCACAAAAGAGAGATCAATATATTTAATATAGAGCATATAAATGAATTACATAAAAATGAAACTCTATTACCCCATTCAGATGGCTATTTCACCCCCACAATATTCTCCCTGGGGTTTGTCAATTCAAAATCGTTTGTAAAAAAAATGAATTCTAACGTTTTTTTTTTTTTGTTGTTTTTTTTTGTTGTTGTTGTTTTTAAATAAGAATCAAAGAAGGAAGGAAAGAAAAAATGAAGAAAGAAGAGGAACAAATAACAAACAAGGGAAAACCAATATATCATTCACATATTCATACGTATAAATATATAAGTATATATATATACATACACACTTACGTAGATATACATAGGTAATTAAAAATGTGTTAGAATTTTTATCTACATATTCACAAGTAGGCAACTCATTCCTTTATTTATTCATTTAGCGCATTTTGAGCCGCCGATGTGGTCAACACTCCCCCTATTTTTGTTGCCATTCTGGTTGATGGTGACATTCAAGGTATAAATAGTTCAATGGCCTGCCGGTGCCTTTTGCACCGGGGATATTGAGGTTACCCAGTCTCTCCTCTTCGAAGTCCCACCACCTACTGATAAGCCTCTGAGACGCAGCTCGTCTACGCCCAGGCTGGCAACTGGCCGATGGCCGCTTGGCACAGGTGGGTTGGGGAGAGGCATTCCCCTGCCACGGTAGGGTCGGGAAACCCTTCCGACTACACTTTAGCTTGTTGGTCGATACTGTTGACCGGGACGTGACCGTTGCAGTTCTCATGCGACTTCTTGGATCCACGTGCGAGAATTAGGCCGCACACGAATAAAATACACAACTACACACACACACACAAACATATATATATATATATATATATATATATATATATATAAAAAGAAAAACAGACCACTTTAAAGTTCCATTATAATAATTTATTTCACCAGAGCCCTTTTAAGGGACGCTGGATCATCAGATAACACTTCCAAAAAATGAAACGAAAGATGAAATGAAAATTCACACTTTTGGCGGGTAGTATTAGTTTATGTAATTTAACAGAGAGGGTAGCGAGGAGTGGTTTGAGTGACATGGTCGAGTTTTATATATATATATATATATATATATATATATATACACACACACACACACACACACACACACAAATATACATACCCATAGAAGTATGCATCCATATATTTATGGCTATTCGTAAAATAGAATTCAAATAAATAAATAAATATGCATATTGTTAAGAATAATAAAGAGTGGTCTCCCCTTGTTTTGTTACTCTCCTCTTTGAGAGAGCTATTTCTGTTTACTGGGACTATAAAAGGACACTGTACGTAAACTTTTTATTCATAATTGAATAAAGCTTCCTTAAAGCCTAAACCTGTGTACTTTTGTCATTACACATATATTAATGGGTAAACGTGACCAATATCAGGGATAGAGCGTATGTAAGTATAAATGTGGACATTGGGGTTAACACAGAGTTGCGACAATTTCATGCTTAAACGCGATTTCAAGCCAATGTGTGTTCCGTGTTGGCACAACTATTTACATATGCTGCCTAATTGTACATTATAGGTATCAACGTCTATTGTATTATCCTAACGATTATTGTGTAGGCGGTAATGGTGATATTTAAATGTGTACAAAAGGCTATCAGTCAAAATGTGGTTATTTGTAGCTACTAAATAGTTTTGTTTCTTAACTTTTAACTCATTATTTAGTATTGATTACTTAGGTGTCATATAGGGAAAAGATGGTAGCTGCCGACACCGAGGTTCGAACGTGACACTCTGGACTTATGAATACGTTTTCCGCCAGATGTATAAATAGCGGTGTCAGGCTACTGACGGCAGTGGACTGCAGGTTGACTCGGGCACTTCGATGTGGTGTAGTGGCTCGCAAACTTGCTTCGCTAGATCTATTACGTCTGAATAATAAGTTCGATACTCACTGGGTGCTCCATGCTTTCTGCCATGTGCCACATCTAAGCTACATTTAGGAAATTCTTAGGGGTTTCCCCCACGGACTGTATAAAATATTTTTACGAGAGGATTAGCAGAGGAGGAAAAGTGTTGTTTTTTTTTTTGTTTTTTTGTTTTTTTTGTCGGGATGGATGCTGCAGATGTAGTATCTGTTCCACGCCTGAGGCCTTCTCTTCTCCCACACGTTCTCCTATTACGTAGCGATGGTATCACCGGCTATGACCAGCCTAGACGAGATCTGACCAGCCTAGACGAGATCTGACCAGCGTAGACGAGATCTGACCAGCCTAGACGAGATCTGACCAGCGTAGACCAGATCTGACCAGTGTAGACAAGATCTGACCAGCGTAGACGAGATCTTACCAGCCTAGACGAGATCTGACCAGCGTAGACGAGATCTGACCAGCCTAGACGAGATCTGACCAGCGTAGACGAGATCTTACCAGCCTAGACGAGATCTGACCAGCGTAGACAAGCTCTGGCCAGCTAAGACTAGCGTAGGCAAGCTTAGACCAGCGGCCCAAGTGGCAACACTGGGGTCCACACGTTTAAAACCGACCTTGTCTCCCAACGTGACTCATTGGGGAGGGGTAGGGGTCAAGTAAATCTCGGACTACGAGTTGACTATTGGAGCAGATTACTAGTGTTTACTAATGGTCGATTACTAGCTGATTACCGGTTGATTGTTGAGTAATTATTGAGTGACAAGTGGCACGGCGGAGTAATGATTTTCGGCTCAGAGGAATCGGCGAGCCGAGTTCGAATTCCAGTTGAATCCGTTTCATTCATTTACTAATACCATTGAGAAAAGTATGAATCCTCTTTCCCCACCCCCAGCTATGGGTAAATAGCAGGTCAGACCGGGTTTTATAGCTTCACCGTGCCACCTGTCACGATTGCCATTGCATTTAAATTTTTGAAGGTCAAAGTTGGATGGAAAGCATGACGCAGCAAGAGTGTTCTACAAGCAAGAAGTGCGAGAAAAGAACCTGTTAATATAGAATTTATGGTTACAACTAGACAATTCAACTGCAAACTGATGAGACGTTATTGCTAATCTAGTACTCCGCTTAAATTCATAATGTCTTGGTACCATGGCAAAGAGCGATATTTATTTGTAAATATTTACAAAATGTGGCACAAGGCCTAAATGGGGAATGGGAAAAAGGACGGCCTGCATCTGTCTTAACATTAAACTTAGTTAGCCACAAACACTGACCCAAACATACAAACAATATTCCTAACACCAAAACAACGCATTCTTACTTACCTTTCTTACTGCATCCACCATAATACCTTACGGTGGAGTAATGGATTCGGTTCAGAGGAATCGGAGAGCCGAGTTCGAATTCCAGTTGAATCCATTTCATCCACTTACTAATACCCTTGAGAAAGGTATGAATCCTCTTTCCCCATCCCCAGCTATGGGTAAATATCAGGACAGACCGGGTTTTATAGTCTTAGATGGCAGAAAAAGTAATGGCAAACTACTGCTGGAAAATAATCTGCCTCGTAAGTCATGTATCGAAGACACTTGATCACCTAAACCTGTATCATGCATGGCACATAACTGACTGATTGGACGTTAACCTGAGCCGCGTTAGTAAGAAGTTATTCACTGAATTTGTTAATAAGTTTAAATGACTCTTACTTCTTTTTGTTTGTGTTACGTATTTATTACGTTTGTAATTACATACTGTTTATTTAACATTAAAGTCCTGAGTTGAACTTTATCATTAACGGTCACAAAATTAGGGTACTTTGTATTTATTCATTAATTATTTGTTAATTAGCTTATTACTTAATTAAGATTATTTATTTTATTTTAGTTTTTTGCTTATTTTTTGTTTTATTATTATTATTATTATTATTATTGTTTTATTTCTTTTGGATTCTGGGATATATTCATTTCTTTCCGGGTCTCGACTCAAGACCTAAGGTTAGAAATGGCATCATGACATTTTGCACTGAGCAATTTTGAAAAAAAAATTAATCTTTTTACATAGATAAAGCCATTCGTAAGTTGTGGGCTGTACTTGTGAGTAAAACTTTTTGTATATTTTTAAGGATTGCTTCAACGAGTCTACTGGAATCTTTTCCAAATCAATACGAGGGCTCCAACTACATCTCGAATTGTTGATGTCAGCATGTGCCACATTTTTGAGATTTCGATTTCAAGGTCCTTGTATTTAGATAGTATTTTGAAGATATTATTATTATTGTTATTATTATTATTATTATTATTATTTTATTTCCTTTTATTTCTGATGTGTACTCATTTCTTTCCTGGTCAACGCCCAGGGACCTAAGATTAGAAATGGCATCATGACATTTTCCACTGAAAAATTTTTTTTTTTTGCATAAACAAAGCCCTTCGTAAGGTGTGGGCTGTACTTGTGAAAACAATTTTTTGCATTTCTTTATGGCATGGGCTTCCAGGAATCCCTTCAATTCCAACCAATCCGAGGGCTCCAACAACAACGGGAATTGTTGATGTTCCCATGTGCCACATTTTTGAGATTTCTATTTCAAGGTCCTTGTATTTTGACAGATTTTGAAGATCTTCAAAGATACATGGCAGTCTGCAGGGACTGCCATATCAATAAGGAGGCACTTTTTTGTTTGTGGTCTCTAATAACAATGTCTGGGCGGTTAACTTTGATTGTTCTTTCTGTGCGTATTTTGTAGTCCCATAGAATTGTAAGAGGTCCTATCTCCGTAACCGGGTCTGGGTGGTGTTCATACCATTTTCTTTCAGTTTCCTTCCCGTAGAAGTTGCAGATTTTCCAGTGCAGATATTGGCCAACTCTGTCATGCCGGGTTTTATATTCAGTGGGTGCCAGTACCGTGCAACCTGATACAAGACGATCGATTGTTTCTGAGTAATTATCACAGAGCCTGCATTTTGGGCTAACCTATATTATTATTATTATTACACTTTCAAGGTTGGCAATCATATTTGTTTAGTTTTGGCTATATTTACAGCGATAACTTGGGACCTATGCTGCTGACACAAACATCTGCTCCTGTCTCGATAGTACGTCTGATCAGATCTATCTGGTCAAATTGGTGACTGGTCTCAAAAAACAACCTGCAGTATATTGTTAACTGGGGCAAAGAATGGCTTGTTAATTTTTTACGCCTTCAAAACAAGACTGCTCTCTATTAATCGCCCGAGAGACCCCTTTTCCACCTTCCATCAGAGTGGCTGATGCTAACCTCCAGAAGAGTGACTCGTCGCACCTTCTCGGGCTAACATTCTTGGCTGACACGAAGTGAAAAGACTATATTAAATCCATTGCTAGGTCTGCTGTTAAGTTCACTGTCTTACATATTTCTAGGCCTACCATTCGCCCATGATTTGAATATTGCTGCCACATATGGTCCGGTGCTCCTGCTATATATTTAGAGATTCTTGATAAAATTCAAAGAAGAATTAGCAATATTATTGATCCTGACCTGGCATCTCGGTTTCAGTCTCTTCCCAACAGCCGTAAAATTGCTACCCTGTGCCTTTTGTATAAATATTTCCATGGTAAAAGTTTGGATGAGCTCTTCCCCATGAGGTATTATGGTGGATGTAATAAGAAAGGTAAGTAAGAATGTGTTGTTTTGGTGTTAGGAATATTGTTTGCATGTTTGGTCAGTGTTTGTGGCTAGCTAAGTTTAAAGTTAAGACAGATGCAGGCCGTCCTTTTTCCCATTCCCCCTTTTGGTCTTGTGCCACATTTTGTAAATATTTACAAATAAATATCGCTCTTTGCCATGGTACCAAGACGTTATGAATTTAAGCGGAGTACTAGATTAGCAATAACGTCTCATCAGTTTGCAGTTGAATTGTCTGGTTGTAACCATAAAATCTATATTAACAGGTTCTTTTCTCACACTTCTTGCTAGTAGAACACTCTTGCTGCGTCATGCTTTCCAGCCAACTTTGACCTTCAAAAATTTAAATGCAATGGCAATCGTTACCTACTGTCTTCCTGATTACACTTCCACTGTTCTCGTTCCTTAATAAGATTTCTGTTTTTTATTTCTTTAACACTCTATCTTTGTCTCTATTTCTAAACGAAGTTACCACACTTAGAATTCTGCTATGTATTTAGAGATCTTTGATGAAATCCAAAGAAGAATCTGCAATGTTATTGGTCCTGACCTGGCATCTCGGTTTCAGCCACTTTCTTACTGCCGTAACCTAGCTTCACTGTGCATTTTCTATAAATAGTTTCATGGCAATTGTTCTCGTGGGCGTTCCTCTTTGCTATCTAGATTTTATAAAGTCTAGTACTAGATTGGCAGCAAGGTCTCATCATTTTACAGCTGAAATGGACCAATGCAACCGGTAGTTCTATGCTAACAGTTTCTTCTATCGCACTTAAGGCTGCTTACGGCCACACCACGTTCAAGAACCAGTCCCCGTACGATCACCGAAGTTAAGCAACGCCGAGCCTGGCCAATATCTAAATGGGTGAGCGGAATACCAGCTTGGATGTGCGGGTGGTGTAATGGATAATGACTCAGAATTGTTAATCGGAGACCTAAGTTCCAATTCTCGTTGGGGTCGCTATATTCATTTACGCACAAATACCCTTAGGAAGGGTATGAATCTACAGCTTTCTCTCACCTATGGGTTAATTAGTAAGACCATCGCTAAAACTATTATTATCTACAAAAAAAACGAATTTCGTACAAAAATTGAGATACCGGCATGAAATAACCCATAGAGGTGTTGATATGCCATTAAACAAAAACAAACAACCAACCCACTTCTTGCTTTTGGGACTCTTCTTTCCATTCAACTTTGATCTTCAAAAATTTAAATGCAACATCAATCGTTATTGTCTGTGCTTTTTATTCTTTCCCCTTCTTAATAATGCTTTCTTTTTCTCTTATTCTTACACACTTGCGTCTTAGTGGATTTATTACCTTGCTTAAGATAAAATAGTTAAAAAAAAAAGAATAATTAAAAACAGAAACAAAATTGCGACCCGGAAATTTGACAATACACTGAACACAATTACATTCATCTAAATTGGGTTTTCGTATAAAATAATCGATTCTACTTTTTCTATTTTGCTTAAAATGGCACGTTTAACACGGATTTGACAAAATTTATTCATCACAAAGCTTTAACGATGGCAGCTAAAATTCTTTTTCGCAGCATCTTGTTGGTTTGTTTGTATACGATAACGTCATTTTAGAGTTAGTGGAAGAGATGTATGATAGAGTCGAAAGTGTCATAAGAGGCAAATGTTATTTTTGGTAAATTCTGATTTAGTACAGTTTGCTGTGTAGTTGCAGTGAAGGGATATTTGTCAGAAGAAGCTGCATCTATTATCTGTTGTTCGATATTTATGTATTAGTGAAAGAAAGAAAGAAAGAAAGAAAGAAAGAATCAGTATGAGATAGATAGATAGATAGATAGATAGATAGATAGATAGATAGATAGAGACAGACAGACAGACAGACAGACTCAATATGGAAAAGAAAGAAAGAAAGAATCAGTATGAGATAGAAAGAAAGAAAGAATCAATATGAGATAGAAAGAAAGAAAGAATCAATATGAGATAGATAGAGACGCAGACAGACAGACAGAAAAACAGACTTAATGAGATAGATAGATAGATAGATAGATAGATAGATAGATAGATAGATAGATAGATAGATTCAGTATGAGATTAGATAGAGAGATAAACTCCATATGAGATAGATAGATAGATAGATAGATAGATAGATAGATTCAGTATGAGATTAGATAGAGAGATAAACTCCATATGAGATAGATATATATATATATATAGATAGATAGATAGATAGATAGATAGATAGATTCAGTATGAGATTAGATAGAGAGATAAACTCCATATGAGATAGATATATAGATAGATAGATAGATAGATAGATAGATTCAGTATGAGATTAGATAGAGAGATAAACTCCATATGAGATAGATAGATAGATAGATAGATAGATAGATAGATAGATAGATAGATAGATGTGAAAAAACGAAGATAGATACACTAGTTAAGTTATTCATAAACTCATTGTGCTTAACCTTTATAAAGATAAATCAGAATATACATCAATGCATACACTGAGATTGATTTATTAATAGGAATATTTTATACATACGTTCATTCATTCGAATATATATCGATTTGTCTGCCAACACACACACACACACACACATATATATATATATATATATATATATATATATTACTTACATATTTTCAGACTCGTTCAAATATGCAAGTTGGACTCGCCCTCATCAACCTCTATACATATATTACCCGAGACGTTCAGATTTTATTCGTTTTTTTTTTTTTGTTTTTTTTTTGCAACTGCCTGAATATGTAACATATATTACATTTACAACATTTTTTTAAAATCTTTTTTTTATAAAGGGGTGGGTGAAAAAAAATGAAAACAAAAAAAAAACAAAGAAAAAAAATGGCTCCTACATAAGACGGCTTGACAGTGTTTCCAGCTGTGTGCCGTATTGTCGTGATCATTAACATGTCGAGATTTACACCCGCGAAGAACAGTTGTATTTTTATCATAGTATTGATTATTATGAATGAATTAATGGATATATGAATGGATCAGCTTTACAGCGTATACACACGTTTGAGATAACAACAGCAAAACCCCAACTAGCTACATCGGAGGAGCGTCATATATTCCGCATATATTAAACAGCAGTACCAGCAGTCTAAAGAAACGTGTACCAATATAATATTTATCTGACTCCCTCACTTTCTCTCTGATATGTATATATAATAATAGACACTCTCGCAAGCACACACACATGCATACAGACATACACACACAAACATACATATTTATACTGGGTGCGATAGATAAACTGTCGCCATTTTACGTTTTTAATATCGCGCATGCGCGTTGTTTGTTTTTGATTTTGTCGACTCCACAGTATAGTAGGGTCAGTTGGACACTGTGAGAAAAAGAGCATCATGACGCAATTCACTCTGCCGAAATTTTGGAAACGGTATGCTGTACTTCTTGTCATTCGCACCGGAAGCTCAAATAAGAATATTTCAGAGTGTTTTTGTGTCAATCTGAGGACAAATACAGAGGTTTCCGAAAGATTTGTAGAAGTCTGATGGTGATTACGAAGGAAACTCGAGAAGAAATCTCGAATTTGTTTGCGATGGCCTTAGCCTCAACACAGAATCCTACATCAAATGCCTTGAGGAGGTAGTGCTGTCCTGGGTCAAGTCGGTGACTACTGTAAGGCACTATGTCAGGCAACAGGACTCTGCACCATATCATACAAACAGAAGAACCCAGTCAGGGCTATCAGACAATTTCTGCAACCGCATCACCCCTTACATCTGGGGACCTAACTCTCCACACTGCAAACCCCTTGATTATTATGTGTTTGGGGAGGGGGGTGCAGTTACGTGAGAAACAAACAAAACTCCTTGTAACACCAAAGACTAACAAAAGGCAGGGATTATGGCAGCATTCATCAACTTAAACAAGGAGACCGCCCAGAACAGTTACAGGAGATTCTGAAGGCGTCTGGAGGTCGTGGTTGAAGCCAATGGCGATTTTATTAAATAAATTTACTCTTTTGTATTTCAAGATATATGCGTAATTTATATATATATATATATATATATATATATATATATTGAAATGAAATATCAGTGCTATTTTCATTTTTTCATTTTTGTGTAATTTAGACGATAACTTATCCATTGCACTCTCTCTCTCTCTCTCTCTCTCTCTCTATATATATATATATATATATATATATATATATAGATAGATAGATAGATAGATAGATAGATAGATTATAAAATAGACTACGTTCGACCATTTTTTAATATATTTTGTTTATACATTATTTTTATAGATACAAATATTTAAGTAAATGCTCTGTTTATGATAAAACGTATTAACTACAGTTATCATCCTGAATGTCCGAAACGTTTTATAGAAAATATGTGTCCTCCGACAGGAATCATTTGGACTGATTTGCTCTACCATTTAGCTATAGAGGAAGCGTTTGGTTAGCAAAATCAAATTACTGTTTTAAACAACAACTTTCACATGATATTTCTCGAAAGCTCATATCTGCTCGAAATGTATCTTTACTTAAACAAATGACATTATGTATTATGAAATGAAAGTCCAACAATTATTTTAATATCTTTTCTGTTTATACGTTTAATTCTGCTTATAATATTTATTCTGTTTACTTAAATAACTGTATCTCTAAAAATAACGTATAAACAGATATATATATATATATATATATATATATATATATATATATATATGTGTGTGTGTGTGTGTGTGTGTATGTGTGTGTGTGTGTGTGTGTGTATGTATTACTTACATTATTGGGACTATTATCCTCATCTTCATTGTCATATTCGCAACGTTTCGACCGTTGTACGCTCCGGCCTTCTTCAGGTGATTGGAATATCGAATCGAACCTTTATTTCGTTCATCGGGCTAGACTGTTCTAGCTCCACGTGCCATGACTCTTCCGGATGTCTCAGTTATTTCCCTTTAACTCAACTCTCCAAGTTTTGGTAGCCTGATATTGAACACACAACTCTTTGGGTCTAGTCCCTGGATGTAACCAACGCCTTTATCCACTAGGCCATGTGTCCTTGAAGATGCATCGCACGTGGAAATAGAACAATCTACCTCGGTCGACGAAATACAGGGTTCGGTTCGAAATTTCAACCACCTGAAGAAGATTGGAGAGTACATCGACCGAAACTTTGGGAATATTGCAATAAAAATGAGGAGAACAGTGCGAAAAATGTAAGTAATAATCTCAAATATCCATAGATAGATAGATAGATAGATAGATAGATAGATTTAGGATTATTAATAAACACATTACTGGATCGGCAAAGGTTCAAAGTTTAGTATTTTATGGCTTTACACTTCGCAAATTGCAGTATAGAGAATGGCCTTTCTTGTGGTGTGGCCATTTTAAGCCTTGATGCTAATCATAACAATTTAAATTCATACAAAACCTGAACAGAAACGACGAAAAGAAGCAATTAAAGAAGATTGAAAAAAATCGTTTATTTTATTAGGGTGGTGCATAATTATCAGGCGTTTTTAAACAATATTTATTATGAAAAAAGAAATATAATAATTCAACAAGCGTATGATTATCGACACCCATATTTATGACCTGAATATAAAATATTTTTATTTAAAAAAAGTAAACAAAACAGCAATTTTTATTAACAAATAACTCGCCTGCAAAAACGCCTGATAATTATGCACCAAACGAATAATAACTTTGAACTTTTTTCCATTTGGTGCGGCAAAAATATCTCCCATATATACATCCCAGAAATACCTTCAACATAATGGTAAGACATTTGTCGCAATGGTATTTTCATCTAGATGATGACTTACCGTTATGTCTAAGCTATGTCTGGGACGTATGTGTGTATGAGGGGGTATTTCTACCGCACCCTGCACATATTTCTAAAGAATTAATGAAATTATTCTTAAGCCAACATTTTTATTATTTCAGCTGTTGGACACTTCGTATTTGAAATAAACGTCGCACCTTTTTTTTTATCAAACAGTGTGTATTACCTCTATTGGCCAGCGCCGTCGCAAAATATTAATAACGAATATGTGTTCCCTGACAGGGATCGAACCTGCGTCCTTTTGATTCAGCGTGCTTTATCTTCTTAGTGTTATCTGTCTGGTTGACCCAAACCTGGTGAGTGAAATTGGATAGAAAGAACTGTTTGGAAGCCGCGGATGGTTGTACTGGCACGAAGTCACAAGTCACCGTGACTGAGGGGTTGAGTGTAACAGGGTTGTCAAAATCCTGATCATGACAAAACTGTAGCTAAAGTACGCTCGGCATAGTTACAGTATAAACTACAGATGGATTGATTGTGTTGAACAAACACGAATGTTTTTGTTGTATTGATGTCTGCGACAGTGATTAGCTAGCCACACGAGTAGACTGGTTAGTAAAAAACGAGTGTATCCAGCAAATATATATATATATATATATATATATATATATATATATATATAATAATTTTTTAAAATATGATTCCATCGTTACACATGAATTACCATGTTTCAAAAACAGATGCTAAAATCTCCCAATTCAATTATAGAAATTAAATTAAAGTACCTAGTTCTGTTTCATTTTCAAGCAATTTTTAATTTAATTTAATCTCTATAATTGAATTGGAAGTTTTTAGCTTCTGTTTTTGAAACATGGTAATTCCTGTGTAGCGATGGAATCATATTTTTTTAAAGAAATAATTATAATGTAGGCTTTATTTGTGCATCAAGCACTGTTTCTTAAAAATAAAAACAAAAATACTAAAGAATTTCGGATCATCAATCTGTGACGTCCCTAAACACAGCCTTCGCTCGCTCCTCGCTGTTTCGTTCGGGTGTCGCCGCCCCAAACGTGACGTCCGCCTGTCGCGTCAGTCGTGTTGTCTCATCCTGTGACGACCAACTGGCTTGGTATCGGTCGCGGCACCCAAATGTGACGTTCTAACCTTTTGGTGATTCGGATGGGAATCTGGTTAGATTCGATATCAGCCTCGTCGTCCCCAATTCGCTTCCAACGCCTGGTTACCAAAGTAACTGCGTTGATCTCCAGTCCGCCTACCCACGTTGTGAATCGATTTTAGGCAGACGAAATCAATCAGTCGTTGGGGCCGCAATGCAAGTTGGGTCCAAGCGGGGGTGGTATCGCACAAATACGTATAAAAGAAATAAAATGATAACTCAAAAGTTCAAGGTATCAAAGAAAAGGATAACAAACTTTATGTGTAGTTGTTGGATACATAGGACTGCGTCTATCTCCCGAGCCGTTCTATGGATTGTGACACGTTGTTTTCCGTTAGGCGAGTTTTAACACTTCAAGTTGTTTGCTCTTTACGAAATTGTTTTTTTGGTGTGTCTTCGGGCGAAAGTCGAAAAAAAAACTTATTTTGGTGGTCTGGATCTAAGTCGCTCTTCAAAATAATTGTTCTTGGATTGAAGATGAGTCCGGAAATTGCGCGAATCTTGGTCAGCCGATGCGAGGCTTGCTTCAACTGAGCACTGGAGACTGACTCTGGGAACTGTCCCTCCCGAACTCAACTCTGGAACTCTCTGCTGGAACTCTCTGCTGGAACTGATTTTCGCTCGCTGCGACTTCGCTTATATGGACGCCGACAAAAACCGGGGTGGGTTTGTCGGCGCCGGGGGGTTCCTCGATAATTCTAAATACATATCCACTTCTTTTATTTTTGGTTAGGAATTTCCCACTTCTTTCCATTTTCTTGGAAGTCTTCTCTTACTCCCACCTTTTCACCATACTTCAGGGGGTGTCGGCTGTCCTCCCCACTTCCTCGTGGCGACCTCTCATACCCATCCTCTAAATGGGCGGTGACAGCTTCCTCCTTGCGTCACGTGATCACCACTCAGCCAATGATGCCCAGCCGGGCGTGTACGATCCCGCGGCTTTGTTTCAGGAAAAAAAAATATATCTCGCTCAAAAAAAAAATTATTTTACCCGGGTCTCATCTGGACATCGTCAGTCAGATTATCGCTCAGAATGGGTGGTCTATTTAACACGGCCAGACCGTCGCCTCGAAAAGAAACATTTCTATGGTTCCATTCACTCTTTGGTGAACATTACTGATAACATAGTTTTATTATCGCAGCCAAAGATGTCTTGTCAAAAGAAAAACGGTCAGTCGCCACCTCGTGTGCGGCTTTGACACAATTATTTTTTCATATCTATCCAAAGCCCTGTAGTTCACCTGTTTTTTGTCAATTATCAAAATAACATTTTCAATTGGATTTTTCTTTGGCTAGACGGTCTGTGGTTTGCTTAATCAGATGTTTTCCCGCATTAGCGGTTTGTTTATGTATCCCCGATAACACAGCTCGTCGCCAGAACAACAACGATTTCCACTATCCACTTAGAATTTCCCTGCCATTGTAATGACAGTTTTCGCCATTTGTTACTTATCAAAATATCCTTTATCCATTGTCTCTTAGTCGTGGGTGTCCTACTTATCATCCACGTTTGGGTCTCGTCTCTTTCCTTTCTTTCCTTCCTCTCTTTCCTTTCTTTTCTTTTTTTTTTTTTTTTTTGCCTTGGTAAATGGTGCCACAAATCTAACGGTTCTTTCCTATTTTATCAATATATTTGCGCGCGAGCACACACGCACACACACACACACGCATATATATATATATATATATATATATATATATGGGCTTTAGTAAATATCTGTTACGGACTTTACCAAGGTGCTCATGTCGCAACTGGAATTGACACAAGGTCGAAGTTTAAAGCGGGTTTAATGGCAATACCGCGGAAAAATTCCCACTTCCCGGACTACAATTATATTATTGTAATAATATCCCGATTGGCTTCATGTAAGTATAAGGACAACTTATATATATATATATATATATATATATATATATATATATATAGTCATCCATATACAAGGCTGTTTCGCTGTATTACAACTCATCAGCGTGTCTAGACAGCCGATTGTTTCAAGCCGGGATCGAAATTCGATCGATTTCGCATCAGTCAGTGATTCTACCACTAAGATAAGGAAAGGGACATTTTAACGTATTATATACGTAATGTGCACAAATGACAATAGCCAATACGGCGCTCAGTTCATAACTGAAGAGCGATGCGTTAATATCAGAAGCAGCCACTGTTTTAAAAATTACTTTCTCTATAGTGCTCAACAATATATATATATATATATATATATATATATATATATATATATATATATATATATATGGTGTATCAAAAATACTTTTACAAACATTGCGGGCGGGTTCCTCACACCAAAACAAGAACAAAAGTCCATATAAACATATATCTGCAAATCCTTCGTTTTTGAGTTATTAAGTTTAAAGAAAGTCTACGATAGATGGCGCTGTGTTGTGTGTAGACTAAGTTACATTTGTTATTCGTGTACATTTGTGGCTAGTCTTCTTCAATGTTTAACGTGAGTGAGATCAATGAGAAGTGTTCCGTTTAACAATAGCAGGATATTCATTCCATAAGCAGGCAGATACGAATTTTACATACGGTCGAGCGAATGGTAATTGGCGCGAGGTTGCGTTTTTAGACCGAAGAGAGCCAAGTCATCCAACATTTTCTGCTATTTTTCGTCACGTTGCTGAGATAGGATCAGTGGCACCATAAACTTTGGTAATAAGTATTTTTTTGTATTGTATCTTGGATTGTATATTTAACAGCGTCTACCGTAAAATTTAAACTTAATTACTCAAAAACGAAGGAGTTATATTGACTTTTCTCCTTCTTTAGTGTGAGGAACTCGCCCCAAAGTTTGTAAATTTTTTTTATATACACCCTGCAGATAGAAAACATATATTCAGAAATTTGCACACACTTTTATTTTAGTTTATATTTTCCCGAAGCAGTAGTAATTTTAGTATTAATAGTATGTACGATACTTTTCTACCTCGTCCCGTAAGTGATATCTGCCATAAGGTTGCATTTAAAGTGTAATACGACCAATCTGTAGCAGTATGTAGGTATTGGCTCACCTTCACACGCTGGCAAGATATAGAGTAATACCGTTTTTTACCTACCTGTTACCTGTAAGTCGTGATAGATCCCAAAACTGCACAGCTGCTTTGCCCTTTCATTAATCTGGAACGCCTCGAGTACCAGTGCTCTGACCATATGCGTTTCCAGGCAATTGAGAGTTGTTACCACGAGAAATGGTTCTTTAGGTCTTATCTAATATATTACGATGTGTCGTAAGTAATTTAGGGTATCAACTATAATGACGAATGTATCATCATAACTACTAATCTTACGTGGCATTTAAGAATAAATTTGGAAGACACTAACATTCCTTACTTTTGCAAAGCAGTGGCAGCCTTACACAGCGGATTTTAACGGAAAATGTTGATTCCGTCCATTACCGCACCCAACAAGAATAACAAAAAAGTGGAATTCGGTTGGTCTGTTCTACTGTCAATCTTTATAATCTATCCAACAAATGAACTCCACAGAAGAAAGATATTATTGTGATGGGATCGTTATTGATTTAGTGTCCTTAAAACGCAGTGAAACAATAAGTACACATTTATATATCCAGCAGTTGCAACGTGTCTATAAAGGTTTGGTCGAAATCTTGCAATCGTCAATAGGGGTGGAGGAATATTGATTTCCGCCATGACAACGCAAGGCTGAATGCAACAAGAATAACAGTTGAAAAAATTCTGAACATGTTTGGTCTGTTCGTATTCTCCAGACCTTGCACCAGCCGATTATTACCTTTTACAATCTCTTCAAAGAAGCTTTGGCCGGTGAAAATCAGATTGTAGAGTTCGTCGAAAAGTCTGTTTTGTTTTGTGTTTTACTTTTGCATCGAAAGCTGCGGAATTTAGCTTAAAAAAATAGCGAAGAGCAGCCTGACTTGTGGGAACCAATTATCGGAAATCAAAGCGAATATGTAATTGAATAAAATATAATTGTACTTTTTTTTCTCGAAGAAATAAAGGTGACAAACAAAAACGGAAATTATTTATGACTCATCGAATTTTTTCTGACCGAGTTTCTATTATAAAGTCTAGGGAATATTAACAGTAGGATTTGTAATGCGACTAGCTGTGTTGGCATTTAAACATCGCAAACACCTTTCATGAATTAAATCAAATATGTTTTTTTTTGTTTGTTTGTTTGTTTTGGTTTCTTTGATCATTTCACCCCAAGCAAGGCAATAACGTCACCGAGACGCAAGAGGTTACTGAGTGTTAGAAAATATGAGAAAAACTATTATTAAAGAGAGAAACCATTAAAAAATAAGACAGAAGATAACGATAAGCATTGCACTTAAATTTTTGAAGATCAAAATTGACTAGGAAGCAAGAAGCCAGAATAGAGTTCCACGAGCGATAAGAGCGGTAGAAGAAACTGTTAACATAGAACTTACGGTTACATATATCTATTTCAGCTGTAAAATGACTAAACCTTGCCCCCAGTCTAGTACTGCACTTAAATTCATAAAGTCTTGGTACCATAGAGCAGAGTTTGGTGACCATTTGCTGTGTGCCGGCTTAGGGCATTCAGTGTGCCAACAGCATACGTATTTTTATACAAGTCAAGGTCAATATACCTGTTCTACAATATATTTTATATAGTAATATACAGTATATATACTTTAGTACATATTGAAATTGAAACAGCTAAATATCTTCTTTGCATTATAGTAGTTATTGGTTCGGACTTCGTGATGTCATTGGAAATTGCTTAGCGTGCCACGTGTGTGGCACGTGTGTCGTAGGTTGCCGACCCTTGCCATAGAGGAAAGTAATATTTATTTTATGTAGTACAAAAATTTGGCACAAGGCCAAACGGGGAAGGTTGGTCTTCAGTCTGTTTTATCTTAAACTTAGCTCGCAACAATTTAAACATACCGCAGTATTCCTTACACGAAAACAACACATTCTTACTTAGCATTCTTACTAGGCCACTATAATACCTCAAAGTCTTTATGTAGTCCTAACTAGCACCCATATGTACAATTTGTCTGGGGGTGGGGATAAAACAACAACATTTAAAAATAGAAGAAAGTTCATCAGAACAATTAGTATGAAAGTATTTATAGAAAAGGCAGAGGGAAGCTACATTACGGCGGTAGGTAAAGGCGATGTCAGGTCAGAACCAATAACATTACAGATTCTTACAGATTTTATCAAGAATGTCGAAATATATAGCAGAAGCACTATACCCAATACGGCAGCAATATTTAAAGCAAGTATTTTGGAAAGGAAGTCCGTGACCGTTCCGGTCTGAGGAGTTTATCCTGGGGATATATGCTATCATTATTTTTATTTATCTATTTATTTATTTAGAGAGGCCGGAAGTTTAAGTATTGGTTGATTGATTGGATGAATTTACATGTCAGTCCTTTTAACGGTGGATTAAAATCACTACTCAATCGTAATGGCCAACCAGATTAGCGTAGTTATTAATCCGCGCCGACTCAGCTCTAACGCTTAATGATTTGGGGTCATGAAAACTCTTTAATCTACAAGAAAATCTAAACCTATAATTAAAAAAAATTAAACTGTTCCACTTTAATGGCGTCTGTCCCAGCGATATAAATCATCAGTGTGTGTGTGCAATGCCCTGCGTATGTGTTTTGGTGTCATCACTTAAGCTTAAGATGTGTTGTCTGATACTTCATTATGCAAAAAGGCAATATTAATCTATAAAAGGGATTCAAAACAGTCTTGGGTTGAAGGGGGCTATCCTGTTGATATATGTATGTGTGTGTGTGTGTGTGTGTGTGTGTGTGTGTGTGTGATACCTGAAGCTTAAGGGATTATAGGCCATGAATTTATTTTATTATACAAGAAAAATCAACCTATAATAAAAATAGAAATTGTCCAGGTCTGAGAATCTATCCCAGTGATGTAGTATTTTTGTGCGTGGGTTTATGCATTAGGTGTGTGTGTGTGTGTGTGTGAGAGAGAGAGAGAGAGAGAGAGAGAGAGAGAGAGAGAGAGAGGGGGAGAGTACGAGTGTGTAATGCGCGCGTGACTTTGTGTGTGTGATCACTAAGGCTTAAGATAACGTTAGGTCAGAAAAACACGTTATTATACAAGAAAAACTCAATCCCTAATTTATATATATATATATATATATATATATATATATATATATATATATATAAGAATAATCTCTACTGATTAAATCGGAAACATTTTCATATATATATATATATATATATATATATAATGATTCATCATGTCTAGAACCTCAACGCACACACACGTGCAGAAAAGCATTGGACTGAAGTTTCGTGCTTTTTGCTACTCATCAGCAGAGCGCATTCTCTACCGACTCTGGGAGTTGAACCCGGGCCGCTCCGATACGGCTCAAGCATCATACCATTAGTGGTGTGGAGGAAACTAAGTTTCTAGACATAATATAGCGCAGTTCATCCTTTCTGCTGGTGGCACTATACAAGCATGCAGAACACGCAGGCCTGGTTCTAGACATGATGAATCAATATGAAAATTATACAAATCCTTTAATTAACAATCAATATATATATATATATATATATATATATATATATATATATATATATATATATCTTAAAAAGAAGAGAGAAAAGAAGACTTTAGGTCACTAACACACAAAAAAGAGAATGTCTAATATCGAGAATATTTAACATCGAAAAACATAAAAAAAATTTAATTCCTTTTAATAATATGTGGAAATATCTATTCGTTGCCCGACGAAGGTCGCTCGACCGGAAACATGTGTAGCAAAATTATGGAAAATAAAGCATAATATTTTTTTTTTTAAATCCACATTACAACCAAAAACGTTTGCGGTTTCTCTGTTCTTTTTAATATACACACTTTTCTCTCGTTGGAACTACTATACTGTAACCGCTTCCCTTTATATTTTTATATATATATATATATATATATGTGTGTGTGTGTGTGTGTGTGTGTGTGTGTGTGTGTGTGTGTGTGTGTGTGTGTGTGTGTCCCTCTTTGAGGATTTCCTCCAAGTGATACAGCGATTTACTAAGCATAGCTCAGATTTGGCGCAATGACGAAATTATGGAGCACCCGGTGAGGAACGAACTCCCTACTTAGTTGTTATTGATCTAGCGAGACATACTTGCTAAGTTTTACATCACGTCAAAGTGCACCTCCCTCCCAGCGATATAAGCTATCATTATTGTTGTTCTTTATTGTTGTCATTGTGCACGCATCTATATGTTTGCCCGCCCGGCCGCACGAGAATGTGCGTGATGCTTAAAGCCTCAGTTGCCTTGGACCATGAAAACACATTATGATTGAAGAAAAATCAGCCTTTACATTATTTACATTATTCGAACTGTCATCCGCATCTCCATTGCCATATTCACGACGTTTCGGCTGTTGTACGCCCTGGCCTTCTTTAGGTGACTGGAATTTCGAACCGAACCCTTTATTTCGCCCACCGGGGTAGATTTTTTCTAGTTCCACGTGCCATGCCTCTTCCGGTTGTCTCACTTATTTCTAATTACCTGAAGAAAGCCGGATCGTACAACGGCCGAAATGTTGTAAAAATAGCAAAGAAGATGCGGATAACAGTCCGAATAATGTAAATAATCATAATACCTCATCTCAGAGATATAGACAAAAATCCACCTATTATAAAAATTTAAATTGTCTCAGTTTCAGCGGTCTCTCCTTGTGATATAAGCTATCAATGTGTGTGTGTTTGTGTGTGTGTGTGCGTGTGTGTGCTAGAGAGAATAAGAGAAAGAAGGAAAGAAAGAAAGAAAGAAAGAAAGAAAGAAAGAAAAAGTTTTTTCTTAGAAATCAATGGAATATTATATAAATGAAACAATTTGGGAAATTTATATTTTGACATGTTTCACTGGGGAAGTAGCGCTTTCAAAAAAAATAACTTCTTTTTTCAACAACGTCATTCAATTTGAATAAAGTTTTGTGTAACTAATATAGACTGTGCTGAAGCAAAATTCTTTTTCTGATGACGCAAATTAACATATAATGATTTCCTTATGTAAGACTAATGATAAATCCTTAAGAAACGATTGATTGATTGAGGCTTTTAAAGACGAAAACATATTTTGAAATAATTTAGTATTTCATTTTTGAGATGAATAATTGTCATTATACTTGTAATATTTTGAACAATTATTCTCATCGATGTTATTATAGGCACAAAGTTTCGGCCAAGAACCCTCTGGTCACCATCAGGTGTCCATTGATTGGCTGATATGGGATATCTGTTGATTATATTTTGATAGTTTTTTTTTTCAAAATCTTCCAAGATAAGTTACAGTCTACAGGGACTATCATGTCAATAAGAAGTCACATTTTGTTTTTGAGGTCTCTAATCACAATGTCTGGGTGATTAGTTTTGATTGTTCTGTCTGTGTGTATTGTAAAGTTCCATAAAATTGTTACAGGTCGTACCTTCGTAACTGGTACTGGGTGGTATTCATACCAATTTCTTGCAGCTTCCTTTCTGTAAAAGTTGCAGATTTTCCAATGCAGATATTGGCCCACTCTGTCATGTCGGGTTTTATATATTCAGTGGGTTCCATTAACGTGCAACGTTTACAAGATGGTCAGTTGTTTCTGGATATTTATCATTTTGGGTTATTATTATTATTATTATTATTATTATTATTATTATTATTTCCTTTGATTTCTGGCGTGTACACATTTCTTTCCGTGTCCCGCCCAGAGACCTAAGGTTAGAAATGGCATCATGACACTTTCCACTGACCCCAAAAAAAAAAAAAATTACATAGATAAAGCTCTTCGTAAAGTGTGGGCTGTACTTGTGATTATTATTATTATTATTATTATTATTATTATTATTTCTGCTATGGACACACTACCTACCAAGTCTGCGGAAAGACCTAAGGCAGGTCGTGGTGTGTTGTTATGGCCACATTTCATGTTAATTTTTTTTTTTTTTTTTTTTTTTTTTATCTCCGATGAAGTTGCTAGCGTTACATAGACAAAGTTCTCCTTAGTGTGTGTGCTGTACTTAATAAGACAATTTTCTGTATGTCTCTTAAGCTGGGGTTTCAGGGATTCTTTCAATGTGTTGTTTTGTTCCATTTTTTATAATTCCAAGTGCACCTATTACCACTGGTATTATTCTTGTTTTCAATTTCCACATTTTTTCTATTTCAATTTCCAGGTCTTTGTATTTTGATAGTTTTTCAAATTCCTTGGTTGCTATGTTACAATCCGCTGGACAAGCCATATCAATTAGTAGGCAAGTTTTTTCTTTCTGGTTTTTGACAATAATGTCCGGCCTATTTGCTTCAATTTTTCTGTCTGTGTGGATGGTATAATCCCATAGAATGGTGACATCTTCTATTTCTGTAACCGGCGCTGGCCTTATTATTATTATTATTATTATTATTATTATTATCATTATTATTATTGTGATTGTGATCCTATCCAACACTTAGATGTTTCAACATTGTTGTGTTGGACATCATACCAGTGGCCATTAAATCATTTGTTTGATTTTCCGTTCTGCAACCAACAAAAATCAAGTCATGGTTTGCACATGGGGCGGCGTATATCAAATGGAAAGCAATACAATTGCCACCTGCTGAGGATATCGTAATGTTTCCTTTGGAATTTGTGATGGAATGGGCTCCACTCATGTTGTTGCATAACGAACAGGGCTTTCAAATTTTTATCACTGTTTTTTAGAGTACAAGCCCACAGGAGAATTTTGGTATGATTGTTTTCGTTATAATATCTCTGATTTTTTTTGATTTTTTTTTATCTCGTTTGAAAGAAATGATAGGCGGTTTGGGGGAAAACCTTAAAACGCTGATATTTGGGCCAAATATATTTATAGTTATCGTGCAATACTTTCGAAATGCCAGCAAAATTTCGGTGTCAGATGAGGACCAAAGGGATTCGATTAGAATTTTGATTATACTCCTCTGTGCGTTGATCTGGGCTAAATTTATGGTTTTCTTTCTTTTCAGCTGCTTCATTGGCAATTTGTCTCAGCTGCGACTCGTGATGGCCATGATTGGCTTGCTTCCAATAATATTTTATGTCCGTGCAAATTCAACTTATGCGCAAAAATTGGGACTTCGGATTTGATTTTATTGTAAGATAAGGATAATCACAACTGCGGCGAGGATAAATATGTGATGAGGCAGGCTTGCAAAATACCTCAACCATTAAGTGACCCCTTTATAAATTCACGCTAATTTCTAAACACTCAACTTTTTTTAAAAAAACAATTTTCCATCAAATATTAAATTTACATCCAGTTTCTCAAAAACTTGTGTCGAATTCTTTTATACACTTGTATACATCGTTTCAACATAACCTGAAGAAGACAGATACACTGTCGAAACATTGTTAAACAATGTAGAGCAAAGTCCATCCATTGAACTACCGCTTTTAATTAACGGGTCGTCATCCTTAATATAGGAGCGGTGTGGAAGAGAACAATCTGCTGGAATTTTTCTCTTTTCTTTTTTTTTTTTTTTTACTAATGTTCACCTAATAAAAGGCCCAAGAGCCACTCAAGGTAGAGGATTACTGTGTGGAGTTATATTATTGTATGAAAGTACAAGTGTTACTCGTATAGAGCTGAACAGACCTTAGAAAGAACCGGAAACCCAATCCTAAACAGGAAACAAGGGATAAACCTCTGCTCCTGTTGAAAAGACAGGAAGAAGACGTTAAAATGTATAGAGTTGAAGCAGACTTTAGAAGGAACCGGAAACCTAATCCTAAACAGGAAACAAGGGATACAACTGTTCAAAAGACCATGTTGTAGTGTGAACTGGACAATAGGTGAACCTGTTTACTCTTATTAGAGGAGGAGAGAAACAGAAACAAAGAAATAGTGAATAAAATGCCAGAGTTCAGGCGCAGACGTTAGGAGTAGAAAGTTGAAACAAACTTTAGTTATGTCAACAAATCCAATTAAACACGCTACATATTGTAAAGAGTAGGCATTTCAGTTTTTATTTAACTTTAATCTACAATCAAACAATTATAGAAATAATAATGCAAATAACTCCACATCCCAGAAAATTCAGACTCAAATTTCACACAGCTTGACTATTTTTTAAACATTCTGGTAATTCTGTCAAAGGATATGATTGTATCTTGACGCTGCTCGGGGATTTTCTTGCTGTATTTTAGCCTTCCCTGTAACTACTAGTATTTTTCTTGTCTTTATGCCACACATTCTCTTAATTCCTATTTCTAAATCTTTAGAATGTTTTTCTTTTCTGTCGTGTCGAAAAGGACGGTCTGCCGGGTTTCTTGTTTCTCGGTGCCATCGGAGATTTCAAGAAAGGTGTTTCTCTCGGCCGGGATAAACATGTCGATTAGCAACCTAGGTCTTTTCTTCTGGCCCTTCATGGCTGTTGGTCTTAATTTCTCTATCAGTTTGGAGAAGCGTAGCTACATTGTTTTCTGTTACCATCGATAGATCATGTTCTCTTTGACTTTGATGCTATAATACGTATAGATTGGTCAATGGCGGTATATCGTTGCTTTGTATAATCGTTGTATGTATTCGGGTTTTTGTTGGTTTTTTTTTGGGGGGGGGCATTTCAGAACATTCAACACTACAACGTTATTATTATTATTATCATTTTTATTTTCTTTGATTTCTGGCGTTTACACATTTCTTTCCGGGTCCCGCCCAGGCGTCATGACACTTTCCCCTGACAAAAAAAAAAAAAATTACATAGATATAAAGCCCTTCGTAAGGTGTGGGCTGTACTTGTCAGAACAATTTTTTGTATCTCCTTGAGGCATGGACTTCCAGGAATCCCTTCAATTAGTCTACTGCAATCTTTTCCAACCAGCCCTAGGGCTCCAACTACAACAGGGATTGTTGATGTTCCCATATGCCACATTTTCGAGATTTCTATTTCAAGGTCCTTGTATTTTGATAGCTTTTTGAATATCTTCAAAGGTACATTGCAGTCAGCAGTGACTGCCATATCAATAAGGAGGCACATTTTTTGTTTGTGGTCTTTAATAACAATATCCGGGCGGTTGGCCTTGATTGTTCTATCAGTGTGTATTGTGTAATCCCATAGAATTGTAACAGGTCCTATCTCCGTAACCGGGTCTGGGTGGTGTTCATACCAGTTTCTTTCAGTTTCCTTCCCGTAGAAGTAGAAGTTGCAGATTTTTATTATTATTATTATTATTATTATTATTATTATTATTATTATGTGATATCATCTTGCCAGAGAAGCATTTTAAGTGCCTAATTACCAAATCTCTTCGGGTATCTCCGAGTAAAAAAAGGGGCAATGTAGGAGAGTCATCTATTCATATCCGGGACGTTTCGTTTAGATTGAGAGGGTTTTGTAGATGTTATGCATGTTCGGCACAAAGTAAACTCTGAGATACTGATGTTTCCAAACATTTTCCTCACATGATTTTCGTTACCCTTCTTTATCATACCTAATGCCCTTATCACAACATTATTATTAGTTGTGTACGTCATATTTCCTGTTTTGTACCCTGTAGAGCCGGGGTACAAACTATAGTCCTTAGGCCCTACAGGAGAATTGTCATTTAATCGATAGCACTTTTCTAAATATATGGGATGTTCCTAGTAGGGCGATCTTCTGGGCAACTTGTATGTTGTTGTTACCTGGGACACTGTTAATAAAATTACCTATTCCTTTTCTCACGAGGCCAAGAACTACGATTACTATTGGTACAGTCTTAGTCTTCATTTTCTATTATTATTATTATTGTTGTGTTTGTGGTATCATCTTATCATAGAGTAATTTTCTTCGGGTGTATACGTGTGGAAAGGGCGATGTAGGAAAGTGATCTATGAACATTTAGGACGTTTTGTTTAGATAGAGAGGGTTTTGTTGATGATACGTGCAGTTCCGCCAAAAGTAACTCTGAATACTTTTACTCACATAATTTTCAATACCTTTTTTTTTATTATACCCAATGCACCAATCACAACAAGGATAATCATAGTTTTAAGTGTCCACATTTAAGTGTCCACATTTAAGTGTCCACATTTTTGTTACTTCAGTTTGCAGGTTGTTATAATTTAACAGTTTTTGAAATTCTTTTTTTTCGAAACATATATATATATATAATAGACTCTCCCGTCGGTTTACACTTATGAGGATCTGACAACTTAACCAATTGATTCAGTTATGAATTTTGCGCGATAATCTTAAGTGGCACTTATAACCCGCCAGTGATTTGCAAAAGAGGCCGCATATGGAGCAAAAGTGAGTATTGTGAGATGAGGTCACTGTTAGATTGGTTGACCTTTTAGATTTTGCTCTCGTCTCTTGAAGATGATTCAGACTAGCAGATTGAGAACTGCTGAGTCCACTAGAATACGTTGATCTCCACTCTACCCACTCCAAGGCTAAACGCTCGAGGGTGTTATAAGATATATTGACAATTGACAAGTTGCTCTTAAGCTTGTCTTTGTATCAAAGCCATAGGCGTCCTGCATTTCTGTGGCCCTGATCTAACTGGTTGTACATTAGGATCTTGGGTATCCTGTCATTAGAAATTCTCAAGGCATGACCAGTCCACCGCAACTGAGACTGTATGAGAAAAGTCTCGATTCCTCCAATATTACATATGTTAAACAAGTCTACATTGGATGTCCTGTCTTGAAGGCTAACTCCACAGATGGCATGCCGACAGCTCTTATGGAAAACATCCAGCTGGCGTATATGGTACTTGTACCATATACGTTACATACTTTTGTACTCTGGGTCGTACAAAAGGAAGGCAAGGACAACAGCTCTGTATACACGAATTTTCGTAACCAGTCGGATACCCTTATATATATATATATATATATATATATATATATATATATATATATATATATATATATATATATATATATATCTGTATTCGGCCCTTCAAAAAGTGTGGATGGTCCTGCACGAAGCCTTCACCACTATAATCGAATCTCATGTGCCGGTGTCGGGCTGGCAGTTTCCTGGAAACTGATCTGCTTGACCCTCATACGTCGAACCCGACGGGAGAATCGATTTATATATATATATATATATATATATATATATATACGCTTTGCAACCAGTGAGGAGAAGTTTGCAAAATAACGATGACACACCTGGTATCGTGCTAAATTCGTCCTGTTGACGCGTACTGATATCGCAATCGAAGAACGCCACATTTATCTTCAAGAACGCCACATTTATCTTCAAGAACGCTTTGTTCATTTTTAGAAATTCATTTTAAACTTTAAAAATTTTCATAAAAAAAGAGTCAGGGGACAAAAACTAATTTAAAAAATATATCTGATGCTCCGTCGCTCTTTGTCGGACCAAAAATAAGCAGACTCTGAAATTACAGGTTGAATGTATGGACTGTCACTCAGACCTTCCAAAGTTTACACAAAAAATATTGTGCTTTGGGAACTTTTGCAGTAAACATAATTTTGGCTGTAAATATGTAACATTTATGATGATTAAATACGGATATCTTTCCTTGGGTGTTGATAAATTGTACACTGTTAACAACGGACTATTTTAAATTTCGGTGTAGTAATGGATAGCGGCTTGGATTGAGAAACCGTGGAGCCGAGTTCGAATTCCAGTCGAATTGATTAAATTCACTTACATGTTAATACCCTTGGGAAAGGTGTGAATCCTCTTCTTCTCCCCTCACCACCAGTTATGGGTAAATAGTAGGACAGACAGGCTTGGATGGTAACTGGTCTACCGCAGAAATAAATGGCAACCTACTGTGGGAAAAATATGCTTCGTCAATCATGTATCGAAATGATACATGATCGCCTAAGTGTGTATCACGCATGGTACGTAACTGACTGACTGATAATACATATTATTTATAATAGATTCCTTCTTGGCGCTAGTTAACATATAATTTTGTTTGTTTCTTAGTTTATGAGTTGGTTAATCAGTTAGCATGTACGTTACGCCCATGACAATACCTCGCAAATAATGGCCCATTCTGTTTTGTCGTGAGGAAAGACGAAAAAGTTTGGTCTCAAAGTGTTGTGGAGTGATTTCGCAGAGGAGGCTTGTATTTGTACTAAGTCGGTCCTAAAATAGGTTCTACGTACAAAACGTTAGGAACTTGTTATAATAAGTATTACGCAGAGTAATCTTGTGGTGGTCGCTGATACTTTCGTATTCGACTAACTGTCGTCCGACATCGACTGACTAACTCCCTCGTTACTCTTACTACTCTTACTTATTATAGGTGGGAAAGTCTATTAACTATAGAATAGGTGTGTTCCACCATAACACAAAGAAAGAAAGAAAGAAAGAAAGAAAGAAAGAAAGACAGAAAGAAAGAAAGAAAGACAGAAAGAAAGAAATAGAAAATCTGAGTTGAAAGAAAGAAAGAAAGAAAAAGAAAGAAAATGAAAGAAATTGAAAGAGCGGATTGAAAAAAATAGAAAGAATGAAAAAAGAAAGGCATGGAAAGAAGGATTTGGAAAGAAATAAAGAAAGAAAGAATGAGAGGAATGGAAAGAGGGTGTTGAAAAGAAATAAAAAAACAGTTATGGAAAGGGGTGCTTGAAAAGAAAGAAAGAAAGAAAGAAAGAAAGAAATTCATAGAAAGAGCGGATTGAAAAAAAAGAATGAAAAAAGAAAAGCATGGCAAGAAGGGTTTGAAAAGAAATAAAGAAAGAAGGAAAGAGTGAGATGGAAAGAGGGTGTTGAAAAGAAATAAAAAAAATTATGGAAAGGGGTGGTTGAAAAGAAAGAAAGAAAGAAAGAAAGAAAGAAAGAAAGACATGGAAAGAGGGGGTGAAAATAAAAAAATGAAAGGAGGCGATAACACTCTCATGTGTTTAGTGTCTGCTTCTGTGAAATCAATATTGAATCCTCTATTACTTCTTTAAATGATACCCCGCCTTCATACTTACGATTTTTATAAGAATTTGTTAAAGTTGCTAAACTCAAATACTTAACAATGCAATTGGGGCATTTCCTCAGATATTTCATAATCGTCAAGAGCTTATTCAATGATTAACTTAAGAATTAAGATTCATCAGAAAATTCATAGGGGAAAACCGTGAAGTTTTCAGGGGTATCTCAAAGTATTATTATTATTATTTTAATCATTTCACAAGAACCAATGCTCCAAAGATGCAAGTGCTTACTGGGATTTATAGTGAATGACAAGATTTTAAGAGAATGAAACGGAGTTATATTAGCGTAGGAAAGGACAAGTGTTATGCGTATATGCTGAAAGAGACTTTAGAAAGAACCGGAAACCTAAACAGAAAAACAAGGGTTAAACTTCTACTCCTGTTCAAAAGAGGGAGGAGGATTGTGAACCGGGCGATAGGCGAATCTATCTACTCCTACTGAAACTTATTATTATTATTATTATTATTATTATTTCCGTGATCACACTAGATGTCATGAGATCACCGCTGAACACTAAGTGGCAGCAATTTTCTTCTAAAATCCCACATCCTTCTCAATATCTCCTGTAGACACACACGACGCCTTGCTTTATATAGTTTCGTCTTCCGTCATTTTTTTATTACGTTTTAAAACGTTAGCATTCTTACATTATTATTATTATTATTGTTCATATTATTATTGTTGTTATTATTATTTTTATTGCTATTATTATTATTATTTTTATTATTACTGTTATTATTGCTATTATTATTGTTACTATTATTATTGCAATTATTATTGTTATTATTATTGCCGTTATTACTATTATTGTTATTATTATTATTAATATATTATTATTATTGCTATTATTATTGTTATTATTTTTATTATTACTGTTATTATTGCCATTATTATTATTGTTATTATTATTGCTATTATTATTGTTATTACTTTTGCCGTTATTACTATTATTGTTATTATTATTGTGATATTATTGTGATTATTGTTTTTATTATTATTATTATTATTATTCATACTGCAATATGCACAATTATTTCATTTAAACTGGCATATGTTAAGCATGTGTCCACGCGCATGCGCGGACTTTAACGTAACTGCAGTTTGCTTTTCCCATGTTTGTTGTACCTCTGTGACTAAAAGCGGGTTCGTGTCAATAAAGAAAACTTATTGAAGACGAATTATTATCAGTGTCGTTTATGTCTTTAATATTGCTACGGAATTGACTACTGCTGCTTCTACTGATATCGTTCTTACCATAACGTCACCATACGACTGCTTTCGTTATTACTCCTCTCACCACTGTCACTATCAATACTAGATTTATTACAATACCTACTGTGGTTCCTACCGTTAATGACGTTGCTCCTACTGAATAAGGGAAATATTAAATATGATCCAGTTTTGATTTCTATTTCTAACGAGATTTCTTTTGTGTTTTAATCGTAGGCAATGTTGGGTAATAGGGATTATAAAATAAATTT
>CAHIKZ030005451.1:1720000-1725000 GCA_903632075.3 Acanthosepion pharaonis
GTTGTTGTTGTTGTTGTTGTTGATGATGTTAGACATTTCCATGGCGGTCGTCCTTGAGTATTGAATCTAGAGGTTGGCAGTGAATATTTCGGAGACAGTAGGAAAGCGTACTTTAGGTTCGCAGTGGATATCACAGCAGAGTGTAGTTCATCCTTCTCCTGGTCGACTTTGGTCCTTCCAGTAGGAGGAAACAAGATGGCCGCCTTTATACACGATGAATGCAGTGTTGGGCGGCTTCTGATTGGTCAACCTTCTATTGGTCGACTATAAAGGGAAATAAGTCATTCTGACTCGCTCACTAGTTACAGGTAGTATATACCCAAAAAACCGTAACAGATGCTGCTGCTGTTGTTGTTGTTATTATTATTATTATTATTATTGTTGTTGTTGTTGCTGCTGCTGCTGCTGTTGTTGTTATTATTATTATTATTATTATTATTAATATCATCCTCTCTCCAGGTTCTTAGATATTTAGGCCGGGTGATGATCGTCATAGCTCAGGTCATCTCCCGCAGAGACATAGGACATTTTGAAGCCCATGAGCTGTTCCAAATACTGCTGTCACCCCCGAACGTCCAATGACGCCAGGTATCCCCAACACGTCTTGGAAACTAGAAAGATTCCTGAAAATTGACCCGAGTCTGCCAACCACATAAGGGACAACTTGAGCTGCTGTCATCATCATCATTTGTTTCCTCAGTCCCGATAGTATTCGGTAGCTGGTGTTGGAGAAATCGAAAGACAGCAATTCTTATCAAATCACAAACATTCTGTGTCTGTCTATATTTCTGAGATGAGGTATTATGTACACTATTTACATTATTCAGACTCTCTAAGTTCCCCACCGCCTCCTTGGGTCCTGTCACTGGATATAACTAACGCCTTCATCCACGGTGGGTTCAAAACCTGGTTAGGGCCGTGGAGAACTTAGAGAGGGGAATTAGGCAGGAGATAACTGATAAATGACATCCATTAGACATGGCATGTGGAACTAGAACAGTCTACCCAAGTGAGGGAAATAAAGGATTCAATTCGACATTCCAACAAGCTGAAGAAGGCCGGAGCGTACAACGGCCGAAAACGTTGTAATAAATGACGACAATAGTCCGAATAATGTAAATAGTGTCACAAACACTCTCCTCGATATTTTTTTTATAATTTCAAGCGTGCCATGTTGGAGGGCTAAATTATGCAGGCTGCAACACCCAACACCCAACACACAAGAAAATGCGACCACCCACCAAGTAAATGCTTATAGACTCAAATATAAACTCTCAATATTATTAATGCATACAGATTCAAATATAAAGAAATAATATTTACCTGTCCCCGGACCAAGTTAATGTTTATTAACTCAAATGTAAACGCCAAATATTTACCTATCCCGAAAGCAAGTAAATATGTATATAAACTCAAATATAAACAAACAATATTTACCTATCCGCCAACCAAATAAATATACATAGACTCATCAAAATATAAACATATATTTCGACATTAAATAACCACGAAAAGGTTTGATATGTTATTAAATCTAATATACTTTAGTCAGCTTCCGAGCAGGCCTAATTTATGACGCCATTTATTATTATTGTTTTTAGTAGTAGTAGTAGTAGTAGCAGTGTAATAATAATAGTAGTAGTAGTACTAGTAGTAAAAGCAGTAGTAGTAGTTGTAGTATAATTATTATTATTACTGAAAATAAACTTAACATTATAATAGCGATGTTTATATAATAAACCTTTGTCCAGTGGTTGCTGATAAGGATCGAACGTATGCAAATCTCTCCGAATCTCTAACACCACCCTCATTATGTTAATTTCTGTTTACCAAATAGATGTATTTATAATTATGTGGCATATATGATTTATATACAAGTGCGCATGTGTGCTAAAGTTTTATGTCATTTTTATGTATGCATCTAATTGTTATTGAATCTACAAGTACACCTAATAATAATTATTATATTTTAATCTCTCTCTCTCTCTCTGTCTCTCTCTCTCTCTTTCTCTCTCTCTCTCTATATATATATATGATTTAAATGCCGCAAACAACATCCCTATAGAGGAGTCCGAACTTGCTGTTAAAAACGGAGCAAACAGGAGAAACACCTGCTACCGAGGTATAACTAACTTTGAAAAGAATCGTCTCTATCATCTGAGAGAATTAAGAATTAACACTAAAACTCGGCCTAATACATCAACCCATGTGACGGTCAACACTTCAGTATGTCCCTCGTGTGGAGTTGTGAAACATAAACATAAAAACTGAAAATGAAAGACACTCATACATCGAAAACGACGACGGAGAGTCCATCATCATCATCATCATATATATATATATATATATATATATATATATATATATATATATATATATGATGATGATGATATATCCATACTACACCCATTTCTTCTTTATGTGGAGTAATGTATAGCTGCTTGTATTGAGGAATCGCAGAGCCGAGTTCGAATTCCAGTCGAATCCATTACATTCACTTATAGGAAAGGCATGAATCCTCTTCTTCTCCCTCCAGCTATGAGTAAATAGCATGACAGACTGGGATCTATAGCCTTGGATGGCAACTGGTCTAGGAGAAGAACAACTCTGAATTCAAAACCTGTGGAGGGTCGTTTGGGGACCTCGTGGCACGTAGTGCACCAGGTCTCTGTATTCGGCCGTTCAAAAAGTGTGGATGGTTCTGCACAAAACCTTCACCACTATAATCAAATCTCATGTGCTGATGTCTGGCTGCCGATTCCTAGGAACTGAGCTGCTTGACCTTCACACACACACACACACACATATATATATATATATATATATATATATATATATATATGTCGTCATTGAATATATATATATAAATATATATATATATATATATATATATATATATATATATTATGTATATATGACGCCATTGAATATATATATATAAAATCTCATGTGCTGGTGTCGGGCCGTCGGTTCCTAGGAACTGATCTGCTTGACCCTCATGCGTCGAATTCGACGGGAGATTCGAATATATATATATATATATACTAAGTAAAAGCGAAAGTAAAATAAATAAATAAATCTTTATGAGCCAGGTATTACCTACCTAGGTTTTCACCACGTGAGATCATCAGGATGATCCCATGGTGAAACCTAGGTAGGTAGTACCTGGCCATTAGATATATATATATATATATATATATATATATATATATATATATATTTTGGTTGGATTGATGTGAGATTGTGACCCTGGGTTTCACGCTTTTTGCGATCGTTGTTCTTGGGGCATGGTTTGTCTGACGATCGCAAAAGCGTGAAACCCAGGGCCACAAACTCACATCAATCCAACCAAATATGTTAGCTCTATCTCTGATATTGAGCGCTTTCTAATAAGTACTGCGCATATAATATATAAATAATTATATATATATATATATATTTATATTTATATACACACATTCTTCACACACACACACACACATATATATATATATATGTTTCATTACGTTGGCGTCGCACGTTGAAAGAATCAATCGAAATGTTGTTCTTGGGGCATGGTGCCAACAAGACTCTTCACAACTCAAGAACCTTCCGGAGAATCCTCGCAGATAAATATGTGATTATTATTATTATTATGAATTCATCGTCTGTTTTAATGGTTTCTATTTGACTGCATATCAACACCTCTATGGGTTAATTGATGCCGAAATCTAAATATTTTGCACACAATTTTTATTCATTTATTTATTTTAGATAATAATGATTTAGCAATACATGCCTTATTAATTAACCCATAGCTGGGGGGAGACGAGGTGGATTCATATCCCAAGCGCATATAAGGAACTGAACGGTAATTACAACTCAGCTCTCCGATTAATAACTCCGAGCCATTACCCATTACGCCACACACACATCCAAGCTTACAGCGGTCACCCATCTACGTACTGAGCAGGCTCGCCGTTGCTTAACTTTGGTGATCGTACGGGAACTGCTGTCTCAACGTGATGTGGCTGCAAGCCTCATCGTCTGCCATGTTAAAAAAAAGGCACTAAAATTGATGTAGAATGATTGTGTTGTGACAATCTTTCAAGCGGGGGAGGATGCTGCCTGATTTGAAAATCAGCATTCGAAATCCCGATTCATATTTTGGATTGAACACAGACCTAGGGGAGAAAGGCAACTGTCTCAACTATGCTGTAGACTGTCGGTAAATTTATTATGATCAACGTAATCACGACTGCTGCTGCTGCCTTTACTGCGACTAACACATGTTTATACAGGAAGGCAAGTCCACAGACCCGACAATTATATGGAAACCAACACAACCGCCAAATACACATTTGAATGTCCGTAAAAATGAATAAGAGTAAGACGTAATGGGTGAGCCAATGATATCTAATATATAGGCTGATAAATTCATTGCCTGAATGTTTATTTGGAAATATTCGAATGACGAAGTCTAATATGTCGATTCACATCAATGTCACATCTAGCCATATATATATATATAATGTACATTTGGCCAGCAACCTTTCTTTCAAACAAGTTTCGTTGAATATGACAGACAAGGAAAATTAGATGACTTATTTATTTACTTCTTCTAATAGGCTTCCATTTTTCCGTTTCGTTGGAGATAAGGAATTGTAAAAATCGTCCGGACTTTCCCGAGCGCTTTCGGACACTTCTTTAGCGATTTTCAGTGGGTAGGAGAAGTTGAGCTTTCTTTATCTATCTATCTATCTATCTATCTATCTATCTATCTATCTATCTATCTATCTATCTCAGTCTGTTCATATCTATCTATCTATCTATCTATCTATCTATCTATCTATCTATCTATCTATGTCTCACCCTCTCCTTCTCTCTCAGTCGATATATATATATATATATATATATATATATGTGTGTGTGTGTATATATATATATATATATATATATATATATATATATATATTTCGGGTTGGTGCATAATTATCAGGCGTTTTTGTAGACGAGTTATT
>CAHIKZ030005451.1:1742500-1745000 GCA_903632075.3 Acanthosepion pharaonis
CAATTCTCCGAGTGCCTCTATGTAACGGGCTATCTAGGTTGGTGCGCGTATATGGAACGATAATACACACATTAGCTCTAATGCTGGAGTCGGGCCGATAGCGCAAAGACTAGTTGAACGACTGTCTCGCGTTGCTACATTATGTATGTGTGTGCGTGTGTGTAGCGCTACAGAGCGTTTACTTAACGCGTACGACTAATGTGGCGGGCCGGGTTGTTTTAGCACGGTGACGAAAAGGACATTGTGAGGCACGGTTCTTTCCTTGTGTTATTCAATTGCGTAATACCCGTTAAAAATTAACATACAGAGGATTAATTAGATATGAATCAGCACTTCCGTCAAGGATAAGAACAACTGCGCTCTCTGGCTAGGATGAAACTGCAGACCCCCACCACCCGGAACTCTGCCTACGATCAGTGTAGTATCTGTGTGCTCTGTTAAATGCCACACACATTCTTTATATATATATATATATATATATATAATCAATAAAAAACAAACAAATTACCCCATATGAGATAGTTTGAATTTCACTAAATTAAAAATTATATTGAGCTCTTTTTTGTAGATCTACATGGATTACTTACCCATGGATTCTTTTTCACACACACACACACACACACACATATATATATATATATATATATATATATATATATATATATATATATATATATATATATATAAATGTTCTGGATAAATAAATTCTTTTTTAATACCAAGCTGCGAATAGAAAGATAAGTTGAACATTTTAATATATATATATATATATATATGTATATATATATATATATATATATATATATATATATATATATATATTGATGGTCAGTTGATTTTGGTTGATTTTGTTTAGCGGCATATCAACACCTCTATGGGTAATTTAATGCCGAGATCAACATATTTTGAACAATTGTATGATTTCAACTAAACATACCTTGGTCACAATTTCATGCTTTCAACTGCAGATAAAATGTATTGCTGGTAAATTTACTATAATATGTACTCTTGGTAAATTTTTTTATGTGAAAATGTATTGCTGGTATTTTTACTATAAAAATGTATTTTTATACTTTCATAGTGTTTCGTTTTTCTTTTTGTTTGTGGATTGTCTATTTACCCCATAGCAGTAGCCCTAGCAGGTGCTACCACCCCGGGTCAGGGTAGACCTGGGAACAGCAGTAATTCAGAGGTGGTTTCCGGCTCCTCAAAACCTTCGATTTCCCGATAAGATGCCTTCCTACTGGATGGTGTTTATCATCATAACCAGGACGATATATATAGATATATATATATATATTGTGCAGACATGAATGACATTTTTGCATATATGTATGTGTTACACATTAGTATATATTTTTGTATTTGTAGGTCTGATGAACTGGATCGTATTTACGATTCCGATGCAATAAATTATGACCATGGAATATTAGTGTTTAAGCCTTTTTATTATATTCTTACTCTGTCCTGGACATTCAGTTCTACCTGGATTCTATCCTCTTGGAATTATTTTTTTGATATAAATATATATGTATGTGTATGTATATATGTATATATATTTATATATTTTGCATATGTATGTATATTTACCACTAATATTATCTATCTATCTCCCTCTCTCTATATATACATACATATATATATATATGTGTGTGTGTAAAAATTTACGATGCAGAATATCTGTAAAAAGACAATACAAATAAAGACTAAAGGAAAACTTAACTTACCCATTGTGTTTCGTCCTTTGCTAAAATATATATCCTTTGCTATATATATATATATATATATATATATATATATATATATATATATATATATATATGCAAGTTTCGTTGAAAATGGCTGACAAGGTGTGGTGGTTGAGTTGTTTTATATAATTTGTGTTCATATATATATATATATATATATATATATATATTTTCAGAACATGCATTATATAAAAACTGTCCTAATGTTTTCCAGCCGCTTTCGGCTATACTTTTAGTCAATATCAAGGATGAATTTTATTTTACTTTTAACTGAATATATGCATTGTTTTATGTATGTATCTAGAGTTATAGGAATGTTTTATTTTCCAAACACGGTCAGCATATTGTGGCCGTGTTAATATTTGATCTTATTAAGTGTTGGCTTTTTCTTTTTTATTAATAATGCTTCCATTATTTTTAGCCTAATTTTTTACCCGTGGATGAGGCTATTATATTTGTATTATCAACAAGTCTGTGACAGATAGAGTTTGGTAGGTCTTCATGTGTATTAAAATGAGACCTAATAGAGCTATGGTCAGGGTGATAAAGTGTAAGTCTTCTTGTTAAACATGTAGTAGTATATCCAATATAATTATTTACAAATTTCAATTGGTCAGGAACAAAGCTTCTTAAGAGACATGGAGATTCGTAAATAATATTGGTTCTCTGTAATTTTGATCTTGCTGGTGAATTATTATTTTTGACAATGAGGTTGGCTCTTATAAATTTCTTATAATAAATAATTAATTTAA
>CAHIKZ030005451.1:1750000-1787500 GCA_903632075.3 Acanthosepion pharaonis
ACTTTTTAATTTGGGTTTTCAGTAGAGAGTTTTTCCTCGTCAAAGGGTTTTGCAACGATCAAAAAAGTCAATCACTAATGAATATGTCGGTTGTGGTAAAAGAGACTAAACGAGGTTAACTTTTTTCCTATGTTAATCTTGCTGTATTCAGTCTTGCCTTATTACGACGGAGAAAATTACTTTTCGGGTGAATGTACATGGACATGTTGCAGCTGCTGGAAGTATAAGTGTGCCTTTAGTGTTTAACTGCGTTTTAAGAACTCAAAATGAATATTATCCCGATGTTCCCATCGCATGCACAGCATTACCTTTCTTCTCAGTTTTAAGGATTTATCTTTGTCAATACACTGACTATTGCATTGGACGCTATCTGATGTTGGTAGGCTCCAAATTTATTTATACTTTCGTCATTAAAATTGGTTCCCTGAAACTAAAATTACAACCTAATAGTTAAATGCTTAACTTGAAAATCGGGGAACTAACTTTAGCGACCTATCCGTTAGGAAAAACATTATAATTCTAAAGACACTTCCAGTGATCCCACGGTTAGAGAATTTGTACAGTAAACCATTAGGTCCCACCTTGTCAAAAGTCTTTAAAATATCAAATGCGTCCGCCCTTGACATGTATTCATTGTCTAGAATCTAACTGATTCTGTGAGTAATGGTACTTACTGTTGTATTGCCCTTTCGTACTGGGGGTTGTCTTGGGGCGACGGTCTTGATTTACTTACATCTGTCATCTTCCGGTCGGGTGACCGCTAGTTGGTTTGTTCGGAGATAAAATGAGAACTTCAACAAAAGGGATTTCGAACTTATCTATTTTATTAGACACGTCAACGTGTACATTTTTAACTAGCCAGTGGGGTCGCTCTATCACTGCCACTGGGGAGCAGTTTCCACACACGAAATTAACACGTTTGCATTCTTCGACGCGTAAAACTTAACTCCCTGAAAACACTTTCTATCTCTATAACATTCTCACGTTCGGCTCAGCCAATAAAAATTGACATCCCTATTTTGTCTACTATCTGACCTTAAGTTCAGCCTCAGAAGGTATGAGCCAAATACACTGACACTAAAAGAATAATAGTCTGAAACTATTATTTAACACCATCAGCTGTAAAAGCAAAAAATAAAAAATAAAACAATCAATTAATCATTGCAAACACTAGTATAGATGATAGGGAGAGCCATGCAAATATGTTTACAAAAGAAAAGCTGAAAAGGCATGTCCGAAAAGGTTTTAATGTAGAACTTTCAAACTATATAAATGCAACACATCACATCACTTGTGATATTTGTCGCAGAATATGCCTGAGTAAAGCAGAAAAATTAAGTCATATGTGATGTCATCGTACCAGAGCACCAACCAATTACAAAATGCAATTAATCACCTGAGAGACTCCTTTCAGCCTTCCATCTGGGGAGGTCTTTTGGTTGACGAGGTCGGTTCCACGACAAAGCTGCATTCTTCTCTCTCGGCCGGGTGACCGCTAGTTGGTTTGTTCAGAGGTAAAATGAGAACTTCAGCAAAAGGGATTTCGAACTTACCTATTTTATTTTTTATCCCACACAAATGAGGAGCAGTTTGCATTCTTCGACGCGTAAAACTTAACTCCCTGAAACCACTTTCTATCTCTCTAACATTCCCACGTTCGGCTCAGCCAATCAAAATCGACATCCCTATTTTGTCTACCATTTGACAAAGGTCAGGTTCAGAAGAACTGAGCGAAAATACACTGCCACTAAAAAATAATAGTCTGAAACTATTATTTAACATTAGAATATCAGCAGTGAACTGAGCCGATCGAAATCAGTACTGCTTGTCGCTCAAGAGATTGTCTCTATTAAAGCGATCAAGAACCTTGTTGATTATAGCTTCAAAAAATTTGCCAATGCCACTGAGGAGACTGATAGATATATGGTGTGAGGGAGGGGTGAGCGTACACCGGCATTTTTGAAAACCAGACATACAACTGACATCTTCCACATACCTGGGAAAGATCTCTCCTTCAAACAGCGGCTAAATAATTTCGCTAAGATCGGGAATGACTGCGGATTGATATTTTTAAGGACAAAAGTGTTTTACTAGATTGGCAATTAGGTCTCATCCTTTTACTGTTAAAATAACTAGATTTAACCGTAAGTTCTAGGTATTATTATTTTTTCTCACACTTCTCGCCTGTAGAATTTGTTTCCCAGCTAGCCATAATCTTCAAAAATTTAAATGTAATGTCAATCGCCATCTTCTGTCTTCATGGATATTTTTCTTTGAATGTCCCGTCTCCTCACTAACGTCTTGTAATTTTCTCTTATTTGTCGTAACCCCCTTTGCGTCTTAGTGGCATTATCACTTTGATGGGGGTGAAATAATTAACAAAAGACACTGGTATTTTGTCTTGACTAGTAACCATCTTAGAGTCAAGATTTCTGATAAGTTTTGAGACTTATGATATATTTAAAGAATGGCGAGTTAGGATGATACATTCGCCATTACAACTGATTTACCAAAACGGAAATTAGTTACGACTCAACCTAATACCTGAGTCATCCAGAATGTTGAACGAATTTCAGCTAAATTCGTTGATACTTACTGATCGTTTTAGCAACATTTTCTGTATGTGTTTAACATTTTGTAAGCTTTGAAGTTATTTAATATTTCTCCTAATCCATCAACTCGGTTTCACATCGCAATGTGTCAATTAATTTGAAACTCGGAAATTCAACACATTCATATACCTGCGCAGAATGAACCTAATTTCATCCTAACAGCGCAGACAGATCTCGTAAATAATGTTTTAGATTTCATTATGTACTTATTTTATTTTTTGCTAAATCTTTCATAGTTTTTGCGCGTATGTATGATTATAAATAATATTATTACTTTAAACATAAATATTATAATAATAATAATAATAATAATAATAACAATATATATAAAAGCAGCTATATCCAGCTGGTCGATCAGAAAAAGCGTTCAATTAGAATGGAGCAAAAACAGCATCATGTTTAGATGTAACAGAGTCTACCTTCTTCAATTACTTTAAAGTACTTTCATTAAAAAAACATTTTAAATTAATGCAGTTACATATGTTTAGATATAACAAAAGTAGTCTGCATTTATTCAATCGAAGTTAGCCAAGGACATGAAGGGGTAAAACAGGCAACATGAAGACCCACTTCAGACCACAATTATTTTGGAGTTTTTGAAATTCAATTTGTCAGTGTGCTACCAGGGATGTAAAAGATGATATATTTATGAAGCAATTGTTAAGTTTGATGAAGATTGGTTGAAAGATCAACGAAAAATAAGAAAGAAACCAGTAAAAATCGCAATTTTGTCGCTATTTAGGCGATTTTCACGATATGTGTGGACTCAATTTTCAACTTAAATGACTGTTAAGCAATCAACTTATTGTTGGCTACAATTGAGTGAAGTTTGTATTAGATTGCATGAAAATTGAGGGTTTGAAATCGATTTGTCTTGAAATCGATCTTTCGTTTTTCGCGTTTTTTTGCTAAACACAGTGGCGTAGAAATAAAAATGACATATCGTTGATCTCGTCATGATTTAAGTAACCTACATATCGAGTTTGAACGAAATCGGAGGAAAAAAGTTAAATTTATCGATTTTTCATCGGCTTTATCGATTATTGATTTTTTTTTAAATTATCGATTTTTACGCTAAGAACCTATCTCTTACGTTGTATAATGTATGTGCCAAGTTTGGTCGAAGTCGGTTCGATGGATCTCGAGTGAAAAGGTATCACAGAGACAAACAGACACACAGACATCCTCTGTTTTATATAGAGAGAGATAAAGCTTATATGCTGCCATCAACAATAACTATTATTTTAGTCCGATGAAGTCCTTCTAGAGCAATTTTTCGCAAACTGTTCTTCCTGACAGTCTATTTTTGGAGTTCAAATGATTTTAGACTCTCTTAATCACAAATAGAAATTCCATGTAACAGGAAATACATTTTATTTACAATAGCAAAATGTAGTAGAAAATATAAATTCTGACTAATTACAACACTGATCCTGGTGTCTCATTTATAATATTTCTGAGGCCAACGTCTTGCTCTAAGGGCCCACTCAGGATGAATAGCGTTGCACATAATTTTTTCCAATTTGTTATTCATTTGACTAAAAATGTTGATACATAGAAATGTATATAACATATTCTCCCATAAATATATTCAAAATATAGATGTGAGGAAGATTAAGAAAAGTGTGTATATATATATATATATATATATATATATATATATATATATATATATATATATAATCATTTGCAAACAGTACTGTTACGCTGTATCACAGCTCTTCAGTGCAACTAGACATCCGATTCCGATTGCCTCAATCCAGGATTGAAACCCAATCGGTTTGGTGTCACTCAGATTTCCTACCACTGAGCTATCTTCACTCGGCAGAATGAGCCAGCCAAATCCAGCGTATTGTTTTTACAAATGTAAACAAATGTTCAACAACCAGAGTGCTCCATACATGCAAAGCAGTAAAGTTGATCATCATTTTCCCTTCATATATGATCAGCCATGCTTGATTTCAGTATCTTTCCCCAGACAACAGCTTTTTAATGTTCCTCTACCCTTACTTTTAGGGTGTGCCTAGTCTCTCATTTCATCCTATGCAAAGCAGTAAAGCCACTAAGATACATGGGGTTAGTGAGTTTGAAAGAACAAAAAAATAGTGAAACATTATTAAGAAGCTAGAACAATAGAAGAGTAATCAGGAAGACAGTAGATAACGATTGACATTGCATTTAACTTTTTGAAAATTAAATTTTGACAAAAGCATGGAACAGGAAGAGAGTTCCACAAACGAGAAGTGCGAAGGAAGAAACTGTTAGCATAGAACATACGGTTACATCTAGCCAATTCAACAGTAAATTGATGAGGCTTTGTGGCCAATCTAGTGCTGCGCTTAAATTCATAGTCAATATGCCATAGCAAATAACTCATCGAAACAATTATCATGTAAATATTTATAGAAAGGGCACGGGGAAGTAAATTGATGGGAAGAGTGACTGAAGCCAAGATGCCAGGTCAGGACCAATAATATTGCTGATTCTTTGGATTTTATCAAGAATCTCTAAATATACAGCGGGCGCATCGGATCATATGTAACGGCAATATTCGAAGAATGGACGAATAAGAGACTTATAGATATGTATGGTCGAACGTAAAGAGAAAATTTTGTCTAGGATGGAATAGCGAACCAGATTTATTGCTGCAGACTTAGCAACTAAATCATTATAGTAGATAATTTTTTTTACAGTTGAAGTACTTAGATGCAACCGTAATTTGTATGCTAACAGTTTCTTTTGTCGCACTTCTCGCTTGTGGAATTCTCATCCGGATTCTTGCTTCCCTGTCAATTTTGATCTTTAAAAGTTTAAAGGCAATGTCAATCGTTTTCTTCTGTCCTCTTAATTCTTCTTCTCTTATTGTCTTAATTCATTAATAGTATATTTTCCTCGTAGTCTCTAACACTCAAAGCCCCCTCATGAGTCTTAGTGGCTTTATTGCCTTGTTTGGGATGAAATGATTAAAAAAAAACTTTATAAATGGGGCAAAGGTTACTCACACATATCTTAAGTATATGCAGCATGAAAATAAACAAGAATTTTCTGGTTCTTTAATACCATCCCAAAACACAATGCATACAAATAAAGTAGAATTTTAAGGGTTCTCCATCACTAGACTCGCAGCATGAAAATGAACAATAACTTTACGGGCTCTCCAAGACCATGCCAAGACATGTTGCATGAAAATGCGCAAGAATTTAAGGGCTCTCCAAAACCATGCCAAGACATGTTGCATGAAAATGCGCAAGAATTTAAGGGCTCTCCAAGACCATCTCAAGACATGTTGCATGAAAATGCGCAAGAATTTAAGGGCTCTCCAAGACCATCCCAAGACATGTTGCATGAAAATGCGCAAGAATTTACGTGCTCTCCAAGACCATCCCAAGACATGCTGCATGCAAATGAGCTAAAATTTACCAACTCCCCAAGTTCATGCCAAGCCAAACTACAGGAAAATAAACTACTATTTACGGACTCTTAAGGACTATCCAAAACACGCTTCATAAAAATAAGCAAGAAACTCACGGGTTCTCTATCCGAAGACATGTTGCATGAAAATGCGCAAGAATTTAAGGGTTCTCTAATAGCATGCCAAGACACGCTGCAGGATAATGAACAAGTATTTACGGACTCTCCAAGTTTATCTCAAGATACACTGCATGAAAATAGATTAGAATGCGGGTTCTTTAAGACCCCTCCAAAACGCACTGCATAAAAATAAACTAGAAGTTTATGAGATAACACACTGAAGACAGGCTGTATGAAAAAGGAACAAGAATTTACGGTTTCTCTAAGACCATCCCAAAACTATATTATCTGTACGGATAAACTTGTGTAAATTCAAACACGTATCCATTCTGTTTCAATTTTATTTACAGTCAAATATACAGATTCTATCCTATGGTAGGGGATCATGACTTATTTCCAGCAAGACAGGCCCCGCTTCACTATGAACGACATTGTCTGTCATTTGTTCGGTGAAAACTTTCCCGGAAAGTAGATCGGATGCCGCGGCCCGAATGAGTGGCTGACATCCGTCCGAATCCTCACCCCCGGCCCCACATTTCTCTCTTTGGGCGCCACTGAAAGGCCTTATTCATCGTGAAAATGTCCGTAATATTTCGAAATTAAAGGCTCAAATCACTTTGAAATTTGAGAAGAATGATATCAAAATCTGGTAGCCGTGTGTGCTACTCTGTACGTGTTTAACCTGCATTTGTGTATTGATCATGAACGTAAGGACTTGAACATTGCAATTAAACCAGCTTGATACAATCCTGTATCATTCACCCATCCCGAATAAATGGTTTGATTAACATGTCTTTTATTGATTTTTTTCATTCGGGCAGACTGACAACTAACCATAGTAAAAAAAGAAATCGAGCGATACCTCTTATATATATATATATATATATATATATATATATATATATATAATCATTTAATCGAAAATTATAACATAAAAATGTTCTAAAATCACTACAAAAATAGCCATTTTGTTTCAATACTCATGGTGTCTTCTCAAGTGATTGTGTTGAATTCAAGAAGAGAGAAGACACCAGAAGTGTTGAAACAAAATGGCTATTTTTGTAGTGATTTTAGAACATTTTTATGTTATAAATTTCGAATAAATGATTATATTTTCTCTACTCTGTATTAAGCACTCTTTTAAGAATAGTATTTGTGGTTATTGAAATTTATTCCGTATACACCAATCCTATACTTGTGTGTATATATATATATATATATATATATATATATATATATATATATATATACTCGAGTTCACCCCATGTAAGTCAGTAAGGCCACTGGGTTACTACGATGGAAGAATTAGAAACAAAAAAATTACTAATGAGCGAGAACAAAAGAAGTAAAGAAGTAATCAAGACAGTAGACAGTGATTGACATTGCATTAAAATGTTTGAATATGAAAGATGACTGGAAAGCATCGAGCCGGAAAGAGAGTTTCGCTGTTGTTCTCTTTCTATTACCTTGACTTTATTCCATAGGAGTTGATCACTATTTCCCTCCATATATGATCAGCCATGCTTGATTTCAGTATCTTTCCCAAGATAAAAGCTTTTTAAATTTTCTGTTGTGGATTCCGAGATGAAATTCGGTCTCCAATAAAGGACAAACGCAGGAATGAAATATAAGAAATTAAATGTATTTACACAATAATACAATGGGTAATACTGTTAGTAAATCCAGAAACACGGTTAGTAGCAATATATATATATATATATATATATATATATATATATATATATATATATAGTCTTGAATTAGGACTTCCTTAGAGTCTACGTGCTTGTAACTGTGACTTCTACAAGCAGTTACCTCACACTATTACTCTACCTCCAACTCAATCACAATCTCTGTCTTACTATATTCTGACTGACTCTGGATATTTAATGGCAGCAGTCGAAGTAACACTCTGGTCGAGTCCACTTATATGAAAAAGGGGAGGACCCCATAACAGTTTCTCTACTATTATTTTAGTGTGTGCCTAGTCTCTCATCGTAAAGCCACTAAGATACATGGGGTTAGTGAGTTTGAAAGAAAGAACGGAAGAGCGTAGTTGGTTTCAGCTTTATTGTAGGTTCAACGTTGTTAAGTTTGGAGAGAAGATCCATTAAATTGGTGTTTTTTGGATATATTAATAATGAGGAGTCGTCTATGTATCTGAAATATGAAGAGTTTGCAAGGAAAATATTTTTTGAATGAGTCACTTTCTCGAAATTCTAAAAATAGACAAGCAAGACCGTCGCTGAGAGGAGATCCCATTGGTAAACCAAATTTCTGTCTGCAATGTTGGTTATCAAAAGTAAAGAAACATTGCTTGGTAATTAGCTAGCATATTTTTATGATCTTATGTGCAGATACGGGTAATTTAATTTTTGCTTTTGTTAGGTGTTTTTTAGTAGATTTAAGCATTTCTCTATGGGGGCGTTTGTGTAGAGAGATTTTATATCTAAACTAGCCATATATTTGTTTTTAATGTCTATGATTTTAATTTGTTTTGTAGGTCGCCTGAATTTTTTGCTTCACTTTTGAAACTGAAACCAACTACACTTTTCCGTTCCTGGACATTTTGTTACATAGAAATAATTACGAACTCAATTTTGACGTTTGCAGAAAGGCTACAAAAATGATCTGATCAATTTCTACTCAAACCACTCTTCTAAAAATTAAATCTGGAATTATTATAGGTTTCTATCTAAGAGCGTTAAGAATCTGCAGTCCCCAATATTTAGAAGAAATATAAGAAGAAACATACATAGAAAACACATTGAAAAACCTACAATACCCATAACATTTCATCCACAACGCAAGAAGAAAGACATACACAATATACAACCGAAACAAAACTAATAACATAATCCGCAATAGTAAATTACATGAAAACAGATGCATAATACTACCGACCAACTCTGTCACGTCCACTGTCCGGAATAACCTATCCCATCTAAATAATTTAAAATAGTCACAAACACTTCCAAAGCCATCATGGATATACTCAGATCTTTAAACACTAGTAACAATAATATTTCTGAAGCAGGCATTTATAAAATAAATTGCCAAAACTGTTCCTCCCAATATATTGGAGAAACAAGTAGAAATTTAAAAAAAAAACGCATTCATGAGCACAAAAGAGACCTCACAAAAAACAACTTAATGCACTAGTAGAGATAAATTTAACCAGAATTTTGATTTTAAAAATACTACACTCATAAAAAAAGAAAATAACTCACTCAGAAGGAAAATCCTAGAGAGTGCCGCCATTGAATATTACCCAAATATTAATCTACGCCTAGGTGTTTTTCCCTATTTCACCATTCATAACAGAATTACTACTCCCCCAAACAAATGGAAATCAAAAGAAAATGGTTGAATCCGTCATCACAGCAATAATAACAATATCTCCACACGTGGCTGTAACTGACGTAATTTTCAGTTAACAGTATGAAAATAGCGTTCTCTAAATTCTTCCAGTTGTTAAGGACATTTTGTTTTTGTTATTATTAGTTACTTTGTTTAAATAAATACATTTAGTTTTTTGCCTTGAGAAAGTCCACATTGGACGAAACGCGTCGGCAACTATTACAGTTTTCCTATTGTCATATATATATATATATATATATATATATATATATATATATATATATATATATTCTGTATATATATGCAGAATTCTGCAGAATTTCATTCAACATTCTAGCCGACTCAGGTATTAAGCTTAATTTTGAGCAATTTCCGTTTTGCGGAGCCAATTGTAATGCTAAAAAAACTTATCCTACGTGTCGTCAAGAATAAATCTGGAGGACATTAACATACGACAAAGTTGCACGCACAATGCAGTGAATTGAAAACGATAAATATCCGCAGCTGATCCCCCCCCCAAAAGCTGACCTGTATAGTATAAAAGGAAAATGTGCGTGTGTTGTCGCATTTGCGCCGTATTATGCATTTTGAGTTTTTAAAACGCGATCAAACGATAACATGCATATTTATACGTCCGGCAGCAGCAACGTGTCTGTGGACATTTCGTCGAAAAGCACACAAATAAATGCGTTGTCTCCTCCAAAGTCTCTGTCAACTCCTGACCACATAAGGCAAGGATAAACAGAAGAAAAAAAAGTAATTAGAACTCGTTTCTGACTGTTCCACTCCACCCACCATTTTCACCTGACCTTGTAACAAATTTTTATTAGCTTTGTCAATCGCTTTTAAAAAATTAAAAAAAAAAAAATCGAGAACTTTTTTGTATCAGAGCCAGCGGAATTTTACATTTTATCAAAGTGCTGTTTGATACATGGCAACAAGTCAATACAAATAACGGTGAAGATATAATTCAATAAAATGTTGTTTTTTTTTTGTTTGTTTGTTTGTTTTTTATAAACAAAAGAACGGAAATCGTAAATTATTTTGTGGGGGGGATTGGTTCATAATTATCAGGCGTTTTTTAAACAATATTTATTATTAAATAATATATATATATATATATATATATATATATATATATATATATATATATATAACAATTCAACAATAACTTTTTAAAATGATTATTCCGGAGCGTATGATTATCGACACGCATTTTTATGACCTGAAAATAAAATAATATTTCTTATTAAAAAAAAAAAAAGTAAACGAAAAACTTTTATTAACAAATAATTCGCCTACACAAACGCCTGATAATTATGCACCAACCCAATAATTCAATTTAATATCTGAGAGGTGGCTGAAAATGATTTGGCTTGTTCTAATTCCTAAAGTCTGATCCAATTTTTTTATCTATACTATTGTGCATCCAACACAAGGTCCAAGAGCCACTCAAGGTAGAAGGTTACTGAATGAAGTTGTTGAAGGTAAAAGATAAAAGTGCATATTATTAGAATATGCAGTGTACGTAATGGTTGGTCTTAGACTTGAAGAGTTTAATGTTTGTTGTGATCAGGGAAGCACCTTTCCGAGAGTCTGTTCCACAAAATAACAGTTCTGAAGAAGAAGCTATCTAAGCAGAACTTACTTCTTACTAAATGACCAAATATCAGCAAGGGGATATATATACTTCCTATATTATACTATGTTAACCTATGACATCTGACTCAGATGTAGATTGTATGATAGTAGAAGTTAAACCTTCATTTTAATAACGCATTTTTTTCATTTGTGATTAATAAATGAGCAGTAGTCTGACAAAATGGTGTCTGACATGAAAGTGTGTAAAAAGAGCAGAAATATGCCATTAAATTCCTCCACACAGAAAAAAATTACACCCGTTGATAGTAATGTTCATTTGCTAATGTTTCTTCTTCTTCTAAGCCGTTCTTCAGGCCGTTGGTTATTATGGCTCTCCACAGCTTCCTACACCTTATAGCTCTTCGTCTCTTAGCATGTATCTCCTTCTTGTTCCGCATCCATTCAGACAAGCTTGTCAGGTAGGTGACCCACTATGTTCCTCTGTCTCTTTTGCCTTCTGTATGTTCTGTGAGTGTTGGATTCTCCAAGCCCTCAGTCCTTATTATGTGTCCAGGTAATTTCAGCTGTCTTTTTCACATTCTGAGTATAAGTCTCCTTTTTTGTTTCCATTTTTCTTCAAATCGTCCATGACATTCTTAGCATCCTTCTGTAGATCCACATTTCTGTTGCATCATTTCTCGTTCAGTAATCACTGCCATAAAAGAGGATTGATATTACAATTACATAATAGTTCAGTACTCTCTTTTTTTATAATGAATTTTACCTGATTCTTTGCTTAGCTTTCGGAAGGCGTCTTCGGTGTTATTTATTCTATCCTCTGTTGAAACAGTTCCGTGAAAATGTTGATATGAGCACAGTTAGGTGGACTATAATGCAACCTCAGCAGAGACCACAATGGAGTGGCTGAAAAGACACATTCTAAAAGGCCCTGCAAAAGTGTCCACTTGCGAAGTAAACAAGGAGACGACCAGTTGAGCGCGCGAATCGACGGATTTACGACAAAGGAACAGTGTACGAAGATAAATAACATTCTCAATGCGACAAAAACGATGGTGGAGACATTTGTAGATATCACAGTGTTTGTAAAGAGAAAGTCCATCCCATGTAAGTGTCAGGACCTAGTGAAGCGATTCGAGCAAGGAATGATAAATAGTGTGAATGGAATGAAGACATAGAAAAAGAAAGAGGGAAAGATATTAATCTGAGTGAGAAGATGCGAATAAAAGGGGGACAAAAAGTGATAAGTAATGTGAGAGAGGAGAGAGGAAGAGAAAGGAAAAGAGGGACAAAGAGTGATAAGCAATCTGAGAGAGGAGATAGAAAGAGAAAGAGAGAAAGATATTAATCTGACTGAGGAGATGCGAATAAAAGAGGGACAAAGAGTGATAAGCAATCTGAGAGAGGAGATAGAAAGAGAAAGAGAGAAAGATATTAATCTGACTGAGGAGATGCGAATAAAAGAGGGTACAAAGAGTGATAAGCAATCTGAGAGAGGAGATAGAAAGAGAAAGAGAGAAAGATATTAATCTGAGTGAGGAGATGCGAATGAAAGAGGGACAAAGAGTGATAAGTAATGTGAGAGAGGAGAGAGGAAGAGAAAGGAAAAGAGGGACAAAGAGTGATAAGCAATCTGAGAGAGGAGATAGAAAGAGAAAGAGAGAAAGATATTAATCTGAGGAGATGCGAATAAAAGAGGGACAAAGAGCGTTAAGCAATCTGAGAGAGGAGATAGAAAGAGAAAGAGAGAAAGATATTAATCTGAATGAGGAGATGCGAATAAAAGAGGGACAAAGAGTGATAAGCAAACTGAGAGAGGAGAAAGAAAAGAAGAGAAAGATATTAATCTGAGTGAGGAGATACGAATGAAAGAGGGACAAAGAGTGATAAGCAATCTGAGAGAGGAGATAGAAAGAGAAAGAGAGAAAGATATTAATCTGAGTGAGGAGATGTGAATAAAAGAGGGACAAAGAGTGATAAGCAATCTGAGATAGGAGATAGAAAGAGAAAGAGGGAAAGATATTAATCCGAGTGAGGAGATGCGAATAAAAGGGGGACAAAGAGTGATAAGCAATCTGAGAGAGGAGATAGAAAGAGAAAGAGAGAAAGATATTAATCTGAATGAGGAGATGCGAATAAAAGAGGGACAAAGAGTGATAAGCAAACTGAGAGAGGAGATAGAAAGAGAAAGAGAGAAAGATATTAATCTGAGTGAGGAGATACGAATGAAAGAGGGACAAAGAGTGATAAGCAATCTGAGATAGGAGATAGAAAGAGAAAGAGGGAAAGATATTAATCCGAGTGAGGAGATGCGAATAAAAGGGGGACAAAGAGTGATAAGCAATCTGAGAGAGGAGATAGAAAGAGAAAGAGAGAAAGATATTAATCTGAGTGTGGAGATACGAATTTTAGAGGGACAAAGAGTGATAAGCAAACTGAGAGAGGAGATAGAAAGAGAAAGAAAGAGAGAAAGATATTAATCTGAGTGGAGAGATATAAATCGAAGAATGAAAACGAATAATGACTGAGTGATCTAACTGAAAGGGAAGGAAAAAGAGAGAGTAATTATTGCAAAAGGAAACAAAAAAAGAAAGACTAAATTGAGAGGGGGGTGCAAATGCATGAAGACAAAGAACGATGAGTAATTTGAGAGAAGTGATTGAAAGTGAAGTATCGAGGAAAAGATATTAATTCCAACGAAATGACAGAAATAGATGACAAGAAGGAATGAGGTTTAATTTGCGCGCGAGTACAAGTAAAGAAGGACATATATCAAGTGGAGAGATATCACTTGAGAGCAAAAGTTCATGAGCTATTTGAGAGATGATACTGAAAGTGAAGAACAATGAAAGAGGAAACAAAATTAATTTGAATTAGGCAATTGTGATGAGTAAATAGGGATGGAGAGACTGAAAGAGAAGAAAAAAGAGGAATATATTCATTTGAAAGAAGTACTGTAAACAAAAGAGTAACTGGTGAGTAATTTGAGCGCGGACATTCAAAGCGAAGAAAAAAGATTTCTACTTGAGCGAAGTGATATAAATTGATGAAAATAGACAATGGTGAGTAATTTTATCGGGGTGGTGGATTTCAAGATGAAGGAAAATGAGATGCTAATGTCTGCAAAGTGATATAAAATAATAATGGGTAATTAGAGCGAGGAGGTTCAAAGTCAAGGAAAATTTCATATCTACTTGAACGAAGTGGTATTAAATAGATGAAAATTGAGAATGGTGAGAAATTTGCGAGACAGGGTTCAAAGAGATGTAGAAGGTGATATAAACTTGAAAGAAGTGATATAAATTGATGAAAATAGCGAATAATGTGCAATTTCAACAGGGATCTTCAATGAGTAGGTAAAGGAGATGTCAAAATAACAGAAGTTGTATAAATTGATGAAAACAGAGAATGGTGAGTAATTTAAACGAGGGAGTACAAATAGCAGAAAATGGCACATCTACATGAACAAATAGGTATGAATTGATAAAGATACAGAATGGTGAGTAATTTAATTGAGGATGTTCAAAGATTAGGAAAAGGCAATATATACTTGAACGAATAGGTATGAATTGAGAAAAATAGCGAATGGTGAGTTATTTAAGCGAGAATGTCCAAAGAGTAGTAAATGGCGATATCTACCTGAACGAATTCGTATGAATTGATGAAAATAGAGAATAGTGAGTAATTTAAGCAAGGAGATCCAAATACTAGGAAATGGCAATATCTAATTGAACGAAGTGATATAAATTGATGATAATAAACAATAGTGAGTAATTGAGACCTGAAGGTTCAAAGTGTAGTAAATGGCAATATCTAATTGAAGGAACTGATATAAACTGATAAAAATAGAGAATGGTGAGTAATTTAGTCGAGAGAGGTTCAAAGAGTAGAAAATGGCAAGATATGCTTGAACGAATTGATATAAATTGATGAAAATTGAGAATGGTGAGTATTTTAAGTAAGGAGATTCAAAGAGTAGGAAATAGCAAGATCTACTTGAAGAAACTGATATTAAATTGCTAAAAATAGAGAATGGTGAGTATTTTAAGTAAGGAGGTTCAAAGAGTAGGAAATGGCAAGATCTTCTTGAAGAAACTGATATTAAACTGGTAAAAATTGAAATTGTGAGTATTTTAAGCGAGGATTTTCAAATAGTAGTAAATGGCAATATCTACTCGAAGGAATTTGTATAAATTAGCAAATATAGAGAATGATATCTAATTTTAGCAAGAATGTTCAAATACAATGAAAACGAGGTATAAATTAATGAAAATATAGAATGGTGTGTAATTTGGACGATGATTGTCAAATTGTAAAGAATGGTAATATCAATTTAAACAAATTGGTATAAACTGCTAAATATGGAGAATTGTGAGTAATTTGAGCGCGGAGGTTGAAAAAGTAAGAAATATCTACATGAACAAATTGGTAGACAATAATAAAAATAGAAAATAATTATTAATTTGTGAGAGTAGGTTTAAAGTGAAAGATAAAGTGATATCTACTTGAGCCAAGTTGTATAAATTGATGAAACTAGAAATTGGTAAGTAATTTGAGTGGAGAGTATCAATGAGAAAGAAAAGGAGGTATCGACTCGTGCCAAGTGGTACAAATTAATGAAAATAGAGAATGATGAATAATTTTCCCGAGGAGGTTCAAAGATACGGAAAAGGGGATATCAACTTCACAGAAGTGGTGTAATATGATGAAAGTTGTGTATGGTGAGCAATTTAAACGTGGAGGTTCAATGATTAGGAAATAAATATCTACTTGGACGAAATGGTATAAATCTTTTAACATAGAGAATAGTGAGTAATTTAAGCAAGGCCGTACGAAGAATAGGAAATTACATTATATAATTGAACGAAATTATATAAAGCGATGAAAATAGAGAATAGTGAGATATTTAAACGACGAGGTTCAAACGTAGGAAATGGCAATATCTATCTGAACGAATCCGTATAAACTGATAAAGATAGAGATTGATGAATAATTTGTGCGCGTAGGTTCAAAGTGAAAAGAAAATGATATCTACTTAGGTCAAGTTGTATAAATTGATGTAAGTATCGAAAAGTGAATAATTTAAGCGAAGAGTTTCAATGAAAAAGCAAAGGTGATATCGACTTGAATTATGTGGTATAAATTAATGAAAATAGGGAATGTTGCGGAATTTCAACGGGGAATTACGAAGATACGTGAATGGAGATATCAACTTGAAATAAGTGGAGTAAATCGATGAAAACAGTGTATAGTGAGTAATTTGAGTGAGCAGATTTAATGATATCAAAAAAGAAGTCAACTTGAATAAAATGTTATAAATCTTTGTAAAGTTAACTAATTTGTGTGTGGATATAGACACCAGAATGGAACCGAATTTTCGCTGATTTGCTCCAGGATATAGAAGACGATGGAAGCCGAAAATCCATCTCATTTATTTGTGGATATAGAAAGTGTTAAGTGGTCCACCCCTTTTTCATACAAGTGGACTCGCCCAGTGTGTACTTGTACTCCTGCCGGTGAATACACGGGAGTCAGAAAGTCAAACGGAGTGACAGTGATGCATTGAGAGAGTGAGGTAACCGCTTTGTAGGAGTCAAAGTTGCGAGCACGTAGACTCAGAAGGAAGTCCTACTTCGATACTGAATTTCCCAGACTGTATATATATTATTATTGCTACTAACCGCATTTCTGGATCTACTAACCGTATTACCAATTGTATTATTACGTCAATACATTTATTTGCTATATTTCATTCTTGCATTTGGCATTCATTTCGAAACCGGATTTCATCCCGGAATCCATAACAGAAAATGAAGCAACCGAAAAGTTATCTAAATTCTGTTTAGATATAGACGGTTAAAGAAACCGAAAACTCGTGCATGAAAATGAAGACCGAAAACTTATCTAATTTCTGCGATGCTACAGAAAGAGAAGGGTCCCGAAAAATCATCTACTATGGAAAGTGAAGGCAGGCGAAACCGAGGAAATTTTACACTTGCAATCATCCTGAAGACAAAAGACAAAGAGTAAAGTAAATCACCTACTAAACGAACTTGTGTAATTGATTGATGAAAACAGGTTATAAAAGAGATATCTTAAAGTCAAACCTTACTAAGAGCCACAAAGTATGGGAAGTTGTGGTGAGCCATGACCGACCGCCTCCTGAAGAACACATCACATAGCAGAAGATGTTTACAGGAAAACAAGAACTCGGAAGCGAGTTCCACAAGCGAGAAGTGCGAGAGAAAAAATTATTAGCATCGAACTTACATCGAGTAATTTTAACAGTTAATAGAGGAGGCTTAGCTGCTAATCTAGTATTTCTCTTAAATTCGTGAAGTCGAGATCACAAATAGGAAAGAAATACTTTCAAAATACAAATATGTCGCACAAGGCCAAAAATGCAGATAAGGGAATGTTGGTCTTCAGCCTGTCTTATCTTAAACTTAGCTAACCACAATTACTTACACAAACATAAAATCTAATCGTCTAGATATCGTGATCAAAGACCACAAAAACAGAATGTGCTTTCTTATTGACGTGGCATTCCTTGCAGAATGTAATGTATCTCTGAAGATCTTCAAAAAAAAACTATCAAAATACAAGGATCTTGAAGTCGAAATCTAAAGAAATGTGGTACATGAGAACATCAATGATAGCTGTTGTAGTTGGAGCCCTCGGATTGATTGGAAAGGGTTCCGATAATATCAATGAACGGATTCCTGGCAGTCCAAGCCTTAAAGAAATACACAAAATTGTACTCGCACATTATGAAAAGCTTTATCTATGTAAAATGTGTGTGATCTTAGGTTGTTTTCGGTTTGTTTGTTTCTTAGAAAAATGATAAGTGGAAGAATTCATTAAGGTATTTCTGATTTTAGATCTCTGGTTACGACCCGGAAGGGAATGTGTATACAACAGAAATCAAAAGAAATAATAATAATAATAATAATAATAATAATAATAATAATACTCAGACCCGGTTACGGAGATAGGACCTGTTACAGGTTTATAGGACTACAAAATACGCACAAACAGAACAATCAAAGCTAACATTATTATTAAAGACTGCAAGCAAAAAAAGTGCCTCATTATTGATATGGCAGTCCATGCAGACTGCAATGTATCTTTGAAGATCTTCAAAAAGCTATCAAAATGCAAGGACCTTGAAATCGAAATCTCAAAAATGTGGCACATGGGAACATCAAGAATTCCTGTTGTAGTTGGAGCCCTAGGATTGGTTGGAAAAGATTGCAGTAGACTAATTGAAGGGATTCCTGGAAGCCCATGCCTTAAAGAAATACAAAAAATTGTTCTCATGTGTACAGCTCATACCTTACGAAAATGGCATGATGCCATTTCTAACCATAGGTCTTACACACCAGAAATCAAAGGAAATAAAATAAAAATAATAATGGTTTCTGTGGAGAGCTATGATAGTCTACTTCCTAACAAAATAGTTATATGATTAATTTGTACTTAGATGTTTCTCTCTTGAAATTTGGTTTGTATAATTACAATTCCCTGGGTAACAGCTATCAGATTAAATAGCACGAGAGAGAGTTGGTTTCACTTCTTTTTCAAGGTTTTTATGTGAAACAAACAGTCTGAAACACAGAGCACTAATTCAATAACAATAATTTTTCAGTGAATTAAAATCACAAGATGACGGGTCATATAGAAAGCCGAATTTGTTTCATGCCTTTCTCTCTGTTATTAGTACGAAAGGGATAAAAGATGTTTCAGTCAAAGCTCGAACTCCGTATGCTATGTTGATTTTCAAAGCTGATAACCATTAAGGCTCATCGCTTTCACTCCGCATCCACCAGAGATACATGCTGCTAAATAAAGAGAAATTCAACCGTGAGTAACAAAGAAAGAGGGGGAACAAGACTAGAACAGTGAGGAGCCAAGAGAGGAATAAGAAGAAAATCTAAAGTGAAATTGAAAGTGAAACCTGACGCAAGTGATTGGCTGACGCCATCGCCACACCCGCTTGCTTGTGGTTAGCGCTAGGAAAAAGCGTGCGGGATTATGCTAATCCTCCCGACTGCAGCAGCCTGACCTTTAGTACGGTTCTTGTTGGGAGTACGCGCTTGCCTGTGTACGAGTCGACACCTGCTTCGACGTGCCGAACAGATTTGAGGGAATAAAGACAAAAAAACAAAAAAAACTTGTAGTTTTCTTTCTTTTTTGAGTGCGTTTTCTTTTTTTTCTTTTTTTTTTTTTTTTCTTTCTTTTTTTTTTTTTTCAAAAGATTCTTAAAATATATTGAATGGAAAAGCAAAGGGAGGAAGTGGCCGGAGATGAAGGGTTGACTGGAATTGAAAAGTATGTATCAACGTTCCGTCGTCATAGTAGAGACTCTATAACACGTTTTGGACGCGAGCCGAGTGATGGAAGCAATGTAATTTCCTCAAAGTTTTACCTTTGAATCTACTTGCAAGACAGCCGATTGAAGGTTAAAGGTGACGTAAACGCTAAAAGCGTATTTGAAAAACTACCCAAAATACCATATTGTTTGCCAAATGGAAAAGTATTTGCTTACTTTCCTGTATTCGGTCTACTGTATATGGTCAACACGTTATTATATCGATAACATTAATCATATGACGATTAATATTGACCCTATAAGTTTTCCAAACGTACCCTGTTTATACAAGAGAAAGCCTTCTTTTTTCGCCAGGCACTTTTGCCATTGCAAATAATGATTATGAATTTAACTTTTGTTATTTGTTAAAGGATTTTTATTCCATTCCAAATGATGCAATACAGCACGTTCCTAACAAATAACTAAATGGACTAGAGAAAGTTCCGCTTCGTTCTTTGTAAACATATAACAGGATTTCGGAACAATTTAATAGATAGATAGATAGATAGATAGATAGATAGATAGATAGATAGATAGATAGATAGATAGATAGATATGAAGAAAATAAGAGTAAAAAGATATTTCAGTATATTCATATGTCTAATTTTCTTATCTCTTTTATTCTCTTTCTATCTATCTCAGTCTCTTCTTATCTATCTATCTATCTATCTATCTATATATATATATATATATATATATATATATATATATATATCGCCCTGTCCACATCTATCTATCTATCTATCTATCTATCTATCTATCTATCTATCTATTGTCCATATCTATCTATTTACCGATTGTTCATATCTATCTATCTACCTACCTACCTACTGGTGTATCTTAGTCCTTTAAACTATTCAGAAAATTACGTTACAGTATCTGTCAGTCAGTCAGTCTGTCTCTCTATCTCTCTATCTATCTATTGGTGTGTCTTAGTTCTTTAAACTATTCAGAAAATTACGTTACATTTCACTGTTTGCATTTTTAAATATCTCTCTTTCTCTCTGTCTCTCTTCATACATACATACATACATACATACATACACATACACACACAGATATATATATATATATATATATATATATATATATATATATATATATATATATATATATATATACATATGTGTCTACTAGCTTTTTTTAAAATTTTAACATTTTTACTGCTCCAAATTTTAAAAAAAAAATGTTCAAACATTAACAATAAACATGTAATATAATAATAATAATAATAATAATAATAATAATAATAATAATATTCATATATTCGGTTGATCGAGAAATTTTTCATTTTTTTAGGAAACAAACCCAAACTCATTTAAAATGTGAGAAAAATTTAATTTATATTTGTCAATATGGCCATTATTTGCAAGAACAAAAGTTCTTTGTGGAATTAATTTAATATGAGATTTCTGGCAGCGAGCTTCAACATTTTAAAGTTTTTATCGTTAAAAATTGTTCGGTAACCTGAATGAATAAATATAAGCCTTTTTAATTCGGTGAATACAGACTATCTAAACCTCTTGAGGCGATGTTCCCGTCAATTTATTTGACTGGGTGTAGTCTTCCACTGTTTATTTGAGTATTGAGAGTGCCTGCTGTCAGGTCATTTCTGCGAAAATGTTCGCTTTTCATGAATTCATAACAATATGTCATTGAAAATATATTTTTGTGGGTACTGAATTTCGGCAAAATTATAAAAACGGACATGTTTATTTTTTTAACAATAAGTAGAGAAGAATGGTCAGGGTTAAAAACAAAATGCAATCACCATCAATGGCAAATCAAAAAAGTATAAAGAAATTTATCTTAAGAAAAGAGAGAGAAAAATATAGGACTGGTCCTCATTCATCTTTTGTCAGACCCCAACCGCGTAAGATTAGAATCGCTGCCCACCACGATTCAAAATAAAAGAGAAATCAGAATAGGAAATATATATATATATATATATATATATATATATATATATATAGATATAGATATATATATAGATATAGATATAGATATAGATATAGATATAATTATTTATTTAAAAAAATTATAACATAAATATTTTATAAAATCACTACAAAAATATCCATTTTGTTTCAACACCTCCGGTGTCTTATCAAGTAATGGTGTTGAATATAAAATAAATGATTTTAAAAGTTTCAAATTAATTAACGATCCTTCGCAAGGGTAAAACGTTGTTACATATACATATATAAAATAATAAATAATAAATTTAATAAAAAAAAAAAAACGATTAAAAAATAAAAAATAAATATATAAGATAAGAAATAAAAAAAAAATAAAAAAATAAAAAATAAAAATAAATCAAAACAAGCAAAATAATTTAGCCCAAATAAATAAATAAACAAATAAACGACTTCCGGTAAAATAACCGCCAAAATAGACTACCCACAATGCACCACTGACCCGTATATAGCCGAGAAAAATAACACCACTCGTGGCCTGACGATTGCATCTAGCATGAAACAGACTGTCGCCTCTAAGTGTTGACTTCAATGTTCACTTTTATATTTACACACGCTCTATCTCTGATATTGAGCACTTTATCCCATAAATATAGCACACCTTAAGACTATATTTCTTCATATATATATATATATATATATATATATATATATACTAGTTTAACAGACATTTAAGGTAGCTCCTACAGAGGACTCTTAATTGGGCCCTCATCACAATAGGTAGGGAAGTGTAGAAGCTATAGACAAGAATAAACTACAGAAAAATTCAAAACTGTTCGCTGCATTCACGTATAAACAAAAGGTTTAAGCTTACCTTTTAAAAGTTCAACTTTAATTCTTCTGTTGCCACTTAATTTAAAGACAATTTGATGCACGTAGGACCTTATTTTACGCATACACAATTATTTTTATTTCATGGGAGACTTTCGCTAGATTTCGCAATTAATTTCAATTATTCCGAAATTTATTTCCAAGTTATAAAAAATTACTGTCGTACAAAAAAATTCGTCGCAAAAAAAAAAAAAAATCACGAAAAAAAATCCACGAAAACAATCGCAGTAATGAAAACCTTGGGATCCCAAATTCCAGGATTGCAAGTTAGGAATATACCCGGATTTTTTTTTTTTAATTTGCTCACGGAGTTGCCCTGATTCCAAAATGGTATGATATGTTGGGCTACGGTGTCTAAGAGTAAAGATGAAAAACTGTGACACAGAGACACCTGACATATATATATATATATATATATATATATATATATATATATATATATATATATACACTGCGTGCCAAATTATTATCGAGATAACTTTTTTCTAATATTTCAAAAACCGTTCAATCAATTCACACACAATTTTCACATAATGTTGGCAACACTAAACTGCGATTGCGCAGGTGATTTGAGCGTGCCAAATTATTAGAAAAGTATAAGAATTTAGTGAAAAGATGGGCCGTAAAATCAGTTTAAGTGATTCTGAAAAGAAAACTATTAACTCAGAACTCTCAAAAAGTAAATCTACCCTAGAAATTTTTAAAATGATAGGGGAAGTGTCATCAAACAGTGAAAAATTCACCGCCGACCCTACACAAGTACGCAAAAGGGCAGATAAAGGCAAGCCGAAGGTTATTTCACGTCGTCTCATGTCACGACTTAAACGAGAGGCCACGAAGAACCCTGGACTTACCAGTCAAGAGCTTTTCAGTCGTATTGGGGATCCTACTGTGTCTAAAAGTACTCGGTGTCGGTATCTGAGGGAAATAGCAACAACAGTCAAACCCGTATCGAAGCCTCCGTTGACGAAAAATCACATTCAAAATCGATTGAAATGGGCCGAGGACAATATGAAGATTGACTTCTCAAAAGTTTTGTTCACAGACGAAAATCGAGCAACACTTGATGGGCCAGATAGATGGTGCAAAAGCTGAGTAATGGATCGTCGACTTTTTCAAGTAATTTGAAAACAGGGAAAGCACATTCCCTATTAATTTGTTTAAAACTGTGCCTTTGTTTGTATCTGTTATTATTTGTTTGGTTATCTTATTTATTAGCTTCTTTTGATCATAAACATTCACGTTCAACATTAATAAACGTTTTGTTTGCTCAATTCTGGGAATTTTACTAAACCTTTCTAATAATTTGGCACGCTCAAATCACCGTGCTGATAACAAATATGGCGCCAGTTTGTTTACATTGCACAGATCAGTAAGAAAATTTCAGTGATTGCGCAGCTCAGTATTACCAACGTTGTGTGAAAAATTTGTGTGAATTGATTGGACGTTTTTTGAAATATTAGAAAAAAAGTTATCTCGATAATAATTTGGCACGCAGAGTATGTACAAGATAATCCTAAGGAGCCAGAAAAAATGTTATAAATATAAGGCAGGTGATAAGTTCTGTTCCCTATCTACAGAGGAAAAAATAGTTATTGCTAGCTATAAAGAACCTAATAATTTATTGAACCTAAAATCGAAAATTCTTAGTCGGTGTAGGCATAGAAAAAGCTGGTTATTAGAGTAGGTTTGTTTGTTTTTTGTCTTTTGTTGTTTAATAAAGTACACAAAATCCCACCCCACCGTTGTTTGGTTTTATTTTAATTTTTTTTTTCGTCACGTGGTCATGGTTATTTTTGGTTTTAGCTATAAATTCTGTTCCATAATTTTCCTTCTTAGCCAGCATCGCCCTGAGGATCCGTTTAGGTGAAACCTAGGTAGGTTTGCCTGGCTCCGTAGGATTACATTAGCTTTGTTCTACTTTTTTTTTCTTTTTTAAGCATTACGCCCCGAGCAAGGCGTGTAGCCACTAGGATGCAGGGGTTTGCAGAATATTTGGAGCGAGAGCAGATAGGAGTGATACAAGAAAGGATGAGGAGAGGGATAGCGGTGAGATCAAGGTATTGAGCACTTTACGTAGGTGTCTTTTTACTCGTTTTGTTTTTTTGTTTTTTGGGGGTTTTTTTTGTTTGAACTTGGGGCATGCCTTAATTTAATGTTCTTGTTTCTTTTTTATTCCCCATTTTTCCTCGGGTACCGATTTGTTCTACTCCAAGTCGAGCTATCCGAGGTTTTTCCAAACGAGTACAACCATTTATATATACTATACATATATATATATATATATATATATATATATATATATATATATGTGTGTGTGTGTGTGTGTGTGTGTGTGTGTGTGTGTGTGTGTGTAATAGAAGTGAAATAAAGCCAATACCCAGAGGCGACAGACTGTTTCATGCTACATTCAATCGTCAAGCCTTATGCTTTGTTTGTTTTTTTTTGTTCGACTATTTATATATACATGTCAGGTAAATAAATGATTATTCCAACTTTTCTTCGGACAACGGGACTCATTCTTTTTATTCCTGATGCTATTACTACAAGATTACTACAAATCTACTCTACAGCCATTTTTAGAATATGAAAAACCTCATTTCGTTCCCAGACAATGGTAATGAGAATATTAGACTTTCTATTATGTGGAATCATTCGGCATTCATTGACCGAGCAACAAATACTATTCGAGTTACGCTTTTCTTTACTCCCTGGGCATCGATTTGGAATTGAAGTGTAGTATCTGTTCTCCTCATCTCTAATGATAATGGTAATATTCATCGTTTCCTTATAAGGAAAGGGCATTCATTGAGCGAACAGCCAGGGCTACTCGGATTAAGCTTTCCTTCACTCACTGCCCATCAAGCTCGGAACGATGTGTAGTATCTGTTCTCTTCATTTCTAATGGTAATAGTAATATTCGTCGTTTCCTTATAAGGAAAGAGCATTCGTTGAGCGAACAACCAGTGCTACTCACGTTACGAATTATCTTCACTCACTGGCCATCATGCTGAGATCGAAGTGTCTTAGATGTTCTCCTCATCTTTAATGGTAATGGTAATATTCGTCGTTTCTTTATAAGGAAACAGCATTTATTAAGCGGACAGCCAGTGCTACTCACGTTACGCATTTTCTTCACTCACTGGCCATCATGCTGAGATCGAAGTGTAGAATCTCTCCTTCCTAACTCTTAGGATAATGGTAATATCAACCGATTCCTAATAAGTAAACATTCGACATGCTAGTTTCGTTTGAAATTTATAAAATATGCTTGTTAAAACAATTTATCAGGGAAATACGTTTTTCAAGACCACTAACTGTTATCGCTCTTTCCAGTACTGATGGGGCTTCCTTTCTATCCACGTTTTTTTTTTTTTCGAATTGTTGTGGAATGTCAAGATCTTACTTATGTCATTATTTTCCCTTCGTCCTACGTTTTTTTTTTATATTTCACCCGAGGCTAGGCGATAATGTTGCCACCACGTAAGCGACCAAGGGGAGATAAATTAGAAAGGGAAAAATAGAAGGTGCAATAAAAAGAAGAGCTTTCAGGAAAACAGAAGTTTACGATTGACGTTGTAGTTGAAGTTTTGGAAGACCGTAGGTGGCAGGAAAGCAAGAAACCGGAAAAGAATTCCACTGGCAAGAAGTGCGAGAAAAAGAACCTCTTAGAATAGAACATACGGTTATATCGAGCTAATTCAATAGTAAAATGATGATACTTTAAATTTAGATTCTAGGTACGTAACAGGAGAGCTTATTAGAACAATTGCCATGGAAATATTCATCGAATACAGAGTGAAGCCACATCACGGCGGGAGGGAGGTAATTGAATCTGAGATGTCAGATCAGGACCGATAACATTACAAACCATTTTATATATCTTTGAGTGTAAACATATCTGTTGTAATGTTCATATAACCTCTTTGATGATGGACCCTGTGCACCAAAAGCTTAGATCAATGACTAATCTAATAAAAAAAATATCCAAATGTTGGAAAGTTTTTGTCTTTATTTTCACTTAAAATAAAAGCCGTTGTACGACGCTTGGAACGGCTCATGATCAAACATAATAGATATTCGCTGGATGTTATATTTAAAAATATATGTTTGAACAATGATCTGTTTCCCTTATACACTAAATTCAAGTTACACGATACGCTGTATTAAATGATCCCAACCGCAAGAAATGTTAATGGAACCTCATCAAACGACAAATAAACACATCCATACAAGAATTACAACGGCCCAACACTGAAATTGTACTCATTAAAGGAATCAATCTTCTACCATCTGTGAAAATTCAAGGAAATATCGGATTTATTACATAATACAGCAAAAAAGGAAAATGAACCCCATAAAAAATCATCCAAAAAAACTAAGCAAATTATATAAAGGAAAAATACTTTTGCCAAACACCAATGACAACTTCATTAACCTATCAGATTACTAACTCAACCCTAAATAAAACGGAATTCCTTAATCTTCGACCAAATTTTCACGTTGCACAGAAACCTAATTTAATGCCTAAACAAACACAAGTTGAAGCTTTATGCCAACAAATACTTCTATTGGAACAAGACAACCATATTAATACACAGGTAGGTTTAAAAGATTTGCTTAAAGCCAAATCTATTAAACACCGATACCATAAAAATTCGAGTGGAATTTATACACACTCAAAAGTAGCTACACAACTAAAAAATAACAACAGTATCGTTATCCGACGAGCTGATAAAACTAATACTTTATATTATTTTAAACAAACATGAGTACCATTCAAAATTACAGGCCATTTTGGACGATCACAATAAATTTAAAAGTTAAGTAATAACACTATATCCCAATTTAAAAAACATATCAATAAACTTATTACTGCTAACAAAACTGAAATAGGATCTATAAACTTGAAAAAATTATAGGTGATTATCCACCTGTCTACTTTTACGGAAATGAAAAATCCATAAAAAGATCATCCCCTTCGACCGATCATTTCCCAAACACCTACACCAATATATTACCTTAAAAAAAAACCCTTAACGAATTAATTACTCCCTATCTTCCAAGTAAATATTGTACTAACTCCCCAAATGAATTTGTAAAAATTCTTCATGCTGTTTAAACCATATAATCACATCCTTGGATGTACAAAATTTATTTACTAATGTCCCAGTCCATGAAACAATTGACATCATTATCCGTGATGTATACAATCACATTTCTCTCCCACCTATTAATATTAAACTCACTATTTAAAAAAAAAATTACTATACGTATGTATCACTCAAGTACCTTTTCATGAGCCCCTAGGCAATATTTATATTCAAATAGACAGTATTGCGATCGGATCCATAATATGAGCTCTGGTAAAAAAACATAAAATGATAACAGCAAAAATTGCAATATGAGCACTGCTAAAAATGTTTGCTGAGGATATTAGGTTTATAAGTCCAGAAATTCACACACAGGACACATGGCATAGTGGATAAAGGTCTTAGTTAGATCCAGTGACGGGACCCAAAGAGTGTGAGTTCAATACCTGGTTAAGCAGTGGAGATCTTGGAGAGGGGAATTAACAGGAGATAACTGATAACTGACATCTATTAGACGTGACACGTGGAACTAGAACAGTCTACACCAGCGAGCGAAATAAAGGGTTCATTTCGACATTCCAACCACCTGAAGAAGGCCGGAGCGTAGAACGGCCGAAACGCTGTCATAAATATGGCAACAAAGATGAGGACGATAATCCGAACAATGTAAATAGTACATATTATTCCTCATCTCAGATTTTCATGCATAAGTCAGCACCTGAAGATTACGTTGTGCATATAACTCCGAGTCGTGCTACCAGTGAGGAATAATAGAATAATATATATATATTGAACAATAAAAAATATTAAAAAATTCAGACACACTGGGTTGTAGATTAATATTCTTTCTTTTTTATTATTTAGATTCCTCGACTAGTTTCTGCCAACATGGCCATCATCAGGAGAAAAAATATTTCTGTTTGCTGGTAGCAGTGAACTACAGAAATGAATGTCTTGATGGAGAAAATGAACTTTTGTCTGTAGTTTTTATTTGTTTTTTTATTTTTTATCTTTTTTAACATGAATTTTTAACATTCCTTGTGTTGATCAATCTCTTTTAAGTTGTTTTATATATATATATATATATATATATATATATATATATATATATATATTATAAATTAATTGATTTAAAAATATGTTTTTTCGCAACACAGTTCTAACCATGTTTCATAAATGGAAGCTAAAAGCTTCGAATTTAATTTTGTAATTAAATTAAAGACATTAGTTCAATTTCATCCTCAAGCGAATTTTGAAGTAACTTATTACAGGGTTTTAAAGGCACAGCAAAAAATCTTAATTCACGTTTCCAAGGATACAGAGAAACCCATTCATCTAGACAAGGGGTGTTTGCAAGTTCCTTATCGCTGTATTATGTTGTATCAGTTATTAGTTACGTTTTGGTAGGGGTAGGGATGTATTTTTCAATGAATTCTGACATCCGCTAAATGCATGTCGTTTGGATGTTTTAAAATTTATTGTTAACGGCAAAAAATTCTTACGGCATTTTTTTCTATTTGTATACTTAAAGATTTTTGGGGGGTGTTTAGGTTAGAATACGTTTTATTTAACTACGATTTTTAAAAAAAGTTTCACTTTTAATTTTTAATATACTATATTTCTTTTTAAAACAAGTAAATGTATTAGAATCACTTACAGTATGTAAAATTATTTTCACATCAAGTATAAGTATGTATATTACTAGTTCACAATTTTTAAAAAATATTATTTAAGTAAAATTTTTGACAATGACGGCAAAAATAGCTAATTAATTACTCTGATTTATTAAACTTTTATTTTTTATATGTTTTTTTTTATAAATCTAGTAATATATAGTTTCTCATGTAAGTACAAAGGACATGGGTCATTCAATGGCTTACATCTTCTAGCTTTTCATATTAATTTCATTTTACTGTAGGTATTTTATTAGGTTATTTTAAGTGCTTGTAGTACTTTGAGAGAGATGTTTAGGTTAGAATACGTTTTATTTGACTACAATTTTAAAAGATGTTTAGGTTAGAATTCGTTTTATTTAACTACAATTTTAAATAAAACTTTAACATATTTTCACTGTTAATTTTAATAGACTATATTCCTTTTTAAAATAAGTAAATGTATTAGAATTACTTACAGTAAATAAAATTATTTTTTCCACATCAAGTATAAGTATGTATATTACCAGGTCACAATATTTAAAAATTTTATATTTAAATATTATTTAAGTAAAATTTATGACAATTACGGCAAAAATAGCTAATTCATTTCTCTGATTTAGTAAACTTTAGTAATATATAGTATCTCATGTATGTACAAAGGACATGGGCCATTTAATGGCCTACATCTTCTAGCTTTTCATCATAATTTCATTTTACTGTAGGTGTTTTATTGGATTCATTTAAGTGCCGGTAGTACTTTGAGAGAGGTGTTTAGGTTAGAATACGTTTTATTTAACTACAATTTTAAAAGATGTTTAGGTTAGAATTCATTTAATGACCTACATATTCTAGCTTTTCTTATTAACTTCCATTTTACTGTAGGTGTTTTATTTGATTCTTTTAGGTGCCAGAAATACTTCGAGAGAGATGTTTGATTTTTATATTTATTTATCCTAAATGAACTTTGATGTTGGTTGAATCTTTTTTTGAACTCATGGTACAACCTATATATATTTTTATGTTTTCAGTATTTTCAATCAAAGAGATATTGCATTGGTATACTAATGATTCTGTGCGACATTTATTTTGTAGAGGGCAGTTTCTACAGTTACATAATTTTTGTTTATCCTCATCAGTTTTTATTTTTATTTTTCCATTGTCTAAATTTTTGGTGTTTTGGTGTAAGTGTTTATTTAAGATATTAGCATTATATTTTTTAATAATTTTTTCTAAGTTTTCTATACAGCTGTAACTCAATTTTAGTGTGTTTTTATTGAAAATAGTACTTAGTTTACTTTCACTAGGAAAATGCTTGACTATTAATGCGAGGAATTTTTGTCCTAATTTGTTCAGGTTGTATGGGGGCGTATACTAAATTATTTTTCTACATCTGTTTTTTCTATGCTTTCCATTTTCATTTTTTATATAAGTTAGTTTTGGGTTTTTGTAGCCACTCTCTCTATATATACCGGGTGTAACAGTAAAATTGTCTAATTGTTAGATTAAGCTTTGAACTATTGTGTCTTACTAGAATTCTCCGAGATTTTAATGACACTATTGAACAATAAGAATGTATTTAGCACTAAGCTGAAATTATTATCCCTCTTGTTCTTCGCTATGGTACCTAGACTTTATGGATTTAAAGGCATTACTAGACTGGCGACGGGGTATCACTAATCTACAGTTCAGTTGGTTAGACGTAACCCTAAGTTCTATTTTAACACTCACACTTCACGCTTGTGGAAGTCTGTTTCGGCTCCATGCTTTCCAGTGAAGTTGAATGTACAAAAATTTAAATGCAATGTCAATCGTTATCTGTTGTCCTGCTGGTTACTCTTCTTTTATTCTCGCTACTTAGAAATGTTTGTGCATTCTAATTCCTCCACGCCAAGACTTGCTTGGAATGAACTCGATTAGAAAAAAAGAAGGAAAAACTTCCCCCTCTTGGAATATAAAAAATGTAAACATGGCACCAGATTGCATTAAAAATGGTCCATTTATTCAAGCAGGAAATACTTCGTAAACAACAGAGTAAGTTGTTGGCATTCTTTTTAGAAATTCTTTCCTTGATTTGTTTGCAAACCTTTACGCGAGTTTAGGATGTTTTCAATCCTCTCAAGTCGGACTTGAACCACGGAAGGACTCTGATTATAGCATCAGTGTAGTAAGTTATCGATCTCATAAAAATGAACATTTTTTTTCACAATCCACAAAATTATGAAATATGTGAAATGCCACAGTTGCCTTACGGTAGATTTCATCATCGGCTGGAGTATTATGACAAGTCGAAATGTCTATTAGAGTTAAATTGCTTGAGACACGCAATGAAATAATTTTAAAAGCTCCATCATCTTGTTCTTTTTCTGCCTCCCTCTGTTCGACTTCCTCATTCTTTTTCTTTCCATCCCTCCCTTCAGAGCTTACTTCACCTCCTCCTCTTCCTCCTCCTCCTCCCAATTCTTCTTCTGCTTCTTTGTGTTTTATTTCTTTTTCCCCTTCTTCTTCTTCGTTTTTTCTTTTCCCTCGTTCCTCTCATTGTCATCCTCGTTGTCCTCATTCTTCTTCTTCTTCTTCTTCTTCTTCTTCTTCACGTTTTTCTTTGTTCTCTGAATTAACATTATTTGCATTTAACAGGTCGGCTAAAATAAAACCTTCACCTTTCGAAATAAAAGATGCAAAGCAAAACTATTGGACAGACATCAATAATTTGCAGTCAATGTTCAATACATTTAATAAATAAATTTGAAATAAGCTTCTTGCGGCAACTAAGAATCAATTTTATTGCACTCCGAGAATTAACCGTTATCTTCAACGCATATCCCCATAAACTGTGCCTCTTACTCTGTAACCCTCTGCCTCGAGTGGCTTTTAGGACTTGTACAGAGAATTCAAATCGATTTGTTATTTCTCTTTAAGCGAGCAATAATTTCCCACCGATATTTTCATTTTTACATTAAAAAATATACAGACACTTGTTTTAAACTATTTCTACCATATTTTTCTAGTGTTATTTTTTAAATATATACATCGTTAGCCTAAAAAAAAAAATTATGGTGTTTCAAGTGCAGAATAACTTCTTTAAAAACATAAAAATGAAAGAGAATAGAATGGTTTCGATAGAGTAATCAGATATTTATGAGTAGGTGGTAATAAAGAATGTTCCAATAACTTGCCCTCATTTTAAATGTGAATTAAATTTAAGCGCCTAATGATTTTTTTTTCTTTCAGATTTAACAACTTAATCCTTTGGCAATTTCAACCGTTGAACGATTGACAATCAAACAGCGTGTTAAAGTTATCGAAGCCTATTATGAAAATGGACGTTCAAACAGAAATACAATAAGTTCCCAGGTCGCACCATCTCTCGAAACAGCGAAGTCAATTGGACACCAGGATCGTGCGACTTGACGCCTTTAGATTTCTTCCTTCATCTCAAAAGTAAGGTCGTTGTCAACAAGCCAACAAAAATTAAACAGCTGAAGGATGAGATAATAAGGTATATTGGTGAGATCAAGGAACAACTATGCAGAGACGTCATCAAAAATTTTGACCATTGAGTGGGGGTTGTGCCGCCGAAGCCTTGGCGGATATTATTTTTCATACATAATTGCCATGACTTAAATAACCTGATCCAATAGAGAAATAAATAAATTTTTACATGATTATATATATATATATATATATATATATATATATATATATATATATAGATAGATAGATAGATAGATGATAATACACACACACACACACACACACATATATATATATATATATATATTAATGGGAGTTTAAAGAAGCCGCAAACGTTTTTGGTTATAATGTGAATTTTAAAATATATATTATACTTTATTTTCCATATAAAGCATAATATATATAACCAAAAACGTTTGCAGCTTTTCTTCTTTAAAATATACACTTTCCTCTCGTTGGAACTACTATAACCTCTCCCATATATATATATATATATATATATATATATATATATATATGGGTGTTTGTGTGTAAGAAAAAAGACAATGTATGTGCGTATGTATGTGTGTGTACTTGTGTCTAGAGCTGTTTTATGCATAACTGTTTGCTTGTAACTGCTTACATAAATAATCCTTGTTTGCATTTAAGACCACCTGTCTGTCAAATAGAGAAAGTTAACCATGTAATTTCTTAAGAAACTTCTTTGTTTTTTTTGTCTATTTCGTCCTTATTCATTTTTTTTTATGAGTTTTCTCTCTGAATCTTTTTCATTCCCTCCATTTCACTTTCTTCCAGTTTCTGTACACAATCACATACATACATATACATGTATTCTTCTTCTATGCGTCGTGTTCGTTTAGGACGTGAAACATCATGGTTCGTCGACGATCATGGTTTGCCACAACTTTCTTTCTTGGAATCTTAGCAATGTTTGTCTTTTTGCTATCTCTCTTAATCCCTGTTCGGCCAACGATTTACAACGTGGTGTAATGGTTAGCAAGCTTGTCTTACTAGATCGACTGAAAAGATAGTTCGATTCTCGCTGGCTGCCCCGTAATTTGGCTTTGTGCCACACCTAAACTACGCTTAGAAAATCGCCACAACCTCGTGAGGTAGGTCATTCGCTGAACCTCTCCGTCCCACTTGCCTTCAACATGTCCTGTGAGAGTTAAATTTTCCAAGCCCTCTTTCCTCATTATGTGTCCTAGAAATTTCAATTGTCTCTTTCTGATTCTAAATGTTCGTTTTGTTCCCCGTTTTTCTAAAACATTAAGTACACAGTATTCTCAGTATCTTTCTGTAGAACCACATTTCTGTTGCCTCAAGTCTCTTCATTTGTGAACAGATTTCCTCCATTCACTGGCATATAGTGAGACAAATATGACCTAACACTAATATATATATATATATATATATATATATATATATATATATATATATTGTGACCAATCAGGGTCTTCGGGGCACCATATGTACTGCAGCCGTAGTAGAAGTGGTGTTTTTTTTGTGCAAGATAGCCTGACGGATCCTCCGGGCCGGCTTTGAATTCAGAGTTGTCCTTCTCCTAGACTGGTTGCCACCCAAAGCTATAGAACGCAGTCTGTCCTGCTATTTACCCATAGCTGGGTGGAGAAGAGGAGGATTCATAGCTTTACCAAGGAACATAAGTGTATTTAATTGATCCCACTCGGTTCTCAGATTCCTCACTCCGAGCCGCTATCCATTACTCCTTATATATATATATATATCATTAAATATAAAAGACAATGAATGTCTATTATGCCTCATCATCAGTCGTTCTAATGTTCAAAGGTTTGCTTGAATTTTTGGTGATTTGAAATTTGCTTTTATTTTCACCCGAAATTAAACCAACTATACGAAGTTTAGAACGGCTCCTGATCAGACATAACAGACATTCATTGTCTGTTATATTTAATAATATATATCTAAATAATGATCTGCTGCCAGTACACTATATATATATATATATATATATATATATATATATATGTTAACATTGAAGTCAGCACGAAACAGCCTGTCTCCTCTGAGTGTTGACTTCAATGTTCATTTACATACGCTCTACCTCTGATATTGAGCACTGTATCCCATAAATATAGCACATCTTAAAATAATATTTCTTCATATATATATATATATATATATATATATATATATAAATGAAGAAATATTACTTTCTCTGATGATCCGTTTAGGTGAAACCTAGGTAGGTTTGTCTGGCTCACTAGGTGTATCTAGGTCTGCTCTACGGTTGTATTGAGCGCTTTTGTTAGTTAGTTGTTTACTCGTATCGGGGTTTTTTCTTTGGGCTTCAGATCTGCATCTGTGCGATTTTTTTGTCGGCAGAAGTTCATGTTTGTAGCTCTTTCTTTTTTTAAAACCTTTTTTCCCCTCGAAATTGATTTGATTATTAGCAAATCAAAAATTCGAGGGTTTTTCGAAACGAGTCTAGTTATCTATATCTATATATATATATATATATATATACAAACAAGTTTGTGTAAAAAGATGATAATATGCGCACATATTACGTTGGTATTAAAAATTAATTAATCAATTAAAGAAATAAATCTCATTCTTTTTGTGTTTCCTCGTTCCCAACCGCTATTAAACATGACGTCACCCTAGACCATTTTAGAAGTCTAGCTTCCCAAAGATTACCAGAGTGCAGACAAAGAAATTCTAACTCCAACACAAACACCTCACACGTTCATGTTAATGACTGCATATTCTAAAAAAAATAGAAAAATATGAATTTGGGACTATTTATCCACAACTTTGATCACAATACTTCACACCTCATCAAAACTTTGAAAAAATATATTAAAAAATAATTAAAAAATAGCCTTGTCAGTTGTTTTTAATCAAACTTGTTTAGATAAATAATTCCTGCATAAATACTTATATATATATATATATATATATATATATATATATATATATATATATATATATATATATATATGTATGTATATATATATATATATATATATATATATATATATATATATATATATATGTCTAGCCACACTGATGAGCTGTGGTACCGCGAAACAATGAATAATAAACACACACACACGCACAATCACATATACACACACACACACACACACACACACACACACACACACACATATATATATATATATAGAGAGAGAGAGAGAGAGAGACAGAGACAGAGAGGGACAGATAGAGAGAGAGAGTGGGAGAGAAACCTGTGCAGAAAAGTGACCATCAATTTTTTGGGGAAAATTTTTGTCTTTTTTTAATATTTTAGATAAAAAATAGAGTTTTTAAAAAAATGGTATAAGTAAAGGAAAGGATGCATTGTTTGCAATTTTACAAAAAAAATCTTAAGAAACAAACTAAAAGCATATTATTTTTTGTCTTTAATGTAAATATTTACTGTGCAAAAAAACGACTCCCTTTTTATGCTGTATTCTTTAGGTACAAAGTTTATCTAATATCAAATTTAGTTAAATGAAAACACAAAAGATGAATTTCATTAATAATTTATGCTTCCACCTTTGTTTTTTAGAATTTTGTTGACTCGGTCCTGCATACTCTTAATAAGATTTTGTCAGATGTCATCTCCTAGCAAACTGTTCTACTCCACTGATGTGGGGCCAAAGTTGGGACCACAGAGGGAAAACACGGAACACGGATTAGATGTAAGAAAGAAATATTAACAACAGATTACAGAGATAGTGTAAGTGGAGCTTCTTACTATATGTTATTGTCCAATACTGGAAGCCGTACGCGGCTCTCACTGTCTCTCTGTGTCTCAGTGTGTCATTCTCTGTCACTGTCTTTAGGGTGCTATGTCGCCTACTTAATATAGGCCTGGAAGAGTCTATTGTGTAGGTAGTTTCCGGTCTCACAATATCCACAATAAAATTTTAAAAGCTTCTTTGTTTCGAATGATTTTCTTCGAAAGTCTCATTTTATTACGCTCTATAAATTCTCCATTGAGTTTAGGTCAGGAGACTGTGGTGGCTATACCATAATATTGACATTTTTTCGGAAAAGTATTTTTTTCATCTGCTTTGATGTATGGCAAGGAGCATTGTCCTGCATAAAAATAAGATTTGATTGATCAATTTCGAGTTTTTCGGCAAATGGCAGCAAGCAGATGTTCGATATTTTTGAGTATTGCGTGCTGTTCGGCGTTTTGTCTACAGGTATGAAAAATCCAGTTCCATTGAATGAGAAGCAAACCCCAAACCATAAAACTGACAGGATGCTTCACAGTATTAACTGTCATTTTCAAAAGGTTTTTTTTCGCTCCTTCATCTGCTTTTCGTTCCTTTGTCTTTTGAAAACATTTCAGTTTTTGTCTGGTCGTAGAAAAGAACATTTTTTTTCAATCAGACTGAGTGAAGGACTTGAAAGTGTTTGCCCATGCTAAACGTTTAGCGTTATGTGTTTTATTTAGCAGTAGCTTTAAAATGTTTGAATAGGCTTTGTAACCTTCGTTCAAGAGCCATCTGCGTACAATACAGGAGTTGACACTTACTTCGAGATCATTTTTCAAGGTAGCAGCAATTTCTTTAACTGGTTTTTGTTAATTTCTCTAATGATTTTGCGGCCAACTCTCTCAACGATCTTGTGTTTTCTATCCCTCTTTTCTACCATGACAAATCTTTCAGTGGAATTAAAACTTCTCAGAACGCTCGAAAAAGTCAATTGAGAAGTGTTGACACTATTTGCAATTTCTCGAGTCGATTTACCAGATTTTGATAGGGCAACTATGGCTACTTTAATAGATTGCGATGTGTGCTTATAGCTTTTCATAACAAATCACTAATTAATTATATTTTTGGTTTCTTTATCTACTTTAAAATAATTCTAGAACGGGAATCTAGAATCAAATTATGGAAATAAAATTACAAGGTATTTTAAAATAATGACACGTTTTTTAATGAGTCACTTTTTTGCACAGTAGAAAACTTGTTAAATATTCAAATAAGGTCATTTTTT
>CAHIKZ030005451.1:1792500-1802500 GCA_903632075.3 Acanthosepion pharaonis
TAATTTTGCTATCATAGCCAGCTCCTGACAATAAGCAGGTGCCTTTTCCAAACGACATCTCCGTAGATAGCTAATGGCTCTGTCTTTTGTTTTTGTAATTCTGCGGTTGGTCCAAATTAATCGACCCAATTAATTTTTATCTCTTTAGAATTCTGTCTCGTAGGACACTCGACCAACCTGAAACTTTCATTAATGCCATACTCGGTGCGCCGTCATAAATCAAACGCGACAGATGCGTGACCTTACTTTCTTCGCTAATGAAAATAAAATCTTTCCACTTTTATTTGTTAAAACAAAAAATAACATCGCTTAGTGTCCCTTTAGTGGTGGCTTCTTATCACCTAAATTTAATTCTCGCCTTTTCTTTTTTTTCTTTTTTTCTCGCAACCCTAAATAGTGTCACAAATATTTTCTTACATTCTTAAGATTGCTGAGTAGTTAAAAAATATATATAAAAAAGGCTCTCACATTGTATTCTTCAAGTAATTTCTTTCAGTTCTATTCCTCTTACTCAAATTTCCCAAACATCAGGCTGTCAAAAAATAACTCAACACGTCAGAAAAATACCCCTTTCGTGTTAAAAAAAATGCTTTTCTAAGATATTTTAAACCAAAAAATGTAACGTTTATTTCAATTCAGATTAATTAAACTTTAAATCAGCTTATTTTCATCGGATAAAGTTTCAAAAAAATATATTTTATTTTTGGAAGATATTTTAATAAAGAAGATTATTTTGTGTTGACAGATCCGTCAATTTAGACGAATTTATAGATTTTACTAATAAGGGGGGAAAAATCCGGTCTGTAATAGTCTGTAAAGTATTTTGTTTATTAGGAATATTAAATTTAATGGATTAGCTTGGAATTAAAACTAAAATCAAAGTTTGTACGAGAGATTTTTTTTAAATGCGTTTTTAACTTAAGTACCACTTTTTTCCACTTTCTTCTTTTGTAGGTCCCTTCATTAAATGCTGTCTTGTAAATATAATGAATCTTGCTTATGACAACGGTTTTAGATAACAGCAACTAAAATTACTGCACCTTGTAACTAAGAATTGTCAAATATTGTTATTTTATGGATGTCCACAAATCAGTATTGTTTTAGTGCTGTTAGTAACAGGAAAAAAACAATTATTTAAAGTATGATTTAATTAATGCGTATATACGTAGCGTGTTGGTTATTGACACGAAACGTAGAAGCGGCATGCCGATTTCAAACTCCAACCGAGCCCTTTGCGTTTGCTTTCGAAAAAATACCATCGGTAAGATTAAGAATCCATCACTTCTCTAATCTGAGCGCAAACTGGGCAATATAGCCTTGATTGGTGATCAGTCTACAAGAAAATTAACTCTGAACTGGGCGTGAGGCTAGCAACTCCCCTTACAAACCCTCTAGCTACGGAAACAACAGCAGCAACATCTAGGGTGAGGAGGCTTTGGACGTGTACTCCACAGGGGTGATTATACGGTTAACACGCGTATATACGAGGATGTACCCATAAGTTCCTAACCTGATATGTTCTTATGAGCTGAAATATGATCTAAAATTTTCCTTATATAATGGACAGTCTATATGGAAATATTCAACACTGCACTGACCAAGAAAGAGTATTTTACACGATTTCGCCCCACACAAGACAGTAAAGCCATTAATCCACAAAGTGGTTACTGATTGTGGAAGAATTATAAACAGAAGCATTAGTAAGGAGCGAGAACAAAAGAACGGTAATCAGGGGGGCAGTAGATAGCGACTGACATTGCATTTGCAGATTAAAGTTGGCTGGAAAGCATGGAGCCACAATGGAGTTCCACAAGCGAGATGTGCCAGAAAAGTAACTGTTAGATTGTTACATCTTATCCAGCACAACTGTAAATTGATGAGGTGTCGACGCCAGTCTAGTACTGCGCTTGAATTTAAAAAACTCTAGATACCATAGCGAAGTGCTCATAAGAATAATTACCACGAAAGTATTTATAGAAAAGGCACAGAGAGGCAACCTTACGGCAATGGGAAAGTGACTGAAGCCGAGCCACCCGATAAGGACCTATAATATTGCTGATTCTTCTTTGGATTTTGTCAAGGAGCACTAGATAAATAACAGGAGCCCCAGACCCTATGTGGTAGCAATATGCTAAGCATGGACAAATGGCAGACTTATAGATGAGTAAGATAGATTCTGGAGAAAAAAAAGGTGTCTAGCATAAAGTGAATAGTAGTTGACGTAGCAATGGATTCAATAGTCTTTCTATTTCATGTCAGCCGAGAACATTAGCCCGAGAAGGTGCAACGAGTAAATTTCTTGGAGGTTAGCATCAGCCATGCCGATAGAAGTTAGAGAATCGTCTCTTAGATGATTAATGGGAAAAATAGTTTTGGAGGCGTTAAAATTGACAAGCCATTCCTTGCCCAAATTAACAACAGACTGAACGTCCTATATCGAAAAATAAATATTTGTTGCGCAAAATCTTTTTTTTTCTTTCATTCATAAGCTACAGATTTATTGATTGTACATGTGTCCATCAATATTTCTGTAGTCTGACATGTAGTTATTAGCTGAAATATGCGTACTCCTCTTCGTTCAGGGGTGGTCTTTTGGGGCGACGGTCTCCGTTCGATAATAATAACGTTGCCTTCTTCTTTCACGGCCGGCGATTGCTAGTTGGTTTTGGTTCGGAGATAAAAAGACATCAATAAAGGGAAATTTAATCTTACCTATTTTATTCGAAACATTGACATGCACATCTTCTAACTAAACAGTAGTGTCTCTGTCTCCTTCCACTGGGATACGTTGCAGTCACGGAAGAAACACGTCTACATTGTACTCGACTCTCGAAAACCATTTCTCTAACTATCGTTCCCATGCTGGCTCAGCCAGTCAAAATCGACTTCCTTTGTTTTGTCTTGTATAATGACCTCAAAGCTCAAACTAGGTAAGTCCGAGCGGAATACACTTCATTAAAATATAAGTCTGCTAAACTATTAACATATGAATTTGAAATGTACAGTATATAATGCCAAGTCTATATGATTGATATATACCAGTGAATTCAGTGCATGAGATAATATTAAAAAATAACTATGAGAAGGTTGTCTGCAAGAGAAAAACTCCAAGACATGGACTACGATTGGGAAATCTGAAAAGCAAGCAACAACAGATGTTCCAATATCTAGAAAATGTTGTAAGGAAAAAGTGACACAGAAATCCAAAGACTAATTGGAATGGCAAATGATACCTTCCAAAATATAAAAAAAAAATATATTAAGAAACAGTAAATTTTTGTTAGGAACAAATAAATGAAATAGTGCTAACACATTGTTATATAATATCAGTCCTCCTATATAGCAGTGAATTCTGGACAGTTTCCTCAAAGATGAAGGGGCAACGTTAGGCAACAGAGATGAAGTACATCCAGAATGATGATGAGCAACGATGAAGCTTTAAGAAAAATGGGACCAAAAGAAAAAAAGAATAGGACGCTTATCCTCAGAATCAGAAAGAAAATTTTAGGACGCCTATTGAAAAAAGAGTACTTGGAGAATTTGACACAGTAGTAGACGCTAAACTTTTTTTTTCCACCAGATGCGCATGCGTTAAAAAAAAAACCCTATTAGCTACAACTCTCTCTTTAGCTTTTGACCTTGCTAAACAGCTGAAAATAGGTGGCGAAACCAGGTGTAGTGCCTGCTACACTCACATGACATTGGCAAATAAGAGGCTGAGGAAAACAACGCTTGTGTAAATGGTCGGCAGAGCAGCGAATGGGAGAGATGGTGAGATGACAAACCTTATCAAGGTCTACAAAGGGTAGGTTGTGGAGCTAATATCTGTTAAAACTATCCAGTCTTAATATTGTGTCGCTCGTCCATTTCTTCCAATAAGCAAGAATATATACCCTGTCAGTACTACCAAACCCAGATACTAAACTCCCAACTACGAAGTAACCCTGATATTTTTTAACCAACCGGGAAATCTACTAAGATTTATGTCTATTTAGAAAAATAACTGAATGAGAACCATCTTTCTGTGGACTGGAAAAATCTAAGATGGTTAGAGAATACGAAAACAGACCCCTGAAGAGGTTAGAGTGTACAACGGCCGAAATGTTGTGAGAATAATTGACAACATGAGCTTATTAAAAAATCCCCCCCCCAAAAAAATTATGTCTTTCTCTATCCTCATGTAAGATTTTTCTTTCCAGCAGAGGTTACGAATCATGCGAATATCCTTACCGTGTAGATCAAGCTTTTCAAGAAGTTTTTCGCGTATTATTTTATTAAAGGGCTCTGTGTGATCAATGAAATATACGTATATTGTCAGATAAATGCGTTCGTTCTTTTCATTTAACAGCATTTTAACAGAGGATGGAAAATGTAACACCGAGATCCGAACACGCCTTGGACTAGCGAAAGAGGCATTGAAAACGGTAAGTACGGTGAGTAAGTACTGGATTCCTATGTGTTATCCATGTTCTTAGATGGCAGTGGGTGAATATTGGACAATATTGTCAGATAAATGCGTTCGTTCTTTTAATTTATTTATATATTTATTTTGGAAAGCGTTTTAACAGAGGATGGAAAATGTGACACTGAGATCCGAACACACATTGGACTAGCGAAAGAATCATTCCAAAAGTTAAGTAAGGTGATGAGAAACGAAAAACATCCGTTAAAAACAAAGGAAAGACTACTGGATTCCTATGTGGTATCCATGTTCTTATATGGCAGTGTGTGAATATTCGACAATTTCCCTAAAGATGAGGAAAAACCCGAAGGAGCAGCAATGTGGTTTTACAGAAAGATGCTGAGAATCCCATGGACGGAGCAAAGTAATAAACAAGGAAGATTTAAAGAAAATGAAGGAATAATCATACTCAAAATCCTGAAGAGCCTTCTGAAAGATGCATAATGAAGAAGGGGTTTGTTTTTCTTCCTTTTTGTTAATCATTTCACCGCAAGCAAGGCAATAAAGCCGCTAAGACGCAAGAGGTTACTTAGTGTTTGAAAATATTAGAAATAAAATTACTATGAAGGAGAGATAACTATACGAGAATATGAGTTAAGAAGACATTGCATTTACATTTTTTGATGATCAAACTTGACTGGAAAGCCAGAAAACGGAAGAGAGTTCCACGGGCGAGAAGAAACTGTTAGCATGGAACTTACGGTTACATCGAACCATTTCAACTGCAAAATGATCGGTCTTCATTAAACTAAACAGGTCGACCAGAAAGCGATCAGCCTGTAAGGTCGTAGTTCCCCGACTTGAAACGTGAAAACCAGTTCTGTGCAGTTCTTTCTGTAATAACGCCTCCCCCGTACGCGGGATAAATGTTTCGAGAAGCTTCGCTAGTTCTGTAACGTTGTTTCATAGCGAAGGAAAGAAGATGTCGAGAATGCTAATTTTTATCGGCTCCATCGTCATCTCTTAAAAAATATTTGATTAGTTTGATTTGCTTGCTTAACGGCATATCAACACTTTTTATGGGTCTTTTAATCTCGAAATTTAATTTTCTTGTGAAATTTGAAGTAACAAAAATATGATATATGTTATTCTGCTTTCACAATTGGATACATGGTAAATGATACTCAGCATTCATGCCTATATATGTGAGTGTGTGTCATATTACAGGTGGTGATATGTGTGTGTTTTATGTTGTAGTTTTATTGAAGTTAAATTTTGGAAAACAATTTGATTTCTTTAAGAAATTGTAGGACATTATATGGATTAATGTCATGAAAGAGTTCTTTCATGTTGGTTGGTTGTTTTATTTTTTTTAGTGGCATAAAAAATCATCTAGGGGTTATTTAATGACAAAATCTAAATATTTTGGACATGATTTTGTTGTGGATTCCGGGATGAATAAAAATAAAATAAATAATAAACGCCAGGAATGAATATAGGAAAATAATGTATTAACGTAATAATACAAACTGGTAAAGCAGGTTAGTAGTTCCAGGAAAACGGGTTAGTAGCAAAATATATATATACAGTCTTTGGTATTGAAGTATCGCTGTATGACTTCTTACTGAGTCTACGTGCTCGCTTACTGTGACTCCTACAACGATGTTACCTCACCCCTCACTCTTCCGGTTACCTACAACCTTTTACTCTGTCACTCTGGATTCGACTCTTCGACTCTTCGGGTATTCACTGGCAGTAGTATATGTATGTACTGGGTGAGTCCATTTGTGTAAAAAGAGGTGGACCTGTCAACAATTTTATTGCGCCAACTAATTATTTTGAACGTAAGGCATGCAGCCTTCAACCACAGATAAAATGTATTTGTATTATAAAATATATTTTTATACATTCATAGGGTTTTGTATTTGTTTGGGGAGTCACTAATTATCCATAGCTGTGACTCTAACAGGTGCTACAACCCCGGGTCAGGGTACACCTGGGAACAGCATCAGCAAACTCCCGATCAGAGACCTTGATGCCGGGTGTAGTTTATCCTCATGCCCAGGACGACTAAAAAAAAAAATGGTAAAATTCTATTTTATTTAAAAACAAAAAAAGCAATGTTAGCCAAAAGCTGTAGACGAAGAAAAAAGCAAATAAAAATCCATAAATCTCTACAGTAAAAATATTTTGCGTGTCAATTCAAATAAGGTTGGGAAAAAAACGAACCAATTTATCTGACACCCCAATATTTTATACATTTCTATTGCTCACGAAATCTGCCGTTTCCTGTTCTCAATAAAGCCACATTGTTCATAAACATTTTCTGATTTAATTTGATTGCGAATTCTATTCATTATAATCGTAATTATTAATTACGTAGCTTATCAAATTGATTGTCCGATGGAGATTGCTTTCATTCCCATCTGATTTCTTTGGCAACGATAGGTTAATTGGTCTACTGATGCTGTCCTCTACTAACCAACACTTTGGTTTGGTTTATTTTCTTTTAAGGTTTATCGACCTTAATGGTTTTTTTTTTTAATGTCGGCCAGATTCTTAGTATAGGTTCGTATGAATAGAATATGTATTCTTTGTAAGAAATCAGTTTGGAGATCAGGTTTCATTGAAATATTTTTGTAAAGAGGGGTTTTGTAGAGTATCTGGCTTGGTATATTTTGTGTTACAGCATATCAAACTCAATGCGTTATTTAATGCTAGCCAGATTCTTAGGATAGGTTCGTATGAATAGAATATGATTTTTTTGTAAGAAATCAGTTTGGAGATCAGGTTTCATTGAAATATTTTTGTAAAGAGGGTTTTTGTAGAGTATCTGGCTTGGTATATTTTGTTTTACAGCATATCAAACTCAATGCGTTATTTAATGCTAGCCAGATTCTTAGGATAGGTTCGTATGAATAGAATATGTATTTTTTGTAAGATTGGAGATCAAGTTCCATGGACTTTAAAATTTATAAATATACGGCTCATTGATTCCGTTAGCAAAAAATGAACCCCAAACAGTGATTTTTTGTGGATGTCAGTGGCTTTTCACCAATCTTCCTTGGATTTTCATCAGCCGAAATTCGAAAATTCTGCTTATTAACGAATGCACCAAGATGAAAATGGGCTTCATCATTAAAGAAGATTCTTTGAGAAAAATCTTCATCGGCTTGTCTTTGCTCGTGCACCCAATTGACGAATGTACGGCGCTCCAAATGGTCAGCAGGTTTCAATTCTTGTGTCAATTGAATTTTGTAAGCGTGCAGAGACAAATCTTTTGTCAAAATTCGATGTAACGTTGTTGTGGAGAGGTTCACTTCCTGCGCGCGATGACGAATAGAGGGGTCTGGATTTTCGGTCACATTCTCGTGCACTGCAGCAAGGTTTTCAGCTGAAGGGCGTAAACGAGCTCGCAAAGGTTTTTTTTTTTCCCCATTTGCCACCGACCAAAGTATGTTGACCAATAAAAATCGCGAAATGCTTGAAATGCATTTCTGTTTTAACGTTCATTTTCGTAATAGGCTTCCATAATTTTAACACGTTGATTAATAGTTAATCTTTCCATGGTTGAAATTCCCAAAGACTTAAGTTGTTAAATCTGAAAGAAAAAGAAAAAAATCATTAGACTGACGCTTAAACTTAATTCACTAATTCACATTTAAAATTGGCCCAAGTTATTGCAACACCCTATAGTTATATTTTTTAAGAAAATTATTCCGATCTCGCGATATTGCGTGGTTTAATTCGGAATATCCTTTATTCCTGGAGATTCGAAAACCACGAATAACAAGAGAGAACCGTAATCCTCTTAAGGGATCATCTTTCCGTATACTCATAGGACCTAAGAAGCTGCCAACACGTTTCATTCTGTAGGCTTTTTCCTCATATTTTTCTCGCCATTTCACTTCTACAACTATCTTTCGAAGCAGGCGATTAAGTAGATTTGATAAACAAGAAAGTAAGAAAGCAGACATGCACTTTGACCTTTGAAGCTTGCATTTCGTCTTGATTCAATTTCAAGGGCCAACTCCGACGAACAATAGGAGACGACCGTATATACAGTTAGCTTCATTGCGGTCACCTTTGTTGTGCTCTGTCGATTTATGTGACCTGCACGATCATCTAAACACGATTGATTCTCGGACTGCGCATTTCTCCGTCCATCTTTTGACCTTTACACCGTCTCCGAGGTTCAGTTCCTGTAGGATGTGATAATCAGCTCCATTGTACACGCAGCCAGAACAAAGTACCTCTCTCTCTCTATCTCACACTCTCTCTATTTTTCTCTATCTGTCTCTTTCACTCTCTCTCTCCGTCCCACACACACACAGACTCTCTCTCTCTCTCTCTCTCTCTCTCTCTCTCTCTGCTCGGAGACAAACAGCTGTGAAAATGCGACGCCTTTGCAGGTTATCGTTTCTAAGTCCACAAAATAAATTCTTTATAATTTTTTTTTCTTTGAAAGATAAACTGCTAGCAAAAATCTATCTATTTCCCGCCATATAACATGGAGCTAGAACTTTGGCAAAAAGTATTAAAAGAAAAAAAGATGAGGACAATAGTCCGAATAATGTAAATACTGTACATAATACCTCATCTCAGATATATAGACAGACTCAGGAAAAACCCTTTAACATGATTCATCGACATTTCTGCAAAAAAGCATGTTTCCGAAAAATAAGCATTATTTTTTTTTCAATTTTTTATCTATGTATCGGTTAAGCTCTCCAGATCACGGATATCAAAAAAAAAATATATATATATGTCTATATTTCTGAGATGAGGTATTATGTACATTATTTACATTATTCGGACTATTGTCCTCATCTTTGTCGCCATATTTATCACAACGTTTCGGCCGTTGTACACTCCGGCCTTCTTCAGGTGGTTGGAATGTCGAACTGAACCCTTTATTTCCACGTGCCATGTTTGATGGATGTCAGTTATCAGTTATCTCCAGCTAATTTCCCTCTGAAAGTTCTCCACTGCCTTAACCGGGTATTGAACTCACACTCTTTGAACTTTCAGAGGGAAATTGACAGGAGATAACCTTAAAGTGGTCTGTTTTTATTTAAATTATTTGCTCTGGATTTACATTAAGCTCTCTGGATTTTATCCTCCTTAGGTTTACCCATATGGATTACCTAGTCTTTCATAAACTATATATATATATATATATATATATATATATATATATATATATATATATATATATATATATATATATATATATATATATATATATATATATATATATATATATATATATATATATATATATATATATATATATATATATATATATATATATATATATATATATATATATATACAGAACACATATATCGATGCTACATGGCTACCTCAAAGCGGTGTAATGGTTAGCAAGCTTGTCTCACTAGAACAATTGCGACTGAGTAGTGAGTTCGATCCTCACTGGGTACCCCATACTTTCGGCCTTGTGCCACATCTAAGCTACGCCTTGAAAATTGCTATATCGATGTTACAATAGCATATCTACCGAGGCATTTTAAACCTAACATAAACGAAGATGCACTCTGCCAAACAACACCCATATGGCCAACAGCAATTAAT
>CAHIKZ030005451.1:1807500-1840000 GCA_903632075.3 Acanthosepion pharaonis
ACTGATGTCACTGCCGTATTCAAAGATTGAACTCACATCCATAAAATGGCAGTAACCAGGCCACAGAGCGAACCTGACATCATAACAAAATGTCAAAAAATAATCTGACACTGAATATAAGAAGCTCCAAAAATACACCACAAAGTCCTTTCGGGGGCGTAGTGTCAAAACATTGCCGTCTATAATAGCATCTACATCAGACAATATGTAAACGAAAAAATAGAAGCGTTCTTGTCTAATAATTGCGTTCATTCTCATCAAGTATCCATCAATTTAGTAATCTATGAATGAACTTCCAGGCATAACCACACCTACAGACACTAACAAAGTCACGTTTACTTTCTTAAGTCCAACGTTAAATATATTTAAGATTTGTCACATCATAGTGTGACAAGTCTTAAATGAAATGTTCGCTATGCCAAGGATTGGCTGCTTCAAGGAATTTCTTCTCTGTCTATTAGAGGATGGGGAAAACGCATGACATGTGGAATGACGGGAAATTGCAGGAAAGCAGACGACAGGGCTTGACGTAGCTGGAGGTGGAACCTGACGTTAGAGTGTGGGGTCTGCTGATGCGCTGGGTAGGGAAAAGGATGGTAGCGGTCGAGAGTAAATCTGGTTGGCAAATGGAAGCGAACGAATCAAGATGGAATATAAAAATGCTAGTAGCCGGGATAAGACTTTTAGGGGAAAAAAATGGAGGACAGATGAAGAAATAAAACTCGCAACTCGAATGGAAGAAGCCAAACCAAACAAAAAATGGAAAAGAAAACGAAAACTGAAATCATCTCTAAATAGTAAGAGTAAATAGTTAGCTTTTTCATAGTTCAATGCCAATGTGCAATTTAAAATATATAACCGAATGATTCGAAAAAGTACTGCGTCCAATTAGATTAGATGATAGGAACAATCTGTGTGTCTTTTCTTTTTTCTTTATTTTAAGTAATTTACCCCAAGCAAGGCGGGAGTGCCACTAGCACGCAAGGGGTTACAGAGGATTGGGGACAAGAGTAAAGAGGTGTGTTTGAGGAAGAGATAACAGAGGAGAACGGGGGACAAGCTCATGGTGTCAGATGTCGATTGGCATAACACTTGAATATTTGAAGATTATTGTCATCGAGGAAGCAAGTAAGGGGAAGGGAGTTACACAGACGGGAAGTGCTGGTGAATAAGCTGTTTGAGTAGAAGAGACGCTTACATTTAACCGCTTTGACATTGAAAGTCTGAAGTCTGGGAACCAGCGACAGTATAAATACTTTCATGGTAATTGTTCAGGTGAGCTCTTCACTGGCCCTTTTCATTTCTATCCCTAGTTTTCTTTAGTTCAATTGCCTATCTCCTCCCTCGTTAGGTGGTCAGTCATGTCAGTTTTCTGGGTTTTTTTCGGGTGTGATTTTCGTATTTCTTTTGGCTTTTTGAATGAGAGTGATGTTGAATGAGTGACTAATATTATTAAAGTCCTGCATTGATTTCGTCCAGTGAACCGATGTTTCTGCCACAGTTAAGGTTTGTGGGGGTTTTATTATTAACATTATTTTATTTAGTTTCTTGTATATAGTTTTTGTTTCTTTTTTGTAAATATTCATTGGGTTTAGATACAGAGACAATGAATTCTAAATATGGGGACTAGTTACGACTTTCATAGAGACATGAGGTATTATGGTGACTGTAGTAAGAAAGTAACAACGCGTTGTTTTGGTGTTAGGAATATTGTGGTATGTTTGGACCAGTGCCTGTGGCTAGCTAAGTTTAGCGCTAAGGCAGATGAAGACCATCATTTACCCCCCCCCCGCCCATTCCCTTTTTGGCCTTGTGCTAAATTTTGTATTTTTACAAATAAATATCGCTCTTCGTTATGGTACCTAGACTCTCTTTTTTAAAAAAAATTTAAGTTAAGTACGAGAGTGGCGTTGAGATTTCATCAATTTACAGTAGATCTGGTTAGATGTAGCCGTAAGTTCTATGCTAACAGTGTCTTTTTTCGCTCATCTCCGTTATGGAACTTCCAGCTTCATACTTTTCAACCAACTTTAATTTGCGAAAATTTAAATGCAATGTCAATCGCTATCTACTGTCCTCCTGATTATACTTTTCTCTTTCCGGTCATTATGAGTGTTCCTAATTCCTAATTCCTCCAGACCCTGTAACCCGTTGTGTTTTAGTGGTTTTACTGACTTGCATGAGGTGATGATTAAAAAAAATGTAAAACATCTGAAAATAGTTATTTTTTTTTAAATACTGAAATATACCCATTACAAGGCTTGAGAACCACTCAAGATAGAGTTACTGGTAAAATGGTTATGATGAATGAGATGTGTGATATGAATGAAAGAAGCACCGTTACGAAGTGATTATTATGAGGATAAGGAGGATATATAATGACTGACGATTGTCTTGGAGAGGTTAGGATTGTCCTGTTCGGGGAAGCATCCACGTGGTATTGTGTTCCAAAGCGTCGAGGTTTTGGGAGAAAAGCTGTCTGAATGGAACTTTCTGCTTGCATTTGAAACTAGGAGGAAATGAGGATGATTCAGTTCTGCGGAAGAGTCAAAGCAAGCGCTAGTTTTTTCACATATTCTAAAATTCACCCATTAAAAAGCTAAACAGGGATAGAAAATAAAAGCAAGGGAGGGAAAGAGAGGAAGGGGCGAAGGAGAAAAGGAGTAAGGTTTAGTTTGGTTTGTTTTGTTTTACGGTATATCAACCTCAATGGGTTATTTAATGCCGACAAGATTTTTATTGCTGGTAATATTTCTTTTTCAAAAATATATAGCTGGGAATATTTTTTTTCAAAAATGTATTGCTGGTAATTTTTTTTTTAAATGTATTGCTGGTAATATTTTTTTTTTTTTTTTTCAAAAAATATATTGCTGGTATTAAAACCTATTTTTACACTTTCCGTTTGGGGATTATTTGCCCATAGCTGGGATCATAACAGATGCTGCCACCCTGGGTCAGACTGGACATAGGAACACCAGCAAAACCACCTGATCAGAGGCCTTGCTGCTGCATGTAGTTTATCGTCATACCCAGGACGCGGAAAGGAGTAAGAGAGAGAGAGAGAGAAAGAAAATGGATAAAGGAGAGAAAAAAATCAGTAAGAACAGGGAAGAAATCATTGAGAGACTTGCTGTCACTCGTGAACTAAAAACAAAATAGTAAAAGCGTTAAGTAAAAGTTATTTTGTAAAAAAAAAAAAAAATCAAGAAAAAATCAGAATGAAAAAACAAACTTGAGGGGAGGAAAGAAATAACAGATTTCAAAGTTAAAACACGTAGGAAGGAAAAAAATCATAAGGAAAAAAAAGGAACTCTCCAATAAAGACATTTATTAAGACAGACACTGTCATGGGTTATTCTTCGTCTGACTGACACGTACGCACTTTTGAAGAAAAGAAAGGGGGATTACGAACTGAAGCATATGTCATGTATACACACAAATACACATACATATATATATATATATATATATATATATATATATATATATATATATATACATACATGTGGATGTGTGTGTTTTTCTATGCGTGTATATATATATATATATAAACATATATATATATATATATATATATATATATATATATATATATATGAGTGCGTGTGTTTGCTTTCCATGTCAACAATGTGCAAGTGAAAATATATTTACATATATATATTTATATATATATTGCACACACACACACACACACACACATACATATATATATAAACATACATACATACATATTAATGTGTGTGTTTCTCTATGCGTATATATATATATATATATGTGACTGTGTGTGTTTGCTTTCCATGTTGACAATGTGCAAGTGAAAATATATTTACATATATATATTTATATATATATATATTGCACACACACACACACACACATATATATATATATATATATATATATATATATATATATATATATATTTCCATTTAAGCAGCTTTTATTTAAAACCAGAGACAAGATTTGTTTTAACGTATTTTTTGTGATTTTCCCTTGATTCTGAAGACATATTGGGACGGTGAAAGTAGCATTCCTAAAGCTAAGCAGAGTATTAAGAGACAGAAAGATTTCGATAGAAACAAAGGAAAGAGTATGGAACTGTTACGAGATATCATGTGGAAGTGAACGCTGGACAATCAACGATGAAGAAGAGAGCCGAAGCAACAGAAATATGGTTCCACATACGGATGGCATCCCTTGACCGAACACGTGAGCAACGACAAAATTTTAGCGAAAATGGAAACAAAAAAGGAAACTTATATTTAACATCAGGAAGAAGCATTTTGAATTCATGGGGCACGTTAATGAGGAAGTAGGGCTTGTAAAATGTGATACTCACAGGACAGGTTACGGGAAAGAGAGACAGAGAAAAGCAGTGCTTAACATGCCTAATGGACTTGAAGACTAACTAAAAGACAAAACTTATCAAAAACTACAAGAGGACAAGTAGATTTAAAGGGCCATGATCGTCTATGTCCTGAAGGGTCACTGCTAATAAAAGAAGGATGTACAACATAAACGATGTTTGGTTCCTGTGTATAAAATGTTTCTCCGTAGATGCATGTCCAAGTAGTTTTGACCATCACTGGTCATTTTCATTGAGGTGTCAAGTCATATCAACACATTCAAAATAAATTCTTCATGTTAGATGGTGAAGGCTCTACAAAACGAACTCGTTACGCCATTTTTTTTTTAAATCATTTCACCCCAAACAAGCCGGAAATGCCACTAGTACGCAGGGTGGTTAAAGGAAATGAAAGTGAAAGAGAAGACTGAGAATAGGGAGAATTGAGGAAAGGACAATAGATGAACGGGGTCAAGAAACCAGAAGATAGCAATTGACATTGCACTTAAATTTTTGAAGATTATAGTTATCAGAGAAGCAAGTAAACGAAAGGGAGTTTCACAGGTGTGAAGTGAGAGAAAAGAAACTGTTGGAGTAAATGTGGTCATTGCATTTAGCTATTTCAACAGTAAAAGGTTGGGACCTAGATACCAATCTAGTAGCACGCTTAAATACAAGTGAAAAAAAAAACAAGTGAAATTAAGATGAAAGAAGTACGAAGCAACAATAAATAATGGCTGACAATGCTTCATGTAAAAATAATAAAATTCAAAAAAAAATCATTTTACTAAAAATATTCCTATTGTAATAAAAAAGTGAAATTAAAATTAAGAAATACGAACTAAAGAGAAATAATAGCTGAACTAAAAATTAAAAATTTAGATCATGACAATATCATAATTCATGTACGAACCAAAAAAAATGACAAATGTAAAATAAAAATTTAAGATCATTTTACTAAAAATATTCCTATTATAATAAAAAAATCAAGTGAAATTAAGATGAAAGAAGTACGAAGCAACAATAAATAATGGCTGACAATGCTTCATGTAAAAATAATAAAATTCAAAATCATTTTACTAAAAATATTCCTATTGTAATAAAAAGCAAGTGAAATTAAGATGAGAGAAATACGAACTAAAAATTAATAATAGCTGACAATGCTTCATGTAAAAATAATAAAATTTAAGATCATTTTACTAAAAATATTCCTATCATAATAAAAATCAAGTGAAATTAAGATGAGAGAAATACGAACCAAAAATTAATAATGGCTGACAATGCTTCATGTAAAAATAATAAAATTTAAGATCATTTTACTAAAAATATTCCTATTATAATAAAAAGCAAGTGAAATTAAGATGAAAAAATACGAACTAAAAATTAATAATGGCTGACAATGCTTCATGTAAAAATAATAAAATTTAACATCATTTTACTAAAAATATTCCTATTATAATAAAAAGTAAGTGAAATTAAGATGAGAGAAATACGAAGCAACAATTAATAATGGCTGACAATGCTTAATCTAAAAATAATAAAATTTAAGATCATTTTGCTACAAATGGTCCTAATATAATAAAATTCAAATGAAATTAAGATGAAAGAAATATGAATAAATGTTTAATAGTGCCTGACGATGTTTTATCTATCAATAATTAAATTCAAGATAATTCGAAATCACCGAATGCCACTGAAGGAAACTGATAATTGTATTCTATATATAAATGATAAAGATGAAAGGTTTTCTTTAAAGATGAAAGATGTACGGTCAGAAATTGATAATCGTTAACTACTCTTCATCTACTATTACTACTACTACTAATAATAATAATCCAAGATAGTATTACTACTATTATTCATAATGTAATAAAAATCATGTAAAATTAACATGAAAGGAATACAAATAAAAAGCTAATAGCCGTGATTTCATCTAACAAAACTAAGAATGAAGTTAATGTTACTCGTAATGTCATAAAACCATGTGATATTCAGAAGAAAGAAATACGAGATAAAATTTTATTAATAAGGTTGCATAGTCTGTTGTCAGCAGCTGTCATTATGTCATTAGATGTGCAGTGTTTTCCCGCCTAGCGTCCATCGAGACAAGTCAGATTGACCTCGGATCGTTATCTAAACACAGAGGCATTTTGTATTTGAAGTGAAAAGACTACAGATTTCTCGTTCTGCTTTCGTTGACTGCAGCTTCTCTTTGAAGAACTTAAAACCACTGCCGAGAATCTATCGATCTTGGCTTTGTAGATGCAGGTTCAGTTATGATAAGCCCTTCTCATCTAATTCGGCTTTTCGTCATTCGATACACGTCGTCTGCGCAGAAAATATTAACCGAATTAAAACGACATCCTGAAATCGAAAGACGGCCACAACCTTGTGCTCTCCGCAACAGGATCCCTGACCAGGGGGAGCTTGACGTCATGCAATGATAAATATGAAGGTCACACGAGTCAGAAATTCTAAGTTTCTCTCACTTTGAATGTGAAGCAGTTGTTAGAGGCTGGTAATGGGAAATCGGCGAATCGAGTTCGAATTTCGGTCAACACCATTGGGAAAAAATATGACCCCATATCATATGGATTAATTACCAGAGTAGACTGCACTCTCTTGCAAGCAAGATAGAAAGTAAATCTCTGAATTTACAAACGCATGTAGTCCTGGTGAGATATATATTGAACTGTAACTAAAGTCCGCACGGCATAATTGTTGTATATTCCACGGGTTGGTTTTGTGGGCGTTACAGAAACACAAACGAACCTGAGCAGATGGATGTGCAAGGAAACGAACAACCATGCCGAAGATGAGAAACTAATCTGATTTGCCGTGTGCCTTCAGCTCGAAACACTTACAAGGATTTCTCACATTGTGCGAAAGATATGTTCGCATCTTAAAAGAGAGAACAAAAATAACTGATTTTTGTTGTTGTTGCCGTCCTGGTTGACAATAAAGGTAACAGCTTTCTTTTCTGCCATCACATTAACAAGTGATTAGATGAGAGTGTTCCAGACTTGATATTTTGTGTGAAACCCAACACAGCTCAGTAACTGCCGAGAGGAGAATGGCATTTCGAAGTATTCGTCTCTTTGTTTCTTGTTTCTCTGGTCATGTCAATGATAAGATATAGTTGAGGATGAATTAGGTTCATGCCTTCTCAAATTATATTGAATCATTGCAAAAGTTCATGCCTGATTAGAAAAGTAAAAACAAAATTTTACATAATCTTAAAAAATATACTTAATATTCAAGTATATAGTCTGTATTGTTTTACCAACCGTCTCCAGTCCTTCTACGAAACTTGTTTATGATATTTTCGTAGAAACTTCGTGTTTTTGTTGGAAGAACGTTGAGGTAGCTTTCAGCTGACTGTACAGAGTCATATTTTCGTAATTCAAATTGTTCTGTAGAAACTGAAACAAATGAAAATCCGAAGGATCCAGTTCAAGAGAATACAGTGGATGCTGGAGGGTTTCCCATTTCTTGCGTTGTCGTGGGGAAAAATGATACCTTTTCGATTTGACAAAATCGGCCGTTTTCTTGAATATTGAGATTGTTGATGTCATTTTGTTGAAAGACGCTTATGAGGTAGTTTTTGACTGACTGTACAGAATCTTCTCTTTTTTTGTCATTTTGAGATGTTCTGTAGAGACCAGAACCGAAAAAAAATTCGAACAAGGAGAAAACGGTGGGTGCTGGAAGGTTTTCCCATTTCAAATCTTTAAGCTTCTGAAGGTCTGTTTTGCAACATGAGATATTTCGTTACCGTGGTGGAAAATAGCACCTTTTCGAGATGGCAAAATCGGCAGTTCTTCTTGAATATTTTGATTGATTAATTGGTTGCAATAATTTTTTTTTCCAATTATTGTTTCTGGAAGGGCCTTAAAGTGAATTATCCCCGCCCCGAATCAAAACAAACGGACAGCAACGTTTTATTGGATGCAAGTCCCCTATCGCCATGGCTTCTGCATATTCACAAAATCCTTTCCATATTCATTTGCGACGAACATTATCGTAAACGATCCATTTGCGATTGCCGGTAGCAATTCTGTCCAAGAACGGCTTCTTTTCGAGGCGTAACAGCAAAGAAATCGCCGCAACTTGTTCTGTTCCGTCAGACAATGTGGCACCCACGAGTCGAGTTTGGAAACGAACACAGGTTTTTTCAAATAGCGAAAGTCAGTTGATATATTGATATTGAAAGGATCCAATTCAAGAGTATAGGGTCGGTGCTGGAGGGTTTTCCCATTTCAACTCTTTAAGCTTCTGCAAGGTCTGTTTTGCAACACGGGGTCTTGCGTTGTCGGGGTGGAAAATGACACCTTTTCGATATGCCAAAAATCGACTATTTTTCGTGAGCAAGAGTCTCTTCAAATGTCGAAAGGCAGTTGAAATACAGATATTCAAACTCTTAGTCATCTCTGCCGTAGAAATCTTCACTTTATTCTCCACGATGGCAAGAAGACCGTCGTTATCGATGTCGGGAGGTCAGCCGGAGCATGGTTGATCGTTTAGGTTAAAATCACCATGACGAAATCTGACAAACTACTCTTTGATCGTCTAAAGAGCCGACACACCATTCAGATAAATCTCTTGAGTGTTTTTTTTTTCTTGCAGTTCCATCACCGAATACTTTTCGACACTCATAGAGCATAATGTGGCGACTGTGCAACATTTCATCGTCAATGTTTAAGGTAGTCATTTGTGGACAAGATGTCAGCCTTGAACAAAGTCTGACTTGCAAAAGAATGACGCAAGGGTTCAATGTAGAACACATCAGAAATCGGGCTCAAAACAAACGCCATTGTCAAGTGGCAGTCATTTTCTATTAACAATGAAGATCGGACACGAATTTTTTCCAGTTATCCAATATTAATGAAAGCAATTATCTCCGGCATGCAAGCCACCAATTCTGTTTCTCTCGGCCACGAACGGATTAATTAGTAATATTTCTCTAAGAGTCTGTACTTCCAGGCAGTTTGGAGCAAAAGTTCTGCACTGTTTTATCATTTCACCCCAAACAAGACAATAAAACCACTAAGATACAAGAGGTCATTCAGTGTGAGAGAATATGAGAAAAATAAAACATTATTAAGTAGAGCTTACAAAAAAAAGAATAGGAATTAAGAAATAACGATTGACATAGCATTTAAATTTTTGAAGACCAAAGTTGACTGGGAAGCAAGAAGCTGAAAGAGAGTTCCAAAATCGAGAATGTAAGGAATAAACTTTTAGCAAGGAACTTACAGTTACATCTATTCATTGCAACAATAAAAGGATGAGACCTAGCCGCCAATCTAGTCCTGCGCTTAAATTCATAAAGTCTAGACACCAAAGAGGAAAGCTCATAAGAACAATTACCATGAAGATATTTATAGAAAAAGGCAGAGGGAAGATGCGTTACGGCGCTGGGAAAGATGCCAGGTTTCGACCAATAACATAGCAGATTATTCGTTGTATTTTATCTCTAAATACATAGCAGAAGCATCAGGCTAGTGACCAGTACCATGTAACAGCAATATTCAATGCGTGAACTAATGATAGACTTCTAAGTGGATGTTTGGGTTGCTTCGCTGGGATCCAACCAGCAGCAAAAAGAAATCCTTTTTTTCATAGGATCTTCTAACAGTGTTGTGGTTAAAGAGATAATCGGCGAACCTTCTTTCACTTCCGCTTGTGTGTGTGGGGGGTACGTTTTGTTTGAAACTGAGCTAGTCAATTTAAGTTAACAAAACGGGAATACCTAGAGCAATGGCATTGTTTCAAAATTAAGCTTTTAAAACCACACACATTAATGCAATGACGCCTTTCATTAAAAAAAAATAGTCTCTTATTTCAAGATCAGCTATCCCGTCACGCTCTCCTTAATCTTGTCCACGTTCTGAGATGCACTTTTTTAAAGGTGATAGCCACACGTCGCATAGAACCAGATATGAATTCCAATGAGACTGACTAACTTGAGTAATATGATTTTTTTTTCTGCTCGCTAGATATTTCTGAATTACACCATACACCTAAGTCACTCAGCAGCATCTGGTAGTCATTTGAATAACCTCACAGTAGGATGTCTGTCTATTCATGTCGAGTAAGATCCCTGAATCACTAAATGAATTACTCTGAATTTCTAAATTAGATCAATGCTGCGCAACCGGTTCTAGAGATATTCAAAATAGTTGGTTTTCCCGGATAAAACTTACACACACATAAACTCTCTCTCTCTCTCTCTCTCTCTCTCTCACACACACACACACACACACACACACACACACACACACACATATATATATGTATATATATATATATGATGAAAGAGAAAATACATATCTGAATGGGTATACATGTATAACTAAATACATACATTATATATATATATATATATATATATATATATATATATATATATATATATATATATATATATATATATATATATATATATATATATATATATATATATATATATATATATATATATATATATATATATATAAAAGCTAAATGACGGTTCCGTATAGGATACAGGTTCGAATCCTGTCGAAGTACGAATATTTTCTATAAAAATTTCTCGGACATTCAGGCCAGTAAATGTTATTTAATACTGTTTATTATAAACAGAGCATTTACTTAAATATTTGTATCTATAAAAAGAATGTATAAACATAAAAATGTCTTAAATTAATTGTCGGACTTTGTCCATTTCATAATGTCTGCCGTCATTTGTTTACATATGAATGCGCGTGAGAGATTCATGGAAGATTGAAGTTTAAATACAGTAAATTCGACCTTGCTAACCGAACGCTCCTCTGTGGCCAAATCGGTAAAGACATGTCGAGCTAAATGACGTTTGTGTATAGGATGCAGGTTCGAATCCTGTCGGAGGACGAATATTTTCTATGAAATTTTCTCGGACATCCAGGCCGGTAAATACTGTTTATTATAAACAGAGCATTTACTTAAATATTTGTATCTATAAATGTAATGTATAAAAATATATATATCGTGTGTAACAGCAAAATTGTCCAAGTGTTAGATCAAGTTTTGAAACATTATATCTTAAAAATGATTAAAGATATCTTATTGGAATCCTTGGAGGTTTTTGTATTTCTATTGGACTCTACTTTGAGCAATAAGAATGTATAACTGCTCTCTAATCTTAACAGAAGAATCGTAATAAAATTGATCATAAACGAAAAGGACATCTACATCATTAATTAATCATAGCTAAAGATCGGGAGCTCATGAAGGATTGAAATAAAATTCATATATATATATTTCAGGATCTTTTTCCAACTTATGCTGATCTTCGCCCTCTCTAATCTTCTAACTTTCTGTCCTGGAGTTACACAGGTTTCACGTACAATTTTAATTTTCAAGTCTTTTTTTCTTTGGGTTGAAAGCCCTCTCTCACGTACGGAAGGTTTTATGGATTGAGTTGATTCTTTTGTAATTGATTTCTTTAGCTCTTTTGATCCAGTTCTCCTCTCTACTGTTCCCTCTTTTTTAAACTCATTCCCTGTCACTCTGACAATTTCTGAATGGACTTTGAAGATATAAGCCAGATATGAATGTTGCTACCATTACTGAAGGCCTGAATGATCTTTTGCCTCTCGCTAATGGTCATTTGGGAAGACAGTGACACAAAACGATCTCTTTCTAGCTGAATAACTGATTCTAACGACAAATGCCATCAAGATGGCTAAACATTTTATCTGAAAACCTGGAAAAAGATGCTGAATTAGTTTTAATTTTTTTTTTTTTAGATATTAAACATTTTGTAGAATCGAAAATTATCCTGTTACATGATTTGGACAATTTTGTTGTTACACGCGATATATATATATATATATATATATATATATATATATATATATATGTGTGTGTGTGTGTGTGTGTGTGTGTGTGTGTGTGTGTGTGTGTGGGAAAATGTAGAAAATAGGAAAGAACTTGTAAGGTAAATAATCCAAAGTTCTTTAGTATTTTTGTTAGTATTTTTTAAAAACAGTGCTCGATACAAAAGTAGAGCTTAAATATAACTATTTATCTAAAAGTATGATTCCATCGCTACATAAGAGTTCTCATGTTTCAAAACAAGAGCCGAAAACTTCAATATAATTATTTGAATTAAATTGAATTAAAGTTCCACGCTCTGTTCCATCTTCAAGTGAAATTTTTTTTGAATAACTAATTCCTGAAATTTACGCGTTTTATAAGCATATTCATTATTAAAATTAAAATTACTATGGTAACGGCTAGAGCAATTATTTAAAAAAAAAAAAAAAAGTGGGGTGTAAGGGTTAATAATTTGTATCAATATCTCAGTTACATTCAAAGAGGTTAAGTCAGGGTAAGGTTGGGGTGTCTAAATTCAAAGCGGAAGATGACATCGTCTAGTCTGATTAAGTGTCTATGGTGATTTATTTATTTTTTTATTTTATTTCTATTTTTTTCCTGAAAGGGTTTTGTGTATATAAAAAAAAATGTCATAATTCGCTAACATTTGTTTTTTTTGACGACTTCATAAAGGTTTTTTTTTTTCATTATTGGGCAGGGCATTTTAAACATTTTATTTAGACTATGTAGTTTAAAATTTGTATATATATATATATATATATATATATATATATATATATATATATATGGTACTGTGTGCATATATGGAGGTGGTGATGTCGTTGCCGATCAGATCATGCGTAAATACTCTGTTTTCGAATCCAGGTGTAATCCAGCATTATTAAACTAACTTGCACGGTTGGCGCATCACAATCATCATATCTACACAGTTTCTTTAATTTGGTTTTCTACTATAAGTCGATGAACTTAGAAAACAGCAAATGATCATTGTGTTTGTGAAAACTTTTCCAGTGAAAAATCCGTTTTCACTAGTTTTCAAAAAAAAAAAACGCTACGAACATTTTGCCCATACCTAATTCTAGTTGATACGTAAAATAATTATGTATTTTACAGCCGCGACAAGTAAAATTCACCGTTTTGAATGTTAATTTTCAAGCAGGCAATTGACACTGGGATAATTGACGCTACACAGTATTCCTGAGCCTTATCTGTAGATTTAGCTAAGCTGAGCCATTATCTATAAAAATGCATGTGCAGGCTGATGGAAATTCACGGGCATAAACTGAAACATAAGCAAAGAGAAATATTTTTATCTTTCTAATGTCATACCCATTTATGCACATGCGCAGTCACGTACGCGCAAAAACGCTCTCAATTAAGTCCATCGAAATATATGCAACACGCAATCATCATCAAGAATTCCGTTTCCAATTTTAGCTGTCACTTCTTAATGGAGGATGTCAAATTGTCACGTGACAAAAATGGCGCCTCCCTTAGGAGGGAATTCATTTTTCTTTTTTAATTTTCGTTTAGTTTGTTATCAGATATTTTTTTTTAATATTTATAATTTCTTCGGCTATTTTTGGCGTAAGCTCTTTCCGTTGTGTTTTAAAAGAGTGCTTAAAACAGTATGGTTAGGTGGGCGGACTAGGAAAAATCAATTGATCAGACAATTGATTTATGGCTGTATTTTTATTAGGTTGAGCCATTAGTAATGTCCGTGTTTATTTATTTATTTATTTATTTATTTGGTGGGGGATGAACCAATTGTAATAACGAATATATCATCTTAATGATAATATATTCGTGACAGCTAGATATAAATTTGGAGTACATTAACATAACATTTTTGCACGCGTAAACAGTGAATGAAGGGATAAAAACGCAAGGCTGCAAACTGCAAGAATAAGATAAGAAAAAAATGTGGAACTCGGTTGGTCTGCTCTACGCCAACTATAATATTTACTTTACTGATTTTGTACTAAGTGATAATTACTTCTTTTTTTTTCTTTTTTTTTTTTTTTTTTTTTCGATCATTGCAAAATGCTTTTTGGAGATAACTTTCTCTAATGAGAACCAGAATTCAAGATATTGTTGAAAACTTTTTTCATATTAAGACCTGCGGAATTTGACTCAAAAGTTATCGGAGACCTGCCTGATAAGGAATAAAAAAAATCGTAGAAAATAATAATGAATAATTGAATAAAATGTAACGACACTTGAATTTTTTACAGAATAGATCTGAAAAAGCAAAAAACAGAAATTATTTATCGATCAACCTAATGTTTTGAGTTTGGAGAGCTGGATGCATATGCTGAGGAATTTGGGGTTTTTTTTTTAGCTTTTTGCCTTTCCTATTATTTCTTACTTTCTAAGCGTTGCTAAGCTCTGGTACAAGGCCATGGTACAATGGCGCCCATGGAGGACTAAACTCACAAATCGAGCGAAACTTTTCACCCTTTACCATTCCTACTTGTCCATGCTCTAACATCCATTCATACAAACTCTTTTCATAACTTGTTGGCTGTGGCCCTCTACCACTCCTTCCGCCAACATGTCTTGTAAGTAGTAAGTTTTCCAAGCCGTCCTGCCTCGTAATGTTTCAGTATGTCTCTTACGTCTGAGAGTCTTTCTAGATCCTAGTTGCTCACGGGTTCTGTCTATAGAATTATCAGCGACCGTCCATAGAACCACGTCTCTGTCGCGTCAAACCCCTTTGATTCTGCAAGGTAATTGTCCAATCCGTATTGTCATATACGAGGAGAGGTACTTGATCATCATCATCATCATCATCATCATCATCATCATCATCATCATCATCATCCTGCAACCTTTTTATGGTCAGTCGGAACTCCATTGATAATCCCTTTCCATACTGTTCGGTCCTGCATTGCTTTCCCTAGATCCTCAATGTCCAACCCTGAGTTCCGAGCTACGGTGTCTGGGAAAGTCAAATTTTCGTGTGATGACACTTCCAGAAGGATGTCATACGAGTAAAGATGAGACGATTTCCCTGGCCAGCCAATTGTAATCGTTTTTGTTTGAGCTGAAGATGTTGACCATGTTTGCCGTAGTCTCTGAATATGGAATCCAGTGAAGTCCGTAATGTGTTCAATATCAGAGGTTGGCAGTGAAGATTCGAAGAAAGTAGCAGCTGTTAAGTAATTCTTTAAGTCTTCAATATCAGGTTAGCAGTGAAGATATTTTGGGAGAAAAAACAAAATGGCTGCCTTTATACACGTCGGATTGAATATTTTGAGCTTTCTGATTGGTTAACCCTTCTCTTGGTGGACTATAAAATGAGTCAGCTCATTTTGATTGGCTCACTAGTACAAAGTTGTATTTAAAAAACTGTGACATAAGAGAGATTGCTCTAAGTTCAGAAATTTTTTAAAAAAGCAAATAGATTTATTTTTATTGTCTTTCTTTCTTTCTCTTCATTTTTTTCTTCTTGTTTTCTTCTTTCTCGCCGTATTCAACTCTATTTTTTCCTGTGATGAGACCTAGCCGCTAATCTTCTTTTTCTTTTTTTCTTTTTAAGCATTTCACCCCAAGCAAGGCAGGAGGGCCACTAGCACGCAAGGAGTTACAGAGATTGAGAACACGAGTAAAGAGACATGATAAAGGATAAAGAGAAGGACGCAGAATTAGATCAATGCATCAGAAGATGTCGATTGACATTACATTTGAATATTTGAAGATTATAACTGTAAGGGAAGCAAATAAGAGGAAGGGAGTTACACAGACGGGAAGTGCAAGACCTGAAGCTATTGAAGTAAAAGAGACGACTACATTTAACCGTTTCAACAGTGAAAGGGTGGGATTGAGATGCCAACCTAGTAACAAGCTTAAATTCATGCAGTTTGGGAACCAGCGAAAATAGCTCGTCGGAGCCGTTACCGTGGAAGTACGTGTAGAAAAGACAGAAGGGAGCGACTGCACGTCTGTGAGAAAGTAACTGTAGGCGAGATGCCAGACTCTCGTCTCTGGATTTTGTCGAAGACCTTAAGACGAACAACGGGGACTCTAGACGATACATTCCATGCAAGGGCGGATGGTTGGTTTATAGATTCGAAGGATGGACTCAGCCGAGAAAAAAGGTTTCTGGCGCCACACAGAGAACCAACTTTCCTTGCGGTAGATGAAGCTATAGATTCAATGTATCTGTTCCATCTCAGGTCAGCGGACAGCATGAGACCAAGCAGGCGCAGAAAGGCGCTTTCGTGGAGTAGGCTAAGGTTCTCTATGGTGGGTAAATGAGAGCAGTTTCGTTATGGCAGCAGTATTCCATGAAAGAGCGAATGGTTGATTTATAGATTTGAAGGATGAACTGAGGCGACAAAAAAAAACTTTCTAACGTGACACAGTGAACCAACATTCCTTGCGGTAGATCTAGTATTACGCTTACATTTTTAATGTCGAAGATACCAAAAAGGAAATCACATCAAAAGAATTACCAAGAAACTATTTCTAGAAAACGGACGATGAAGCAACGTTAGAGGGATGGGTAAACTGCCTGAAACCGAGGTGTCAGATTTGGACCAATAATATTGCAGATATGTAAAATAAAATATCCTCGACGCTGTCCTAGATAAACCTAAACGTCATAATTCTATAAATACGATCTACTCCCGTTTGTAATCGAGAAAGTCCATTTAACATGCTAATGTAGGGAGTTTGTTTCTCACGGGTGTTGCACTGATATAGCCTTGTGCCAAACTAGCCACATGTTAGGAAATTACTTTGTAACATTGTATACGATTGGCGTGTAAATCGAGCCAGCTTGCGAACGTGTGCAATGTTCGGCTCATCCGACGAGTCTCTGCCGAGACGTTTCAAATTCACATTTCGTCGGATGAGTCGACCTTCGAAAAGCTAAAGCAGTTCCATTTCGATCAGAAGTTGAGAGGTTGGAAATGGACTGACATGACACATTTCTGCTAAAAGATCGATTTTGATGCAAGCAGAGGAGACGCTAGACGTGGATATTTAGTGATATTTTAATATATATATCTATAGTTATTTTTATTTCTTCACACAAATTCCCAAATATATATTTCCATTATTCCACATATTTTATCTATCTATCTATCTATCTATCTATCTATCTATCTTTCTATCTCAGTCTTGTCATGATTTATCTATCTATCTATCTATCTATCTATCTATCTATCTATCTATCTATCTATCTATCAGCCTGTTCTTATCTATATATTCATCAGTTTTTTTCATATCTATCTACCGTAGTCTTTTCATGATATATCTAGTTTCATGATGTCTGTTCATATATATATTGGTCTTTATATGATCTATCTATCTATCTATCTATCTATCTATCTATCTATCTATCTATCTATCTATCTATCAGTCTGTTCATATCTATCTGTTTATCTGTCTATTAATCTACCAGTATGTTCATATCCATCTATCTGTTCATGTCTATCTTTCAATCTGTTCATATCTATCTGTTCATATCATTCTATCAGTCTGTTCAAATCTACTATCTGTTCATTTTCTATCTATCTATCATCTATCTATCATATCTATCTATCTATCTATCTATCTATCCCAGTCTGTTTATATCAATCTAAAAATTTATAAATGTTTTTTATTGTATTCTTAATTCTATCTATCTATTTATCTATCTGTTCAGTATCTATCTCATACGTCCATCCATAAAAAGTATCTATCAATATCTATCTATATATATATATATATCTATCTATATATATATTTATATCAATCTAAATATTTATAAATGTTTTATATTGTATTCTTAATTCAATTTAATTGATTTTAAGCAAATAATATTCAGTACGTGCATAAATCATACGTGTATCCGTTAAAAACATTTAAAATCAATATTCATTTATATATATATATATATATATATATATATATATATATATATATACGCTCTCAACCCATTTCTGCACGCACATGTATGCGCAGATTCACGGATTCGCTGAATGGAAAATCTAAGTTTCCTAGCAGAAGTTAGCTGAAATCGTTTTTTTTTTCTTTATCATGGAACCGTTTTTCTTGGCGTTTCATGCCTATATATATATATATATATATATATATATATATATATATATATATGTGTGTGTGTGTGTGTGTGTGTGTGTGTGTGTGTGTGTGTGTGTGTGTGTGTGTGAAACATATATATATATATATGAAATATATATATATATATATTTATATATATATATATATATATATATATATATATATATATATATGTGCATATATATACATAAAACCTCCCTCCTTTACTATCTCTCTTTTCTCTCTCTCTCTCTCACTACATATATATATATATATATATATATATATATATATATATATATATATATACATATAAACATACATACATACAAATATATGTGTATGCTTATTAAATACACACATATATATATCTATGAATATATATATATATATATACATATATATACATGTATATATACTCACACACAGACATATGGACACACACACACACACACACACATATATATATATGTATGTATGTATGTATGTATATATGTACATACGTAACAAAATTTAATGCATCAATGTGATGTTTTTATGCATTTATAGTGTAATTATATTTCCTGTATATGTCTGATGTTTACAGCCAATTCAGTGCAGTGTAAAGTGGATTGAAATGAGATTCTGTACTTAAAAGCATATCACATGAAAAGATGACACGCTTATTTATGCAGATGTTGACGTCTTTAAAAGTACAGAAAACGAAAAAATATGTATATGCATTTGTAGTTCTCTAGCGATGATATGTTGATAGATAGATAGATAGATAGATAGATAGATAGATAGATAGATAGATAGATAGATAGATAGAAATAAGGGAAAACCAGTAAATATGAATATACATAGAAAGAGAGAGAGGGGGGAGAGGTAAATAGGTTGAATAAGCGATGAATATGAACAGACATAGATAGATAGATAGATAGATACATACATACATACATACATAGAGAAAAAGACGGATAGATAACGGTAAGTAAATAGAAATATGAGGAAAATGACGAATACGAACAGACATAGAAAGAAAAAAAGAGATAGGCAGAAAGCGATAGATAGATAAATAGATAGATAGATAGAGAGAGAGAGAGAGAGAGAGAGAGATAGAGAGAGTAGGTAAATAGATAGGAAAGCGATGAATACGGACAGACAGATAGAATGATACATACATAGATACATACATAGAGAAAGAGTGGGAGAGATGGCGGTAGATAGATAGAAATAAGAGAAAAACGTCGAATACAACCAAAGAAAGAAAGAAAGAAAGAAAGAAAGAAAGAAAGGCGGAAAGAGATAGATAGATAGATAGATAGATAGATAGATAGATAGATAGATATGGACAGACTGAGATAGATAAGTAGATAGATTTATAACAAACTGAGATAGATAGATAGATAGATAGATAGATAGATAGATAGATAGATAGAGAGAGAGAGAGAGAGAGAGAGGGAGAGAGAGAGAGAGAAAGAGAGAGAGGGTGAGAGAGAAGGTAGGTAGATAAATAAGAAAGTGATGAATACGAACATAGAAAGAAAGAAAGAAAGAAAGAAATCGATATATATGATTATGCATAGACAGTTATGTAGGTAGATTAGTAGTTAGGCCTGTACGTACCAATTATAACTGGAAATATTGTTTTTCTCGGTTGATTTTATATAATCTTCAAATATAGTATTTCAAATCTTTAATCTGTCCGAACCTCGGTACAAAAATCCCAACGAATCGAAAACCCTTCCCCACTGTTTGTGCTCTTTGGCTGTCGACCATTCGAGAAAAACGGCATGAGATTCAACACATTCCAATATCAAGCACTTGATGCATTTTATTGTATTCTTCTTTAAAATTCAATGTTGCACATAAGCAAACAACAATCAATTTAAAAGCTCTTTCTATTCCTCAAGTTGTCATATCATTTTCTTCGTTGTAATTACAATACCTCAGCCTTCTTGTTGATTATTCAATTCTCTCTAAGTGATTTAGCAATTCTTTAAGACTTCAAGACATGTCAAGTTTACTTTCTCCATATAAATCGTTCTGTACACTCGATACGTAAAAAGCATTCTGTATCCTTTCTCCTCCCTCCCTCTCTCTTTCTCTAATCTCTCCTTTTTATTAACCCCCCCTCTCCCTTTCTGTCACATTCTACTTTCCCCTCATTGACCCATCGTTCTCTTTCTACTCTCACTCACTAACAATACTTTCTCTCTACTCTCTGTCACTTCCCCCCTCTCTCTCTGCTCTCTTTTACGCACACTCCCTCACATGCGCTCTCACATATCCTCTCTTCTTTTTGTCTACTTGTACTCTCTCTCTCTCTCTCTCTCTCTCTCTCTCTCTCTCTCTGCCCCTTCTTCACTGTATTCTCTTTCCCACTAACGTCCCTCTCTTCCGTCATTTTTTTCTATCTGGTCTCTCTCTCTCTCTCTCTCTCTCTCTCTCTCTCTCCCCCCTTCCCTCTCTCTCACACTTATCCCTCTCTTTCAATATTTCAACACGCTTTCACTAAACCCTCTCCCTCTTTCTTATTTCTATCACTAACCCCTCTTGTTTTAGTCGCTCACATTAACTCGTCTCTCACATCTCTCTTTCCCTTCTCTCTGTCTCTCTTTATACTCTCTCACACTAAGTCCGTCTCAGTCTGTCTATTTACTTATTAACCCTCTCTTTCTACATACAATCTCTCTCTCTCTCTCTCATTAACCCCTGTCTCTCCAGTTCTCTCTCTCACTCTCATACACACACACACACACAAACACACTAAACCCCCGATACAGTTTTTCGAGGCTTTCCCACGTACCCCCGTCTATCTCATTCTACACTCTCTTTCTCTCATTAACCCTTCTTTTCTTTCTACTGTCTCACTAATTCCTCTCTCTCCCTAGTCTCTTTTACTAATCATTCTACTCTCGCTCTCTTATAACCCCCTCTCTCTTTCTACTACCGCTCTAACTAAACCACCTCCTCTCTCATTTATTAAGTACCCGTCTCTCTCAGTCATTTTTTTAATCTCTTTTGCTTTATATCGTATTATGAACGTAAATTTCCAGTTTTAAATCTCTCAAATATCCGATCAAAATTTTGTATGGTTTTTCTCTTCTTAAATCCCAGCGAAAGATGACGTAATGGTTTGAAGCTCAGAAAATTGACCCGGCCTAATGAATTCGATTTTCAATTGAGAAGAACATGAACCAAACTCTTTACAATAATCGCCTTTCATTGGTCATCTTTGTACTAATCAGTTCACCTTGGTTGAGTGACAGTTGATTGGGTGAATAGTACGGGAATAGACAGTCGACTGTCCCGTATTTGTCTAGAAAATGGCTGCTATATTCTTTGTCAGTTTTGACAGATGATATTCTACAAGCGAGTTATTTCATTTATTGAATGCTGCATGTTTCTCTTCTATAAAAATGTTGTAGCATACCTACGGACGATAATGGGTATGTCCCCATTCACATAAATACAGTAGTAAATACTGTATGTTGGTCTGCAATTGAAGATTCAACACCAGCCCTGCTGCTTAAGTTCTCTCGCTTCGGTCAGAGAGGATCCCCAGAAGAGGCTATGTCGAAGGGCAGCGTCTTCGTCTCAGGAAATAGCTACCCAGCCCAGTTTTATACGAGGTCTACGGGGATTTTTTTTTCCGAGACTACGGGCTCGGATACCCTACATTAAATCCGGCCTTGTGCCACATCTGACCGCGTGGGACGGTTGGTAGATATCCTACAGTTGGAGATTTGTCTCCAGCTTTGCAGAAGAGGCTATTTCGAAGGGGAGAATCTCGTCTCGGGAAACGGGTACCCGATCCTGTTTTATACGGAGACTACGGGGAATTTTTGACCAAACCTACGGGCTCGGATGCCTCACATTTTGTTCAACATCTGACCGCGTCGGGTGGTTGGTAGATATCCTGTAGTTGGAGATTCATTGTGGAATTCACTTGACTCATTTCTAGCATTTTTACCAACACACAAACAGAGAATGTCTCATATCGAGAATATTTCACATTGAACATGAAGAAAAATTAATTATTTTTAATAATATGTAGAAATCTCCACTTTTACCTGAAGACGGTCGCGAGACCAGAAACACGTGTCGTAAAATTATGTAAAAACAAAGCATAATATTTTTTTTCTAAATAAATCCACATTGCAACCAAAAACGTTTGCGGCACCTCTCTTCTCTTCTTTTTAATATACATACTTTTCTCTCGTTGGAACCACATATTTCTTTTATATATAACATATTATATATATTTATATATATATATATATATATATCCATAATATCTTACATTGAATCCATTTGGATACACACACACACACACACATACACACACATATATATATATATATATATAATATCTTACATTTAATCCATTTGGTAATATATATATATATATATATATATATATATATATATATATATATATATATATAGAGATATAAATATATTATTACCGAGAAAAATTTAAAAAAGAGACCTTATGCAACTGGAATTTATAAACAGGGATCATATCATTCACATACAGGTTCGGGGTTGGTGTATCTTATTGATATTGTTTATGAAGATGTATTCATTAAATCATTAACTTCTATATTTGTTTTTTTTGTATGAATGATCCATAATTATATATATATATATATATATATATATATATATATATATATATAAAGGTAAAAGACAAGAGAAAAGCTGTATTATTAGCCGAAGCGTTTCGTCCAATTGGACGCGTCGGTTAATGATAAAGTTTACTTATTGTCGTTTACCTTTATACATATTGTCTTTTTCTACGGGGTAACTTTGAGAAATTTTTCATATATATATATATATATATATATATATATATATAATCAGTATCCTCTTTTCATGACTCTTTCACACTGTCATTCAAACTCGTAAAGCGTATCATTCAAACTGTATTTGTATCCCTCAATTTGACAGCCATACGAACGGAAATTGCCGGAAAATGGTCAAAGTATTTATATCAAATTGCATCAGGCGAGAGGTAACACCTCTGCCAACCAAGAAACCGGGTGTGCGTGTTGTCTTTTCGCGTGGGTTTTCTGTCAAGAAAGACGGGAAGCTCAAGTCCCAAAGAATGCAAGCGGCATTTTGATTATAACGTCAGGCATGAGAATACATATAAAAGGCATCGTTTTGTAGCTTGATTTTTTTTGTTTTTTTTTTTTGTTTGTTTTAAATATTCGCAAAAGACTTCAGGCAACTGAGACGCGGTTCGACATAAAAATACTGGGAATACCATGGCCGGAACATATGGAAATAAAATGAAAGCTTACTTAGAACCAGAAGGAGACAGCTGAAATTTCTGGGGCACTTAATAAGCAAAGAGGGCTAGAAAAATTAGAAACTCACAGATGTTATTAAAGGCAAGGTGAGTAGATGGAAACAGTGACCTACCTAACAAGATTGTGTAAATAGAAGGCATAATATGGAATGGGAGAGATAACAAAAATACAGACATTGTTAAAAGCAACATAGGGTAGGAAGTTGTGGCGAGCCGTGATCACCTATATGCTGAAAGTTACGGCACGGAGAAAAAAAAGTAGAAACGTCGTCCTGTCTTATAAATTACACAGTTTATCGCCCGGTTCACTCTCCTCCACAGTCTTTTGAATAGGAGTAGAGCGTTATGCCTTGTTTCCTGTTTAGGATTTGATTTCTTCCAAAATCTTATCATTCTCTTTCAGTCCTAGTAACCTCTTGTGTCTTAGTGGCATTGTCACCTTGCTTAGGGTGAAATGATTAAAAAACATTGCAAGATGTAATCTTCTTTTGGTTATTTGCACTGGGAAATGTTAATGGCCTTTAATATCACTCTTTAAGCACAAAAACAGAAATAAATAAAAATATATGGAATATTTTTTTAAAAGTATTGATAATTTAGAGCTAAGAAAACAGAAAAATATTAAAGAAGATCGTATCGAGCACAATTTTGGTAAAAGCAGCATTAATAATATGGAATCAAATTCATAGTTGTTGTATTGTCAAGGTGAATGATACACAGAGAAGAATGAGTGCTTAATATATTTATTCAGCACCAATATCGGGTGCTAACGGATACATACACAAAACACAGAACAATAATTTACAAAACAATTAACAAGACAACTTACAAGGAATAGAGGAGGGTCAAATGCAGTATAGTCAAACGAAGGATCTCCGAACATTAATCAGCTTAGTATCAACTTATTAATGTACCTATTAATCAACTGTTGAAGTTCTTAATCATAGACTATTTAAGGCTATAGGCCAGGCCATCTGGTAGAGATTTGAAGAGGTGCTAGCTACTCTCCAACAATAATAATGATAAAGAGTTTGTCGGTCAATAAAATTATGACTAAAAGCATCAATGATGGTAATATTATGGGTTTCATTTTAAGAAAAACATTCCGCATTCATTGACTAAGCAACCAATAATACTGTCAGGTGAAATTCATAAGATCGTACTTAAAATAATTTTTCAGGAAAATAGTTTTCTCATATCCAGTAGCTGTTATCGCTCTTTCCAGTAGTGAGGAGGTTTCCTTCTTAACTTATTATTTGAAGTCGTGTGAAATGGGTCAAATGTTGTATGTGAAATGGTAACATCTTGATTATGTCATAATTTTCTCTTCGAGTTACATGTAATATCCGTTTTATTTGTTGCCACTGTTGACAGCCCTTAAGACGATGTAGTTTATGTTATTTTGTACAGTCCTCTGTTTGAGATTGTGTAGCGTCAGACGAAAATATAATGCAAATCGAAATTCAACCTTAGCGTTGCAACTGAACGCTTTACAAGTTTGTATCCGTTATTAATAGCACATTTAAAAAAAATAAATAAATAAACCACATATATCGATTTGCATTATAATTTTTCGTCTCGGACGCTACCTGAATTTTACCAAAAACAAACTATTTTCCATGCCTGGTGATGACCGGAGGAACCGTCGAAAGTACTTGCACATTTAAGTAAGAACTAATACAGTTTATAATTTTAAAAAACAAGGATCATAACATTCATTGAGTGTTTAGTGGGTTAATGCATCTTTAAATTTAGTTAGCGAAGCGATTTCACCTTTTATATCATTAAATTTACTAATTTACTTTTGTATGAATGATTCATTTTAGTATAAATTAAACTACACCACATATTCGATATATATATATATATTATAATTATAATATATATATATATATATATATATATATATATATATATATATATATATATTATAATTATAATTTAAGTTCTACTTCTGTATGGAGCACTGTTTTTTAAAATAAAACAAAAATACTAAAGAACTCCGGATTATTTACCTAACGTGTTCTTTTTCTATTTTTCTATATATTTGCACACACACACACACACACACACACACACACACAGACATATATATATATATATATATATATATATATATATATATATATATATATATGTGTACCTCCGCAGAAATACGATACCTAATGTTTAAAATGAATTTTTAATAATAAAATTTTTTCCCGAAGCTTCTATTTTACATTTTATTCCAAGATGATAGATTAAATTTAAGATTTCCAATAAACAAAATACTATGTATTTTTTTTATTTTACGATTCATAGCAGATTTTCAGTATGACGGGGTCCGATTATACAAAATAAAATTAACGATTTAAATTCTCCAAAGAATTCTGCTTTTAACTAATATAGTCACTGAAGTCACTAAAACCAAGCAAGTGAGACAATTGAAATATCTAGGTAGTGTTAACGAAATAACGAAAGATACCTTCCAAAAGTTAAGGAAAATATTAAAAAAATATATAAAAAAAATTCTTTGAAAACAAAGCACAGTGTGCCGAACTATTATGTAATATCAGTCTTCCTATATGGCACTGAATACTGAACAATCTCCTCACAGAAAATGAAGAGACTTCAGGCAACAGAAATGTGGTTCGACAGAAGGATGTTGAATATGGACTACTGTGAATTGAACATGTGACTAATCAAGAAGTTTTGAGTAAAAAGGGAAGCAAAAAGAACACTTATATTTGGAATCAGAATGAGACAGAAGAAATCTCCGGGCCGCACTTTTAGGAAAGAGTGTTTGGAGAATTTAGCACCCATGAGGCTTACTGAAAGCAATGAGGACAGAATGAAATAGCTAATAGCCTTCCGAACAAGCTGGAGTAAAGGGGTGACAGAACAGTGATTTGGGAGGGACGGTGAAAAAACAAATTTTACTGGTAGCTACAAAGGATAGAAAATAGGAGAGTACCTATGGTACATAGAAGAATAGATAACCATCTCGACTCCGAAAATTGTGATGAAAGGCCACCATAATAAGATGGAATTAAAACTGTAATAACGAAAATTTGATTGACCCAGAGAATTGTGATAAAAAGATTGAGTAAAATTAGTCGTAAACAAATGGTAAAAATTATTAGTTTATCGACCCAGAGAACTGTGATGAAAAGCAACAATATGGCGTAGTAAAAAATATGAAACTGTAGTGATGATGAAGAGTGTATCGACCCAGACAAGTGTGATAAAAAGCATCAATATTGAGAACTAGTGAGAATAGGAGAGTATTGACAGAGCATGGGTCGACGCACAGACCAGATATAAAAGGTATCCATAAGAAACTGGTGTAAAACTAGTGATAGATTAAAAAGTAATAATAAAGATTTATCGACGCCCAGGTGTTTTTGCTTTGGTTTCTTTTTACTAAACGTTCACTCAATACACGGCCCAAGAGTTGCTCAACATGGAGCGGTGCTAATTGGGGTTGTTGTGTGCAAGTAGGAAGAAGAAGTAAATGCAAATTATGAAGATGTGTAGTATAAATAACGATTGAATGGAGACTTGAAAGGGTTAAAATTGAAGTGGGAGAATCTACTTCGGGACCTGTTCCATAATGTAGGAGCTGTTCGAGGATTAAAAAAAAAGATGTGTGAATAGAACTTCCTCCTTACCAATGGTATACGAAGGGAAGACTGATGGTTCGCGCCTTTTATAAAACAAAATAGAAAGTTTACAGGTTTTTGCTTGATTGTTGTAGGCTGATGATCTTTTCCTTATTTTCTATGATATTTTTGGTGTGATTTGTTTTGTTTTTAATTTCCCAGATGTACTTGGAAAGCATTGTACTGTTCGCGTATTTACTATTTGTGAAAGATGTTTTGTGTGCATACTTTCTTTGTTTCCAGGGTCCTTTAGTTATTCCTATGTATACTTTTTCTTCATTATCTGGTGATTTTACCGTGGCTTGGTATATTACGTTGTTTTGTAAACAATTACCGTTTAAGGGACATTCATTCTTTATTTTACAGTTACACATGGGTTTAATTTGTTTGGGTTATTTGTTGATAGTTTTCCTGTTCCGCTTTTTTATTATTTGTGCCATGTTCTCGGTGCAACTGTAGCTGATTTTTACAGTGTTTTTAATGAATATTTTCCGGAAAGTGTTTGTTTAAGAGTTTGAAGTATATTTTACCTTCGTTTGTTTTTACGTTTTTGCTGTACGGTGGGTTGAACCATATGATATTTCTCTTCCTGTTGGCCTTTCTTGTGTTCTGTGGTGAGTATGTGAGTGTTGCCGGGAATTTAGGTCTGCTTCGTAGTCTTTTTTAGCTTCGTTAAATATGTTTTTGTTGCAAGAATTGTCGGAAAGCCTGCGGTTAATCGATTTTGCTATCTGTTTGATTATCGAAGATGGGTGATTGGAGGATGTGTGTATGTACAGTGGTTTATCATTGGGTTTTCTGTATGGCTTATATGTGTCTTTTCTTAGGTTGAAGGTAACATTAGAATTAGATTAGTTTTTATATCTATGTCAAATCCGTTATTTTTAAAATGCTTATTGCTGCTTATTATTTTCTAAAAAAAATACGGCTTTAAAACCAAATGATACTGTCTGTATACAGTATTTCACTCAACCTCTTCGTCAATTGGTGTGACATGCCAGTGTCGAAACAGTTTTCGTTGATTTCATTTTTCTTGTTGATAGCATCATCTCTGTGCACTTGAAATATTTAGTACAGTAATTCAGTACAGTATTCAGTACAGAAATTCAGTACAGTATTCAGTACAGAAATTCAGTACAGAAATTCAGTACAAAAATACTCCCCTGTCTGTACACTTGCCAGTGCAAAGTGTGCTGCAGCTTTCATGTCCGTATCGATTCGCCAAACCGTTTACAAAGAATTAGAACCGCCAACAACTCGGAATAGCGTTTTTCTTTGTGCGCAAAGACTTCAACGAAACAGTTCTTCCTGCTAATAAACAATCGATACACTAGAATCTAAAATGATGCCCATTTAGGCCACCTGCCGTAGAACAGAGCCAAAGTGAACTATACTCACAGGCCTTCAGTAATTACAAGGTCGTTCGAACGACTGCACTCATTCACCTATTTTTAATTTTCTTATTGCCACCATGTTTCGGCCATCTATCAGGCGGCCTTCTTCAGGCGTACAGCAGTTGCGCGTAAAAACCAAACTCGTATCCTTTCATCCTCACCGATCAGACATTGAGTTTTCTCTAGTCACAATGAACGGTTCAACTCTCAAATGATGTTTCATGCTTTGAACGTCTGTTGGGTCTCATTGATTCGTTTTTGTTTGTTTTTGTTTTTTTTTGTTTATTTTGTTTATTTATTTATTTATTTATTTTTTACAATTTCTCAACCCTTTAAAGCCAGAAAATTTTTAAGGTAGTAAGAATTTTTTTTTTTTTTTAGATAATAGTGATACAAGTCTTAATAATTAGCCCATAGCTGGAGGTAGAAGATATGGATTCATATCATTCCCAAGGGTATTTGCGCTTAAGTGAATATGACAAACCTAACTGGAATTGGATACTCGGATCTCCGATAAACAATTCCGTGCCATTATCATTATTACATGTTGGATTTGATTTTATTTATATTTAGAAGTTCGTCTGAACCTGGAAAGTAAGCTGATATTTACCCGACCTCGCCGTGAGGCAGGATGTGACACAAGGCCGATTTTTATATGTGGGTGATCCGAGCCCGTAGGCACGAGCAAAAATTCCCCGTAGACCCCGAATACACGGGGTCGGGTTTGTATACCTCTTCAGAACCTTGTCTGGGTTCCTCTCTGTCCGAAGGCAGAGGGTTCGACATCTAGAATTTTGATCAAGCCTAAACTTGAAATTTAAGCCGATATTTACCCAACCTCCACACGAAGCAGGATGTCGCAGAAAGTCGATTTTTATGTGGGGCAATCCGTGCACATAGGCTCGAGCAAAAATTCCCCGTAGATCCCGCATACACAGGGTCGGGTTTGTCTACCTCCCTAGGCGTGACTCTACCCTACGTCATAGCCTCGTCTCGGCTCCTCTCTGCCCGAAGGCAGAGAGTTCGACGTCTTGAGGCTTGCTCAAGCCTAAGCTAGAAAGCAATCCCCACCCCTGAGACCAATACCATAGATGCTTATATTCCGACTGGAAAAGTCCATTTAATAGAGGCGTATCTTTGTTTACTGAGGATTATCTATTCGTTTCCTACAATACAGTGTTATGAGTTTCGTCCTCTAGAAGGACTTCGTCGTACTAAAGTAACTTTTTTGTTGATGGAAATGTGTTGGATTGGGAGGGTGAGATATAAAACTCCAAGCACACATTGAAACTTAAAATTTCCGGGGTTTTTTGTGTGTGTGTGTGTGTTTTTTTTTTTTTTTTTTTTTTTTTTTTTTTTTTCACAGACGTGTCTGAACGTGTAACATTGCCGATTTCATTCAGTTTCTTTACTGTTTTATTTTATCACTTTTATTATTAATAAGTATCTCATATTGTAATCATAGAAAATCTGCCAAGCAATATGAAATATATTGTAAGAAACTGGATTCAAATTTACCGTGGATGAACCAGCGATCGAAACAATTTCTATACACTTTCGGGTTCGTAAATTGCTTTCTTTTTTCTTTTTTGCCATTTCGCCCCAACTAAGGCGATAATGTCACTAAGACACAAAGGACTACTGGGAGGGAAAGAGAGAGTAGGATACCTCATATTCTTCCAAGTATAATATTAGATGAATGCAACTGAAACAGTATAAGGAATTCATTAATATTGTTTACATTCAGACTCCTGTCCTCATCTTCGTTGTCATTACGGCAACGTTTCGACTGCAATGTCATCCGAACATCATCAGGTTTAGCTTGCGCTGCCAAATTAGAACATTAGAACTAAAATCTCTCTCTCTCTCTCTCTCTCTCTCTCTCTCTCTCTCTCTCTATCTATCTATCTATCTATCTATATATATATATATATATATATATATATATACAAATTTATACAGGCCTACACCCCCCGACCAATATATTATATAAAAGGAGAGACATAAGTTCAAAACATAAAGCAATGATTTTAACGGGTTATGAGGGAAATAAAAGTAAAATCATTTGAAAATTATTTAATTCAAGCTAAAAAAAAAGAAATTCTCTAAAAGTGAAGTCATTTGAAAATATTTATTTAATAGACAACAGAGAAATAAACACGTCAGTTTTTGTGTAAACTTCTAACAACACTCATTTCATTGTTAGATTTGCATTATTTTCATCACAAGAATCGGAGAAAAGAAGATATAATTACTTATAAAGTTACAACCAAGAACCGTAGGAAATATATATTTTTATTCCAAAATTTGAAAACGAATTAATTACGGGACATTTGGAATGTCCTTTAGTTCTATTTTCTACTGTATTCTGCTATTGACCAGACCCAATCTTGTGTAATCCGAGATGCAAACTAATTACAAACGCCCGTGCGTGTGCACACATACACAGACTTGTCATCTAACGATTTAAAACGATATAATTTCATAGGAGTGTCACTAGTGTATAAGTTTGGGAAATGGCTTAGCACAGAAGATGTAGGCACGAGACAAAATTCATAGTATATGTTTTTTTTTTTTTTCTCTGTAACTTCCTCCATTCAAAGAACCGTAGGATAAATATATTATTACGAAATTTGAAAATGAACTAAATACGGCACATTTGGGGTGTCCTTTAAAAGTCAGTACGAGACAGTGGACAAAATTATCCAATACGGGACATGTCCAGTATATAAGAGATGTCTGGCAACCGTAGGTGTAACCCACGGGGAATTTCGAAATGAATTGTTTTATTAAGTCTACTTTGATGGATATCACGTCTTATTCTTCTTCAGTACTGTTCAGTTATTGCTTATCAAGTTCACAAGACAAGAGTTCAGTGGATTAACACATTGTTTCATGATTTGGTTTCGTTTCGTTTGATTTGGTTTACGGCATATCAACCTCAATGGCTTACTTAAAGCCGACAAAAATTTTATTTCTGGTAATATTTTTCCTTCAAAACTGTATAGCTGGTAATATCTTTTTTTCAAAAATGTATGGCTGGTAATAATTTTTTTACAAAGTATCTCTGGTATTAAAACCTATTTTTACACTTACATAGTGTTTTGACACCAGTTTGGGGGTTAACTATTTACCTATAGTTGGGACCCCCAAACAGGTGCTACCACCCCTAGTCAGGGTGGACCTGGGAACACCAGCAACTAAGAGGTGGTTCCACGCTCCTCAAAACCTGCTGATCAGATGCTTTGCTGTTGGACGTAGTTTATCGTCGTACCCAGGACGGTATTGTTTCATGAATTTGAGGACATATTAATAGTGAGTTCGATCCCTGGAACAGGTAGCACAGAATCAGTGGAAACAGGGCAAGCAATAACCGACCAATACTAAAAATATGAACAAAACGTGTGATATCCCAAGACATGGCCAGAGAAACGTGAACAATCTACTCCTAGAATATAAAAGGCTCGGTATTGCTTGATGGTTAGTCAGATCGAAAGGCACCTGAGGAAAGCCGGAGAACACAACGACAAAAAACAACTTTTGTGATAACAGCAACAAAGATGTTTGCAATGAAGGGTAAAGTGGTGGTTAGATCGATAAGACGAGGCTTGAATCTTCCTTACATAACAGTTAATTCCTGATAATATTTCGTCACTTACTCTCAAACAAACGTGGGCACCTCGAGATGGTGTAATGGTTAGCAAGCTTGTCTCGCTAAAACAATTACGACTGAGTAGTGAGTTCGGTCCTAACTGGATGTCCAAAGCTTTCGCCCTTGTGCCACATTTGAGCTACGCTTGGAAAATCGCTACTCTCAACCAAACTGTGATACAAGATCTCGACCTGACTCGTGGACCTTACCTTTTCTGCCAGCGATGTGTGGAAGACTGCCCAAGATTACCCGCTGCTG
>CAHIKZ030005451.1:1845000-1862500 GCA_903632075.3 Acanthosepion pharaonis
AATCATGGACGAATGGTACGCTTATAAAGATGTAAGATCTTAAAATCCAAAATATATTTTGGCTTTACATAAGCCACTAAACCGTAATTGATTGAAAAACATTTAAAAAAAGCATATAAATCAATCATAGAAACAAGTGTGTATAAATATGTATGCGGGTATTTGCGCGTATGTGTAGGCGTGTGCAAACGAACAAGTATGTATTCCTTTCTCGAGGAGTGTGTAGCAATGAGTTTCACTGAAATTATTTATTGAAAGAAACCTTTTATGTGTCGGCCGTTACTTTTACCACTGGGCTTCCATTCTGTATTATCGTTTGCCTTAACTTTAAATAGATAAAAAGAAGGATTGATAAGTTCTATAGGCCCAAAAAAACAGATGTTGGCATTGCGTTTGAACAGATTAAACGCTGTCCATATTTTGAAAATGCTTTACATTACAGTATATTCGTTTCCATATTGTACATATTGGCGAATATTTTCATGACACTCCTATTACACACAAATACACTCAAATAGGCGCATATATATATATATATATATATATATATATATATATATATATATATATATATATATTATAAATTAATTGATTTAAAATATGGTTTTATTCGCTACACAGTTCTAACCATGTTTCAAAAAATTGAAGCTAAAAGCTCCGAATTTAATTTTGCAATTAAATTAAAAACATTAGTTCCATTTCATCCTCAAGCGAATTTCTCCAAAATTCGCTTGAGGATGAAATGGAACTAATGTTTTTAATTTAATTACAAAATTGTACATATGGGGACTAATTAGGATTTTCATAAAGACCAATCTTTAATTTAATTACAAAATTCTATTGAAATAAAGTAAGCTCTGTTCCATCTTCAAGCGAAATTTTTTTGGAAATTTCGAGAGCTTACTTTATCTCAATTTATTTTAAATAATTATATTGAAGTTTTCGGCTCTTGTTTTGAAACATGAGACTTCTTATGTCGCGAGTTGGAATCATATTTTTAAATATTTTTAAATAAATAATTATATATATATATATATATATATATATATATATATACACACACACACGGTATATCAATTTAATTCCAGGTCTGACCGCAGCGTGTCACTGGGATAATGAGCAAGCAAACATTTGTCCCCGAGCACGTACGGACATGTTTCAACTTCCGCTTTCTTGAGATACAGGATCGATGACTCACCCGTTGCCGAGCAGTAGATATTATTTTCAAGTCATATTGTTTGCGGAGAATGAGTGAGAAGTGAAGGGAATCCAGAGCAATGGATACGGATCAAGGTTTGGGACAAGACTGATAAACCTGCCGGTGAAAAAAAAAATGGCTTGCTGCAAGGTAGGGCTGAGAGATGTAGACGAGCGTGCAAGAGGTATAGCAGCGGAAAATCGCTGATAACAGTTGCTTATTCTAAAGTGCAGAGAATCTGTGGGAAGGAAAAGATCTGAAAATCTGCAGGGACACCGGATTGAATATAATCATCGCCGTCAACGGAAGGACTTGATCTGAATCGCGTATCATAAGCAGAGCATGAATAGAGACGGGTTTCATGAGCCATGGAAAGGTATACGCGATCTGTCTGAAAAGCAACAGGACTGGTGTCACGAACAATTTATTTCAATTTCAGACAACAAACTACATGGTTTCCGCTTCAATGTAATCCCCACTCGAGTCTAATGCGTCCTGGGTATGACGATAAACTACATCCGGTAGCAAGACCTCTGATCAAGAGGTTTTGAGCTGCGGAAAACCACTTCTAAATTGCTGTTGTTCCCATGTACAGTCTGAAGAAGGGTGGTAGCACCTGTTAGGGTCCCATCTATGGACAAATAGTTAAACCCCAAACTTGGGTCAAAATACTATGAAAATATCTCTATCTATAAAAGGCAGGATATGTGTGTGTGTGTGTGTGTGTGTGTGTGTGTGTGTGTGTGTGTGTGTGTGTGTGTGTGTGTGTGAAACGAATGCACGGCCGCAATTTTCGACGGATTTGCACCAAAATTTACATGCACATGCTCCAATTTAGCGGAAAAAGCCAAGACCGACTTTGCATTTTCCAACTCCCATCGATAGTGGAAATAATCTATTTTTTTTTCATGCTTCTACGGCAGTTTTCATTTTTTACTGGCCAGAGTGAGAGCCTATAGCTGGTTGCCACGAATAGGCAGGAACATTCTATTGGCCAGCGTAAGAGCCAACAGCAGACTGACACGAATGTTAACTAGCATGCTAGCATGCAAAAAAAAATAGATAGCTCCAATCGTCACAAGTGGGAAAAATTTAAATCTGCATGGCACTTTACTCCAATTGGCTCAATCGCTTGCTTAAACTCAACGTTGATTCTGATTCCGCAGAACTGGGTTGGATGTGAAAAAGTATTTGTTGTTAACATTCTTTTTTCATTCGGTTTTTCCAGTTACGAGTCCTTTTTTAAAGCTGATCGTTTTGTGTTCATTTTGTTTAGTTCTTTTTTCGTAACAGATTTAATGTTTAGTATAGAGCTTAGAAAAAATTCGCAGTGTGAGATAGGCAAGAAGTAAGGCATGTAGCAACATCAGCATGGCAAAGGGCACTCCTTTAAAGGCAAGAAAGGGCAAAAATATTTTAATTCAAGTGATAGCGATTGCTGTATGAGTCGTACGATTTTTGAATCAAGCACGGGCAACGCCGGGCCATACTGCTAGTTAAAAAATATATAGTGAAAATACAAGCAATACATTTTCATAGTAATAAAAGTTACCAGCAATACATTTCTGTAAGGAAAATAAATATTACCAGCAATACATTTTGTAACCAAAAAATACTAGCAAAACATTTTTTGTAAAAGAAATTACTAATTCTCTCAAGAAAATTAAATTTAGGCATTAAATGACCCTTAAGGAGTTGATATGCCGTAATACAAATCAAACCAAACCAAACCGAGTCTAATGTACTTTTGTATCTTTCTTGGTCAAGCTTCTATGCACTGCTGGGGGGGGGGATTCTGCTTCATGCCAATCTGCTCCGTAATTACAGTCCTCTTGATGGTCTTCACGCCTTCAAAAGGGGCCCCTTGATGATAGCCTTGAGTTTGTGGAAAAGAAATGTCACACACAGCAAGACCAGGTGAATAGAGAAGTTGTTCCAGTACGGCGATGTTCTTCCCAGTCAGCAACTTCCGGATGCTTAGGGCATCGTGAACACGTGCATTGTCGTGGTGAAGCAACCACGATTTGTTTCGCCACAATTCTCCTCTCTTCTTGCGCACTGAGTGAAGCAAACGCCCCAGTATCTCTTTGCCGACTTGCTGGCCCTATGAACTCACTGGTACCTATGAACTCACTCTGGACGATGCCTATAACTCACACAGCATATCAAGTCCCGTTACTTTTCAGATAGATCTCGGACAATATCAATCAGGAAAATAGGAGACAAACATATCTACAAGATACGTTTGCGTGTCAACGGTTTAAAAGAATTTTTTAACAGACTTTCCGATTTAAAGAGTTAGAGATGTGATTATCAGAGATTGCAGGATGGTCAGTCTACGAAATTCTGGCGTCAAGATACGCCTGGAGTCAACTGTGTTGACGCCAGTCAAAGAAGAAAAACAATTTGGAGATGTTATAAAGGAATTGAAGATATGAAAGTTGTTTTTCAAAAACTAAGCAAAGTACTAAGAAACGAGAAAACTTACTTAGAAACAAAGAATGTAGTGTTACTCCTTCTATATACTAGACAATCTCCTCACAGATGAAGAGAAAAATGGAGGCAACAGAAATATTGTACTACAGAAGGACGCTGAGAATACCATGGATGAGATGTTTAAGCAAAGAGGACGATCACTTTTACAAACTAAAACAAACATTTGAATTTGGAGTTATCGAAAGGTTTGTGGTATTGCATAAGACTCTGAGTAGCGGATTTTGATACAGTTGTATTAGAGTTTCTCTATATTTCTGAGATGAGGTATTATGTACATTATTTACATTATTCGGACTATTGTCCTCATCTTTGTCGCCATATTTATCACAATGTTACCTCAATGACACATGGCACAGTGGATAAAGGCGTTGGTTAGATCCAGTGACAAGACCCAAAGAGTGTGAGTTCAATACCCGGTTAAGAGGGAAAATTAACAAGAGATAACAGATAGCTGACATCCATTAAAACATGGTACGTGGAACTAGAACAGTCTACCCCAGTGAGCGAAATAAAGGATTCAGTTCGACATTCCAACCACCCGAAGAAGGCCGGAGCGTACAACGGCCAAAACGTTGTGATAAATAATGTACGGTTGTATTAATATTATTCTTATATTTCGTCGAATCCATTACGTTCACTAACGTGCTAATACCCTTGGGAAAGGTATGAATCCTCTTCTTCTCTCCCAGCTGTGTGTAAATAGCAGGACAGATTGGGTGGATACTGGTCTAGGAGAAGGATAACTCTGAATTTATAACCTGCGGAGGGTCGTTTGGGGAACTTGTGGCACACGGCGCAACACGTCTCTGTAGTCGACTCTTCAAAAAGTGTGGTTGATTCTGCACGAAGCCTTCACCACTATAATCCAATGATTTCTGCAGGTAGTCTGGCTTTCAGTTTCTAGGAACTAGCTGCTTGACCGTCATACGTTGAAATCGACGGGAGGGTCGAGTTTTATCATATAATTTTATAATTATTGGTTAGTATAAATTATTTTTAATATTACACGTATTTAAAGATCTGAATAGCTATTATAACATGATTTCGTTGTCTAGCTTTTGAATCTTTCTATACTTCGTTTTTGATTGGTTATTCTAGCTTTTGTAACAATGTTTCCCCCTAGTGTAGGATCGTTAATTAATCTGAAACTTTTAAAACCATTTATTTTATTTTCAACATCATCACTTGATAAGACACAGAGTGTGTTGAAACAAAATGGCTATTTTTGTAGTGATTTTATAACATACTTATGTTATAATTTTTTTATAAAAAATAATTATATATATATATATATATATATATATATGTGTGTGTGTGTGTGTGTGTGTGTGTGTGTGTGTGTGTGTGTGTGTTAATAATAAGACAAGAGGGAAAACTATTGTTAGCCGACGAGTTTTGTCCTCTGATGGACTTCATCAAGGCAAATGTAGGATTTATTTTGTTGCACGTGTTTATATACAAGCGCAACGATAGCATTGGTTTATAAAAGCTTTTACATTTGAGAACGTTCAATAATATTCATCAGGTGGTTGAAAGGTAAATCAAAACATATGGAGGTCACAAAGTGCCATACTTCAAAATCTGGTAAGACAAAAGTAAGCGAGTAATAATCAATAATTATTTTTTTTTAATAAATGAATATTGTTTAAATTCAATTTTTTTTATTAATTTTGCCCCTTTACAGATACACTCATTCTGAAAAAAATTCATATATATATATATATATATATGTTAACAATTCATATATATATATATATATATATATATATATGTATATAAAATATAATTAAAAAATACGCCTTGTCAGTTGTTTTAATCAAACTTGTTTAGATAAAATCATTCCTGCATAAATATTGCTTATTCATATATATATATATATATATATATATATATATATATATATATATATATATATATGTTAAAAAGACAGTAAGAGGCAAAGTGTTACTGAGTGCAAGAGACTATGATGGAAATAATATAAAGGAGCGAGAAAAATAAAAGAACAAGAATTAAAAGGACAAAAGGCAATTGACATTGCATTTACATATTTGAAGATCAAAGCTGACTCGGAAGCAAGAGGGCAAAAGAGAGTTCCACAAGCGAGAAGTACGACAGAAAAAACTGTCAGCATAGAACTTAGGGTCACATCTAGCCATTTCAACTGTAAATTGGTGAGACCTTGTCAATCTAGAACTGCGCTTAAATTCAAAGGGACTAGGTAAAATATAGGAAAGTTCATCAGAACAATTACCATAAAAGTATTTATAGAAAAGGCACAGGGAACGTGCATTACGGCGGTGGGAAAGTGACTGAAGAGAAGATGCCAGATGAGGACCAATAACATTGCAGATTCTTCTTTGGGTTTTACCAAGAATCTCTAAATATATAGCAGGAGCACCAAACCATGTGGCAGCAATATTCAAATCATGGACAAATCGTAGACTTATAAATATGTAAGTTCTCTTCTGGCGAACAACGGACTTCAGTATAATCTTTTCTCTTATTGTCAGCGGAAAACTTTTGTCTGAGAAGCAATGTGTTCGTCTCCTAGAAGTTAGCATCAGGCATGCTGCTGGAAGACAAATATGTGTGCACATCTATGGATATTCAAACAAGCTCTTTTTAAAGACAACAGACAAGTTATGTGCACTGTTGACGGAATAGTTTCTCGGTTTGTGTTACTTCTTAAGATCCCGATCCTTTCGACTTGTTTCAATCATTATGAAATGAACTAAATGTTTCGCTATGATTTTTTGACTTTTGAATCTCTTGTTATCACGTGATCGCAGAATTAATTTTTACAGGTTTGATGCTTTGTCGCCTCACGTAACAATAATCTGGTGTAGATTCTAAGAATGTAAATACATATTAGAATGTCGAATCCAGAATCACAGGCCTTTTTGTTGACTGTTGCTATCTTTGAATTAAGAATATTAAACATTTTGAAGGCTGTCTGCCTTCAAAATGTTTAATATTCTTTTGCAATTTCTTTTTTTTTGGGGGGTGTTATTTCGTTATTCACAAGGAAATATCTTATTATTTTTTTTTTTTTTCTGCGTCATCTGTTGCCCTATAGCACTTTAGTTGGAATTATGACACGTGAGCATACGAGAGGGAGTTGTGATTGTATATCCTATACAAGTTGTTTTGTTATTTATTTACCTTTGGGTTAGTTGTTCTTTTCTTTTCGGTGATACAATAAGGCAAATGCATTTATAAACTACATTGTTGGGGCTAGCTAAATACAGGGGTTGATGGAAAGAAGAAGAAGAAGAACTACTATTGTTATTACTACAAATCCATTTATCCAGTAAATGTATACAATCTATTTATATACATCATGCGATGGATAAATTAACGTCTAAATTACACAAAAATAAAAAGTAACACTATCTCATTTTAACAGATATATTTACCAACATTACACAAATATAACTAAAGTGTAATCTTCGAAATCTCCTGCAACTCTTTATATTTGCGAATGTTGCCATAACCTTTGCCTTCAGTTCATGTTTCATGTTACAAGGAGGTTTGTTGATCTCTCGCTCAACTGCTCCCCACACATAATAATAAAGGGGGTTAGATTGTCAGATTGAATAGGTGATGCGATCTCAGAATATGCCTGACTGCCATGACTGGATTTTTCTTGCTTATATGTCATGGTGCAGAGTCCTGTTGCCAGACATACGGCCTTCCAGCAGCCACCCTCTTGACCCAGGGAAGCACTACCTCTTCAATTGATGTAGGCCGCCGTGTTTAGTCTGAGACCTGTGGACAGATAAATGGAGGCAGAATATAACTCCTTCGTAATCACCATTAGACTCGTTCAACTCTTTCTGAATCCTCTGCCCCGTCCTCAGATTTACACCCAAATATTTGTATTGAAGCTTCCGTTGCAAATACCAAGCAGAACAGCATGCCGTTTCCAGATTTCTGAACTGCGTCATAGTGCTCCTTGTCTCATACAAGGTGCCCAACTGACGCTACTGTACCGTGTAGTCGACAAAATCAAAAACCAAACTACGCGCATGCGCGAAATTAAAAATATAAAATGGCGACAATTTCCCCATCGCACCGTGTAGTTATTTTATAATTTTTACTGAGTGTTTTTACTTGTTTCCCCCTTTTATTAACGAGAATCTTCAGTCTTATTTTCTGACCATCATCATTCTTTACATTGTTTGTCATCTATTCCTTTGAGAGTGATATTCATTTTCTACTCGGCCCACGTAATAATTCGAGTTTTCTGCTTGAAATGTATTGTTTCAAAGGCATTCAGAATATCTGGGTACGAACAAAGACCATGTCTTCTTTTCTTTGATTAAATTACCTGTCATTTGATTTCGCTTTGAAATAGTATTTTTTTTATAATTATTGTTTCTTTATTTTCTTTAATTTCTTCCCGATTTATAAAACCTGTTTTTTTCCATTTTCTGTACATGAGGACTATCACTTCCGCTCAACGTGAAAATTTATATTTATTTATTTTTTTCGGTTGTTCAATTCTTTCTACTGCCAACTGTATTCCCTTGGGGATGACCGGCAACGTGCATTTCTCTGTCCTGAATTACATGCTTGTATCATCGTCGTTATTAAGACAGAAAACATTGTCGGAATAATCAATATTTGTTTTTATTCGATTTCTTTATTCATTTGATTCTTGCCTCGCGTTTTGGAATAGTTACCATCCACCGGAATATACAATGCAATCCCGTAGACAACTGCCTCCTGCCGTACTGTCGGTGGTAGTCTAAAAGACAGCTTACAGATGGTCTCTTCTTACCATTATTAATGAGGCTGAGAGCTTCAATCACCACATTTTATGTATCCACTTGAAATATTTTTGGTTCTTTTTGCGATTTTCTTTGATACGTTATTGCCTGAGAAACAGACTCAGTTAATGTCGTATAGACGTTTAGTGAGATCTCTTTCGTCTTCCCTCTCTCTCTCTCTCTCTATCTCTCTCTTTCTCTCTCTTTCTCTCTATCTCCCTCTCTCTCTCTCTATCTCTCTCTCTTTCTCTCTATCTCCCTCTCTCTATCTATCTCTTTCTCTCTCTTTCTCTCTATCTCCCTCTCTCTCTCTCTCTCTCTCTATCTCTCTCTTTCTCTCTATCTCCCTCTCTCTCTATCTCTCTCTTTCTCTCTCTCTCCCTCTCTATCTCTCTCTTTCTCTCTCTCCCTCTCTCTCTCTCTCTCTCTCTATCTCTCTCTTTCTCTCTCTTTCTCTCTATCTCCCTCTCTCTCTCTATCTCTCTCTTTCTCTCTCTTTCTCTCAATCTCTCTCTCTCTCTATCTCTCTCTTTCTCTCTATCTCCCTCTCTCTCTCTATCTCTCTCTCTTTCTCTCTCTTTCTCTCTCTCCCTCTCTCTATCTCTCTCTCTCTTTCTCTCTCTTTCTCTCTCTCCCTCTCTCTCTCTCTCTCTCTCTCTCTCTCTCTTATCTTTTCTCTTATTTCTTATTCATTTATTTTACATGATTGACTATTGGTAGAGTTACATAAGCCATTTGTATTTACTTTCTTGTAAGTTATTTGTTGAGTTATTGCCGTTGTTTCCGCGGCTATGTCTGGAAAGATAATTGGCGCTCTTAACTCCGCCATTATTATAATTATTTAGCAGTTTGTTCACGTGTAATTCTTAGGGAAACAGAGAAATTTCTGAACGCATATACAGGGTGCGACGGGTAAATTGTCGCCATTTTATATTTTTAATTCGGCGCATGTGCATTGTTTGCTTTTGATTTTGTCGACTGCACACTTTAGTAGGGTCAGTTGGGCACAGTCTGTGAGAAAAAAAAAAAAAAAAAAAAACACCACGACGCAATTCACTTCGCCATAAATTTGGAAATGACAAAAGTGCCAATAGGAACAGTGTTTGGGTGTCAATCTGAGGACAGTGCTGAAGATTTGGATAGAGTTGGATGAGCCTAATGGTGATTACGAAGGTGTTTGGAGTGATCACTAGTGATGGTGACGTTATGTCTCCATTCATTTGCCCACATGGCCTCATACTCAACCCTGGGGCCTATATAAAATAACTTGAAAAGGTAGTGCTTTCCTGGGTCAAGAGAGTGGCTACTAGAAGACTGTATGTCTGGCAACAGAACTCTGTACCATGACACACAAACAGGAGTGCCCAATCATGGCTGTCAGAAAATTTCCCTCGATGATTCTGTGACTGATTGGCTGGTAATAAAATCATTAGGTTTGGTCTTAGTGATGGTGATGGTAGATGTGTTGATGTTAGATGACCCCCCTATCCCCACATTTCCCCTCAGACTGTGAAATCTGTTTTCATTTTTGTGTATTGTGTGTGCGTTTGATACAGAAAAGTATACACTAAAACAAACCCACATTATAACTCATAACGTTTGCGGTTTCTCTCTTTTTAAATATATATATGACCCAGGGAAGTACTATCTTTTTAAGTTACTTGATATTGGCACCATTGTTGTGTCTGAGGCCATGTCGGTAGATGAGTAGAGACATAACGTCGCCATCACTATTGATCACTCCAAACACCTTCGTAATCACCATTAGACTCATCCAACTCTTTCCGAATCCTCTTCTCTCTCTCTCTCTCTCTCTCTCTCTCTCTCTCTCTCTCTCTCTCTGTATATATATATATATATATATATATATGTGTGTGTGTGTGTGTGTGTGTGAGAGAGAGAGAGAGAGGAGAGAGAGAGAGAGGGAGAGTCAGAGAGAGAGAGAGTCAGAGAGAATCAGGAAGAAAATTTTCCTCCTCCAACTCTTACAAGTGTTTCCTTTTAGGAACCTCTTTGGGAGACATTCTTCGGTTATTCTGATAACATGACCATTCCACTTGAGTTATTCTTGGATGATAAGAACCTCAATGATTCTGTTACTGATAGTCTGGAGAATATTGACATGCAGTGTTCGATCTCGCCATGACAATCCAAGGATGCCTTAAAGACTGCAAATGTGGAAAGTTTCAAGAATTCATATGTGATCTCTACATTGAATCCAGAATTCAGAGTCATACAAAAGGATGAATAAGCATATAGTATTTTACACAGAGATGACATATACAGACACGTGTTATGTACAGGATGATTGAGACGTAACTCCCAATTTTATGTATAAATGGCCAGCCAGGATTCCTTACTTAAAACCCTGTGACTTTTGTCTTTGGGGTTGGTTAAAGGAGAAAGTCTACTATATCAAACGAAGAATTTGAAAGAACTTGAAGGGCGAATACAAGAAGTTATGTCTTCCGTACCACAAGAGTTCCTGGTGAAATTAGTTTACGCGATTTCTGGACGGCTCGAAAAGCTGATAGCAAAATCTGATGGCCATATCGAATTTTAAATAAAGCCCTATGCTAAATTCTTTCTTCTCATATGCATTTCTTGTAAAAAATTATGGTTAATAAATAAATTATAAGTATTTTAAAATGTGAACTTACTTTTCAGTCACCCTGTACGGTGGGTATTGCATGACGGTGGGTATTGCATGAGAAAATATTCAATAGCATATATAGAAATGCATTGTAAATGATTTTACTATATGAATTAATTGTTATTATTACATAAACACTTTTATTCAGTCTAATAATGCCATATAAGGCGACACAAATCCTTAAAACAGAGAAATGTATTCTAAATTGCTTCATTATAGAAATGCATTGAAATCATTAGATAAATTGTCACAACTTCCATTCACTTAAATGATCACTTAGTGGTATAACAAATAGTAAAACAAAGAATTGCATGTCAAATCATTTAATATAGAAATGAATTAAAATTATTAAAACCGTTTTTGTGATGTAAACTAACACTCGCTGACACTTTTGTGATGTCAACAAATACTCGTTGTCACTTTCGTAATGCTCGTTGTAGTAGAGACTTTGTAATCGCAGATACAACTATAGAAAAGCCGTTGAACAATATTGATGTCAGATACCTTCGAATAACACTTGCACTAATAGTACTTGCTCGATAATACTCGCTCGAATAGTAACCACCGTATAGTGATCCGAATAGAGAAATAGTATAGTGAATAAAGTAGAGAATAGAGTTCCTTTTAGTAATAGAGGATAGAGTAGAAATAGCGAGCCGTATCGTATAGACTAGGAATAGTGATCAATCTAGACGTCACGCAACTTCCTACATATGTGTTTCCACTATGGTCATATGATTCATTTAATTCAATAATGGTATCGCCTGTGTTTACTCACTGGCGATCTATGTTCAAACTCAAGTGTCGGCAGCGACACCTTATTCCTATATAACAAACGTCAAAGCTCTTTTTTTCACTTTAATTAAATATACGGTGACATAACAAATACTAAAAGCATATATAGTCTAACTTCTTTAATCCGGCACCTCTGAAACAGGCCACTGCCGGATCACAGAAATACCGGATGGAATAAATCACCCCTAAAGGAAATTATGTAACATTGCCTTGCCAGCTCATTCCAGATTTATATTGCTGCGTTATCGAAGATTGAGAGGACAGAAAACAGAAAATAAAAAATCATTAAGTTATTTTTTAATGCAATGCAAAAGCTAAAAAAAGCCTAAAACAACAATATATATATATATATATATATATATATATATATATATATACCTACATACCTACTATCTTGAATGGACAAATATGCAGCTGTATAATTAGAAATGTGCAAGATCGTGTCACCAAAACACTCTTCTGCTGTCGGCTGCTGCGGAAAGTTGTAAACAACGTGTGTGTTTGCCATTGTAGTCGCTCATCAAACTAATGTCCAGAGATTGAAAACAGTGTCATTCCATGGGAGTTGCCGGACGACGGAGAGTCTTATTAAAGAGGTCGAACTGCATATGTATATATATATATATACATGTATAGGTGTTTTTTTTCGCTTTACGTAAATCGAAAAAAAAACACCTATACCTGAGTTTAAAATGCATTTTCAGAAACGAATAGCCATATTTATTACAACGTTTCGGCCGTTGCACGCAGTAGATAAAGGTGTTAGTTAGATCCAGTGACAGGGCCCAAACAGTGTGAGTTCAATACCCGGTTAAGGCAGTGGAGACCTTGGAGAGGGGAATTAACAGGAGATAACTGATAACTGACACCCATTAAACATAGCACGTGGAGCTAGTCTAACAGTCTACTCCAGTAAGCGAAATAAAGGGTTCAGTTCGACATTCCAACCAACTGAAGAAGACCGGAGCGTCCGAATAATGTAAATAATGTACATAATACCTCATCTCAGAAATATAGACAGATAATTTTACTTTTAAATCCAAACTAATAGATTATATTTAAGATTGCCAATACGCAAAAAAAAACAATAGCAATACAATTTATAAATTCATTCTTATAGACAAATCTGTTGACACAAAATAATTGTATATTTTTAAAACCTTTTTAAAAGAAAAGAATTTGCTGAAAAGCACTAGGAAATAGGTCATTTAAAGTTTAATTGATGTAATTTGATGCAAGTGTTACTTACTCTTAGCTTAAAATATATTTAATATATTAAAAACCATTTTATGACGGGGTGTGTTTTCTGACCTATTGCGTGATTTACTGACAGTTTGATGTTTGGAAAAAATAAGTTTAAAAAACAGAACAGAAATTACTTGACGAATACAACGTGGGTGCATTTTTAATAGTTTTTTAACTACTCAGTAATCTTAAAAAAATAAGAAAATATTTTAAGCGGTTTAATATATTTTTTTTTAATTTTAGTTACTTTGGATATGTAGCCTTATTTACAAAAACGCTTTTTGAGAAAATATTTGAAAATTACCAATAAATTTTAATTTTTCTATCGTTACCTCTTATTTACAAAAGTTGACACGTTTGTACATACACAAAAAATTTAAATTCTTAAAATACTAAGGGTCGTTGAATTGTAGTGAGCTTTTCCATTTATGATTAGTAAATACAGATTTAATTTCATAACAAGGCTTGGCTGCTACAAATTAATGTAGTTAATCCGAAAACAACATAAACCGTAAACGTGAACTTTGGATATTTTATCCAGATTTTTTTTTCCTAATACACAACATCTGATTCTAAACTAGCTTAAAAGCCGCCCGACAGTGCGGCTTTTAAGATAGCTACTGCGGAGGGTTCTTGATTGGGCCTTCATCACAATGGCTGTTGCGATAGGCAGCAATAAACTACAGAAGAAGTCAAAATTGATCGCTGCATTTAAGTATTGCATTAATATTTAAGCTTACCTTTATTTAATGATAATTCTTCTGCCGCCACTTAATTTAAAGAACATTTGATGTACGTAGGTCCTTACTATCCATACAAACAATTATTTTTATTACATGGGTGACTTTCGCTAGATTTCGCAATCAATCTCGATTATTCCCAAATTTAATTCCAAGTTATTTTACAAAAAAAATTTGGCGCCAAACAATAACGTAAAAAAATCGCCTAAAACAATCGCAGTGATCAAAATTTGGGAATCCCAAATTTCAGGATTGCAGATCTGGATTCAGCCCGGAATGTTTTTAATTTGCTCATGGAGTCTGCCTGATTCCAAAATGGTAGGATATGTTGGGTTATGGCCTCTAGGCTTAAAGTTGAAAAATTGTGGCACAACGACCTGATTCCAAAATGGTATATGCTGGGCTACGGCCTCTAGGAGTAAATTTGAAAACACGGGCATTTTGAAACATTTTAATTTGAGAACAGTAAATTTTTTTTGGACATGAGCTATTGACAGTTAGAGAGTTGTGCCCCTTTAATTGTTTTTTTATCAGTAGAAGCCAAGATGGCGGAATCTGAAGACAATCACAAAATTTCAGAATTGCTGATCTGGATCAAGCCCGGAAGGTTTTTAATTTGCTCATGGAGTCTGCCTGATTCCAAAATGGTAGGATAGGTTGGGTTATGGCCTCTAGGCTTAAAGTTGAAAACTTGTGGCACAATGACACACTGACGTTCGCATTTATTATATAGATTAGAAAAATAGTATAAAAAAATAAAACAGACAGACCTTCTCAGTTCTCTTTAACCAACAGACAGATTTTGTCGATCAGTTCTCAACTCGCTATCTATGCTGATGACACAACTATTTACTATTGTCTTCATAAATTACTGTTTACTATTTATAAATTACTATTTACTATCGATAAAGTCAAAATGGCAGCTGATCTAAAAATGAAATACAATTTGTTGTTAAATGGGGCAAGGAGTGGCTTGTTCATTTTAACACCTGAAAAACGAAACTGTTCTCTTTTAATCATCTGATAGAGCCCTTTTTACCCTCCATCAGTATGGTTGATTGTAACCTCCAGGAAAGTGACTTGTTGCGCCTTCTCAAACTAACATTTTCAGCTGCCATGAAGTGGAAAGATTATATTGAATCAATTGCTAGGTTTGCAGCTAGGAAAGTTGGTTCCCTGTGTCATGATTCTGGAGAGAAAAATTCTATATCTTACATATTTATAAGTCTGGCATTCATCCATACTTCAAATATTGCTACCATATATGGTCTGGTGTTCCTGCTATATATTTAGAGATTCTTGATAAAATCCAGATAAGAATCTGCATTGTTATTAGTTCTGTCCTGGCATCTCGTCTTCAGTCCCCTCTCACCACTGTAATGTAGTTTCTGCGTGCCTTTTGTATAAATACTTTCATGGTATTTTTTTTTTCTGATGAACTTTCCTCTATGTACCTAGACTTTTTGAATTTAAGCGTAATACGAGATTGGCGGAAAAGTCTCATCAATTTACATTTTAAATGGCTAGATGTAACCGTAAGTTCTATGTTGAGAGTTTCTTTTATCGCACTTCTCGATTGTGGAACTATCTTCTGAATTCTTGTTTCCCAGTCAACTTTGATCTTCAAAAATGTAAATGCAATGTCAAGCGGTATTCTCTGCCTTTTTTATTTTATTGTTCTCTCTCTTTAATAGTAGTTTTTCTCATTTTCTAACGTTCAGTAAGCTCTTGCATCCTAGTGGCTTTATTGCTTTGCTTGAGTGAAATGATTAAAAATAATGCTTTAATTTTCGAACACAGTCAGCACATTGTGGCCGTGTTCAAAATTACTATTATTAAGAGTTGGTTTCTTCTCATTCATATATATATATATATATATATGTGTGTGTGTGTGTGTGTGTGTGTGTGTGTGTGTGCATGTATGTAGAAAAATAGGGAAGAACACGTTAGGTAAATAGTCCAGAGTTCTTTAGTATTTTTGTTTCTATTTTTTTAAAAAAAACAGTGCTCCATACAGAAGTAGAGCTTAGATTATAATTATTTTTAAAAAATATGATTCCTTCGCTACATAAGAGTTCTCATGTTTCAAAAACGTGATCCGAAACCATCAATATAATTATTAAAATTAAATTGAATTAAAGTAACAAGCCCTGTTTCATCCTCAAGCGAAAATTTAGGAATAACCAATTTTGAAGTTTACGTATCATTATAAGCATGTTCATTCGTTATTATGGAAACGGCTGGGGCGACCATTTTTGATAAGGGGCCTAAGAGTTAATTTTTATCCACATACAAGCTGAGGTAAGGTGGGGTGTGTGTATTTCAAAGCGAATGATGTCTTTCTTGTACATCGTTTGTTCATTCACAGAGGAAGATAGATTTTGGAACCATGGTATGTTGTTAAGTGACTGGATAATTTTGTTTACCGCAGCTTGACCTCTCCCTGAAGGTGACTGATATGTGGATAAAGATGAACTAGAAATCCTAGAAGTTTTATAATAAACAACGAAAAATGTGACCCAGAAATCCGAAGACATTTTGGAATAGCTATAGATGCCCTCTAAAAGTTAAACAAATTATTATGAAACAATAAAATTTCATTAGAAGCGGAGATAAGAATGAACTCAACTGATATTTCACATATTTTGGCAGTAAATGCGAGACAGATTAAAGAGAGACTTGAGTCAATAAATATGTATTTCTATAAAAAGATGACGAGAATATCCACAACAGAAGTTTTAAGGAAAATGGAGGCAAAAATGGATACTTGTACTTCGAATTAGAGACAGCTGAAATGTCTAAGAAGCATAATAAGTGAAAGGGAGTGTTGGAAAAGTTGAAACTCATAGGACATACTTAAGGTCAGAGTGGCAGAGGAAACCTTTAAGTAACCTAACCAACGTTCTTGAGTAAATGGATGACAGGGAAAGAATATCGGAGAGATATTAATGGGGAAAACATTGCTTAGAGTTACAAAGGATAGAAACTTGTGGAGAGTCATGATCATCCAAATTCTGAAGGAATACAGCATCATGGCATCGTTATGAAATCTCAAAGAAATGCTTTCTTCTGAAAAAAGAAGTTGCAAATGTCAAATTTACTTTTCCGGGTTCGTAAATAATGAAGTGAGTCGACGCGACAGGGATGTGGCTCTACGACCAACGGACGAGAATATCAATGAAAGAACATATGAATAAAAAGGAGGTCTGAAAGAAAATGAGAACGAAAACGAGGCTTGAAATCATAATATAATAACTGAAACGAATGGTATATATTACGAAGAAAGGGGACTTGGAAATTTCAACATTCATTGTAGATAACGAGAGAAGGAGTGATAGAGAGAAATAGCAAGAATACTCCCCAATGTGTTTGTTTGAATAAATGGATGACCTAACTGAAAGAGAAATAGTGAAGTGTCAAATGTTGCTTAAAGTTACAATGGGGCGCTATTTGTGATGAGCTTTGTCGCCCACGTCGTGACGGGACACGGCACAGAAAAAAAAATGTGTCATAACACGCGTTAAAGGATATTTTTTAAGTGATGAGACGTTTCTACATGGTAATTTGCTATTTTCAAAATATATGTGTGTTGCAATTATGC
>CAHIKZ030005451.1:1865000-1880000 GCA_903632075.3 Acanthosepion pharaonis
GCTTGTGGCCATTTTTTTCTTCGTTCCATTCACTAACCCGAAAGTTTTCACAAATCCCCTGAAGAAGTATCCAATCAAGCCAGCTTCAACTATTTTTCGACGAGAAATGGGAAAGTTTCAATATATTTTACCCTTTTCAGTCAGTTAGTCAGTTATATGCCATGCGTGATACACGCATAGGCAACCATGTATCTTTCGACTTCTATAGCAGGACAGACGAGGGAGAAGAAGAAGATACCCAAAGGCATTAGCATGTAAGCGAATGTAATGGATTTGAATGGAATTCGAACTCGGTTCTTCGATTCCTCAGTCCAAGCCGCTATCCATTGCTCCACCGTAGTACTTATAATAATATTTATCCTCTTCTTGTTATCTTTCTTCTTCTTCTTCTTCTTCTTCTTCTTCTTCTTCTTCTTCTTCTTCTTCTTATTATTATTATTATTATTATTATTATTATTATTATTATTATTGTAATAATAGTACCCAGTTTCTTTTAGATCTCTAGTATTTAGGCTGTTCTCAAATATATACCTCTATGTGATTCCCAAATGTTCTACGTCTATGTAACTTTCAATTATTTACGTCTATGTGACTCTCAAATATCTACGTCTATGCCACTCCAAAGTCATCTTGGTTATCTCATCTTTTAAACTGAAAAAAGAAAAGCCTCCCGGGATTCAGCCATGATATTCCCCCAATTAATCCTGCTTCTGAACAGAAATACAAAGTAGGTCAACCGCTGGTTTTGGTCGGACAAACAAATAATATGTGGCACAAAACTGGATACGTACTATAAAAAAAAACAAGTACATATTAATAACTACAATTAAATACGATAAGAAGCCATAAGAATCACCTTTGGTGTAGCGTCAGAGAATTATCATTATTATTTTCGTTTTATTTCTGATGTATACTCATTTCTTTCCAGGTCCCGACCAGAGACCTAAGGTCAAAAATGGCAATGTGACATTTTCCACTGATCAATTAAAAAAACAAAAAAGAAAAACACATATATGTTACATAGTTAAAGCCCTTTGTAAGGAGTGGGCTGGACTTGAGAGAACAATTTTTTTGTATTTCTTTAAGGCATGGGCTACCAGGAATCCCTTCAATATATTTATTAGAATCTTTTCCGATCAATACGAGGACTCCAACTAAAACCGGAATTTTTGATGTTCTTATGTGCCACATTTTTGAGATTTATTATTATTATTCAATATCCTAGTATAGAAGATACTAAAATTAAACATAGAATAGGCTACGCCAAAGGTAGTTTCATCCAACTCCGCAAATTGTTACAAAATTTAACCTGAAAATTCTAACCATAATCTTAAATAACCCCTTCAGACCACGATTTTCATATGGCGCCAAACCCGTTCAGAAATATCTAAATTATCAGCTGTATACTAAGATCAATCATTAAAGATGGATTTGAGCGAATGAACTAGCGCTACTAGATCACAAAATTTTGTGATGTTAACGAAAACTAGTTGCCTATTTTGTAATGTCAACGAATACTCGTTGTCACTTTCGTAATGCTCGTTGTAGTAGAGACTTTGTAATCGCAGATACAACTATAGTAACGCCGTTGAACAATACTGGTGTCAGACGCCTTCGAATATCACTCGCACTAATAGTAATTGCTCGATAATTCTCGCTCGAATAGTAACCACCGAACAGCGATCCATATAGTAAACCGTAGAGTGAGATATTCACTATCCTACCCACGCGGTCGGATGTGGCACAAGGCCGGGTTTATTGTGGGGTTACCGAACCCGTAGGCCCGGCCAAAAATTCCCCGTGACCCCGTAAAAAACGGGGTTGGGTAGCAGTCTCCCGAGACGAGACTCTGCCCTTCAACATAGCCTCATCTGCGGATCCTCTATATCCGGGATCTCGTCATGTGTATGACGATAAACTACATCCAACAGCAAGGCCTCTGATCAAGAGGTTTTGGGGAGTTCTTAATTGTTGTAGTTCTCAGATCCACCCTGACTTGGGGTGGTAGCACCAGTTAGAGTCCCCGCTATGAGCAAATAGTTAACCCCCAAACTGAGGTCAAGACATTATGAAAGTGTAAAAATAGGTTTTTATAGTAAAAATACTAGCAATGTTTTTGGAAAAAATTATTACCAGAAATATATTTTTGAAGAAAAAAAATTATTACCGGCAATACATATTTGAGAAAAAATGTTTATCCTAAAAGTCTCGCGGCATTAAATACATTTTTGAAAAAGAAAATTTACCAACAATGTATTTTTGAAAAAAAAATATTACCAACAATGCATTTGACTCTCGACAAAAACACTCTTTACAAAAATACTGGCCCTGATCTGGCACCTCGTCTGCAGTCGCTCTCTCACAGACGCGCCGTCGCCTCTCTCTGTCTTTTTTACAAATACCTTCATAGTAATTGCTCTGAGGAGCAGCTTTCGCTGATTCCCAGACTTCGCGAATTCAAGCGTTCTACGAGGCTGGCATCCCGCTCTCACCCTTTCGCTGTTGAAACTGTTAAATGTACTACTACTCCAATAGCTTCATATCTCGCACCTCTCGCCTGTGGAACTCCCTTCCCTATTCCTGTTTCCCTGATAGCTTTAATCTCCAACTATTCAAATGTAATGTCAATCGACATCTCCAGTTGCCTTGATCTATCCACTATCCTTCTCCTCATCCTTTCTTCTATCACTCCTATCTGATCTTGCTCCAAATCTTCTGTAACCCCTTGTGTCCTAGTGGCCTTGCTAGGGGTGAAATGCTTTAAAAAAAAGTGAAACCTGATCTACAAACTGATTTCCTACAAAGAATACACATTCTATTCATACGAACCTATCCTAAGAATTTGGACAGCATTAAATAACGCTTTGAGATTGATATGCCGTAAAACAAAATAAATTAAACCAGAAATTCTACAAAAAACCCTTTACAACAATACGTCAATGAAACCTGATCTACAAACTGATTTCCTACAAAGAATACACATTCTATTCATACGAACCTATCCTAAGAATTTGGACAGCATTAAATAACGCTTTGAGATTGATATGCCGTAAAACAAAATAAATTAAACCAGAAATTCTACAAAAAACCCTTTACAACAATACGTCAATGAAACCTGATCTACAAACTGATTTCCTACAAAGAATACACATTCTATTCATACGAACCTATCCTAAGAATTTGGCAAGCATTAAATAAAGCTTTGAGGTTGATATGCCGTAAAACAAAATAAATCAAACCAAACCAATTAAGATCAGAAGGCATTAGAGCATTGTCTGGTGTAGGATCAATTATTATTTCTATTTAGTTCCTTAACATACAATTGAGAAACTCCCCAGGCGATCGGCTGAATTGAAGACGAATAATAATCCTGCTTATAATATCTATAAAGTTTCCTTGAATTCCGACCAAAAAGAAACAAAACTGTTTTTCATAAAGACGTTGATGATTTTGTTTGTTTTGTCTCACATCGATTGCAGAAAGCATCAACTCTGGTAGAGCTGGAATCATTTCGCTGGCGGCAAACCAGTGACAATAGGAAATTACGTAGCCAGGTGTTGGACACGTGTTTGCGGGCCACACTTCTTTCTACTTATGTGTTCACAAGTTCTGTCTACATGAGTGTAACGTCAAAGTAAATAGTCGACTACCCCATCTCTGTTGATAGATAGATAGATAGATAGATAGATAGATAGATAGATAGATACAGACTGAAAACAGGCAGAGAGAACAACGAACTGACAGCTCTATATAAATATAAACACATAGAGAGTCAAACAAATATCATCGTGCTGTGGTAATATATATATATATATATATATATATATATATGTGTATGTGTGTGTGTGTGTGTTACGTTAAAGACGACTGACAAGGTACCTCGATTAAACTTTTTATTTATTTTTTTAATGTATTTTCACTCAAAATAAAATAAAATCATCCTTGATAATGACGAAAGTATAGCCTGAAAGCGCTCGCAAATGCAGAATATTTGGACAGTTTTTACATACTTTGTGTCCAGAAAAGAAAACACTTGTACGAACACAAGAAAAATTAAATAAAAAGCTTAATCGCAGTACTTTGTCAGTCGTCTTTAGTGAAACATGCATAAAAAGGGATTGTTGTTTAAATACACAACATATATATATATATATATATATATATATATATATATATATATATATATATATATATATATATATATCTCAGTTACTTCATATCTGTTTCAATCTGTTCATATCTATCTATCAATCTATCTATCTATCTATCTATCAATGTCTACCCTTCTTTATATCTATATATCTCTGCCCTTCATTCTGTCTGTCTATCTCCCCATTTTACTTTATCGTTCTTCCTCTACGTATACCATCGTTTTTTTTTCTTCTTCTTTAAATTAGATTTTTTTTTTTGTCATCCATTTTTATAAGTCATTTTTCTTTCATCAGGATTAATTTCCCCTTTAAACGAATTTTAATTTGCAAATCCATTTTTTTTTTTTCTTTCTGGCTTGGATATTGATTAGGAGTCTTTCTTCGATGCAGTTTCTCAATTCCTGCAGGAATTCCACCGAAATTTCGTTTCCAATCAAGCGGAAAATTCCAAAGGACTCTTTTGGATTGTCGTCATCACGTTGGCACTGCTAAAAAGACGAGAAATGACTGAATACATGCGATTCCTCCATTCTATGGTACGGCTTAGCGGAAGGGCAGTCGGTCTGGAAAATATCTCTGTGAGGTTCTTAAAGTCTTTAATCGTCGCCGCTATTCGAGAAAGATTTTAATTTAAGATAAATCTTCAAGTGTTGGTTCATTGCGTCGTCTTAGACAATTTTTATCTGATGAATCTATCTTACATATCTTTTAAGTCTACTATTGGTCCATGATTAGAATATTGATACCACATATTGGTCTTATGCTCCCGCCTTATATGTAGATATCCTTGATAAAAATCCAAAGAAGAATCAGCAATATTATTGGTCATGATCTGGCGTCTCATCTTCAGTCACTTTCCCACCACCATAAAGTTGCCTCCCTGTGCCTTTTCTATAAACAGTTTCATGGTAACTGTTCCGATGAGCCCTTCGCTATGGTACCCAGACTTTTTAAATTTAAGCGCAGTACTAGACTGGCAACGAGGTTTCAACAATTTACAGTTGAGTTGGATAGATGTAAGCGTAAGTTCTATTCTAATAGTTTATTTACACGCACTTCTCGACTGTGGGTCTTGCTTCCGGCTCCATGCTTCCCAGCCAAATTTGAACTTCAAAAATTTTAATGCAATGTCAATCGCTATCGACTGTCCTCCTGATTACTCTTTTTTTTTTCTTTTTTTTTTTTCACTTCTTTTGTTCAAGTGAGATAGATGAGAACAAAGTGAGATAGACATTCTTTACATTATTCAGACTATTATCCTCATCTTTGTCGCCATATTTATCACAACGTTTCGGCCGTTGTACACTCCTGCCTTCTTCAGGTGGTTGGAATGTTCTAGTCCCACGTGTCATGTTTTGATGGATGTCAGTTATCAGTTATCTCCCGTTAATTCCCCTCTGAAAGTTCTCCACTGCCTTAACCGGGTATTGAACTCACACTCTTTAAGTCCTGTCACTGGATCTAACCAACACCTTTATCCACTGTGCCTTGAGGACATCTGGGTATGAATTTCTGGGTATTATAAACCGAATGTTTTCAGCAATCATTTTTACCAGTGCTCATATTGCAATTTTGCTGTTATCATTATATGTTTTTACCAGAGCTCATATTGCAACTTTTGTTGTTATCATTGCTTATCTCTGGCACTGCTTATTACTGGTTCCCATATTGTATTTATTTCTATGCTTGGTCGGCTCAGGAGATTTTTGTGGTCTAGCATATATGCTGATTCCTTAAGTTTACGAATTTTCCAGTGGTGTTCCTTGTCAATGATCTCAACATGATCCCACAGAGGGCGGTGATCTCCCTTCTCCCTTACCTCCTTACCTTCAGGGGGCGGCCTGTCTCTCCTTATATTCCTTTCCGCAGCTGCACGGGATAGCGTACACACAGTCTTTAGTCATGTTCTCCTCTATGGGGGATCTTACTCGGGAGAGATATCTGCGAAGTGTTGCCAAGCTTTTGAAGGTTGTCATACCCAGATGTCCTCAAGGACACATGGCACAGTGGATAAAGGTGTTGGTTAGATCCAGTGACAGGACCCAAAGAGTGTGAGTTCAATACCCGGTTAAGGCATTGGAGAACTTTCAGAGGGGAATTAACGGGCGATAACTGATAACTGACATCCATCAAAACATGGCACGTGGGACTAGAACAGTCTACTCCATTGAACGAAATAAAGGGTTCAGTACGATATTCCAACCACCTGAAGAAGGCCGGAGCGTACAACGGCCGAAACGTTGTGATAAATATGGCGACAAAGATGAAGACAATAGTCCGAATAATGTAAATAATGTACATAATACCCCATCTCAGAAATATAGACAGAAACTGAGATAGATATATACCTTCAACGAAAAGTTAAAAATTCAAGAAATATTGTACTTTATCATTGTCTATCTATGTGGTTATGTGTGAGAGATTGTGTGAGTGAACAAGGGGGAAAGAAAGGAAACAAACAACATTTTAATAACGTGAAATTACTCGTAAAATTAGGCGTGCATTTCAGAATTTGAATCGAAATGCATGTGGGCCACTGTTTGCCCATAATTGTTTTAGGTTATGAAAATAAGGCTTTTTTTTTTTTTTTTTTTTTTTTTTTTTAAGCATTTCACCTCAAGTAAGGCGGGAAGCCACTAGGGCGCAAGGTGTTACAGAAAATTTAGAGCAAGATCAGATAGGAGTGATAGAAGAAAGGATGAGAGTAGTGGATAAATCAAGGCAACTGGAGATGTCGATTGACATTACACTTGAATAGCTGGAGATTATAGCTCACAGGGAAACAGGAAAAGGGAAGGGAGTTCCACAGGCGAGAGGTGCGAGACATGAAGCTATTAGAGTAGAAGAGACGGCTACATTTAGGAGTTTCGACAGTGAAGGGGTGAGAGCGGTATGCCAGCCTCGTAAGGCGGTGGAACTCATGACGTCTGGGAACCAGCGAATGCAGATCCTCGGAGCAATTGCCATGAAAGTATTTGTAGAACAGACAGAGGGAGGCGACGTCGCGTCTGTGAGAAAGTGACTGTAGACGAGACGCCAGGGCAGGGCCAACCACATTGCATATCCGCCTCTGGAGCCTATCAAGAACCCCGACGCAAACAGAAGGGGCACCAGACCATATATGGCAGCAATTGATTGAATACGCCAAAATATAATAGGGACGAAAGATATGTCTTCTCACAGAGTTTATAAAACGTAAACAGCCAGCCAGTTCAAAGAGAACTAGAAGTCTTACTAGGATCTATTATCGACGGATACATCTCAACAGCATAAGCAATGCAGCTAACGATGAAGTGTCGGTTCAAGGATATTGTGGGCCCCCACCGTATCTATGATTCGACACCCACTGAAATTATGATACACCCCTGAATCTACTACATCTAAATTTTCGTAAGGTTGTATTCATATGAGACACAAAATTTATTGTAATTTCATAATAATGAATTATATGCAACATAGGTGAACAATTCGACTAGAAAGCCTGAAAATAAATACAATGTATCTAAATACAAATTGGATACATGTCCTAATAAAGCATTCCATCTTAAATAATTAGAGACACGTCATAATAGATCATTCCATCTTAAATAAATCAACAATGTCTTACAGTTATTTTAAACATCAACTTGAGATTTTTCTTGTTAAAAGTTATATAAGTTTAGAACATTCAACATTATGCATAAAAAATAGTGAATTTTATATAATGTTTTTTTTTGTTTTGTTTTTTTTTTCTCGACGCTTAACATGGGCAAAACAAATTCAGGAATTTGAAACAGGGAAAATAACTCCAGAATTACGTCAAAATCCTCGAATTTTTCATCCTAATCAGTTAGGTTACTTTGTAACGTATATTAATGTAGGTAGAAAAAAAGCAAATGTTGATAAGATAACGAGGGTCACAAAACACTGCCCGGGACCCTCAAACAGCTTTGCACCCGACCCCTGTACTGGGTCAGGAGTTTCGAGCGTAGTATGCGCCGGCCCTGACGCTGAGCTGATAGTAGACACCGAAGAGAAATAGCAGGAACTCTTAGACAATATATTAAAGGAAAGCGAGAAGAAAGGTTTGGTTTGTTTTGTTTTACGGTATATCAACCTCAATGGGTTATTTAATGCTGACAACTTTTTTTCCTGGTAATATTTTGTTTTGTCAAAAAACTATTTCTGGTAATATTTTTTCCTCAAAAATGTATAGCTGGTAATATTATTTTTAAAAATGTATTACTGGTATTTTTTTTTTTTCAAAAAGTTAATGCTGGTAATATTTTTTTTTTAAAACTTTATATTGTTGGTAATAGTTTTTTTCCTTCAAAATTTTATTTCATTTTTTACAAAGTATTTCTGTTATTAAAACCTATTATTAGACTTTCATAATACTTTTTACCTCAGTTTCGGGGTTAACTATTTGCCCATAGCTGGGACCCTAACAGGTGCTACCACCCCGGGTCAGGGTGGACCTGTGAACACCAGCAATTAAGAGGTGGTTCCACGCTCCTCAAAACCTTCTGATTCGAGGCCTTGCTGTTGGACGTAGATTATCGCCTTACCGTGGGCGCGGATGTAGTTTATCGTCATACACAGGACGGACGAGAAGAAAAGACTAACCATCAACTGTAAGAAGAGAGAATGTATGGTTTTTCAGCAAGAGAATCAGCCTAAAATAAGAGCTACGAATTGCAGATGTCAAAACGAAACAAGTTCCGTATTTTAAATATCTGTGAATTTATAAGTCTACCATTCGTCCATGTTCTGAATATTGCTGCCACATATGGTCCAGTGCTCAAAGAATCTGCAATATCATTGGTACTGACCTGGCATCTCGGCTTCAACCACTTTCCCGCCACCGTAATGTAGCTTGCCTGTGCCTTTTCTATAAATACTTTCAAGGTAAGTGTTGCGATAAACTTTACTCTATGCTATTTTGTTTAGTTTTTTTTGTATATAAATTCTATTCATTGTAATATTCATTAGGGTTTCATTTTGAAATATTGTACCCCACCCCCGTCTTCTACAGACAAATTGTTTCGATAGGAACTAGTTAGGACCACATAGATACTCTGAGGTATTATGGTGACTGTAGTAAGAATGATAAGAATGTGTTCTTTTAGTGTAAGGAATACTGTGGTATGTTTGGATCAGTAATCGTGGCTAAGTTTAAGATAAGACAGATTGCAGACCAGCTTCCTCTTATCCCTACTTTTAGTCTTGTCTCACATTTTCAAAATAAATATTAATTTCCTCTATAGTTCTTCGACTCTATGAATTCAAGCGTAGTACTAGATTGGCAGCTAGGTCTCATCATTTTACAGTTGAAATGGCTAGATGTAACTGAATGTTCTATGCTAACAGTTTCTTTTCTCGCACTTCTCGTTTGTGGAACTCTCTTCTGGCTTCTTGTTTTTTGGTAAAGTTTAATCTTCAAAAATTTCAATGCAATGTCAATCGTTATCTTAAGTCTTCTTAATTTCTGTTCTTTTATTGTTCTTGCCTCTTCGCGTTTCTCTTTATTATATTCCTTTACACTCGCTAAGACCTTGCATCTTAGTGGCTTTGTTGCCTTGCTTGGAGTGAAATGATTAAAAAATGTGTTTCAACAGTTGACAGAAAGTATAACACTGAAATCCAAAGCCGCACTGGAATAAACAAAAGATGCCTTTCAAAATATAAATAAAGTATTAAGAAGCCGAAAACAATCCTCCTATATGGTTGTGATTGCTGAACATTAAAAAAAATATATTTTTATGATTTTAAAAATGTTAGCATTGTATAATCGTCTAGTTTTTTGGGGGTTTTTTTTTCATGCACGTTCTTTTGAGAGAAGTGTATTTTTATGACGGCCAGACGGTTTGTGTTTAAAATTTCTACAATTGTATATCTTTTTCGGCTCAGCGGTAAAAGCCCGGCAAAATATTTGCAAGATCCGTTTCCAGTTTATGGGAAATGATTTTTACTCGTATGCATTACTGTTGAAGTAGTTAAATGTAACCGTCACTTCTATTCCAGCAATTTATTCTCTCTCACTTCCCAACAGTGTAACTCCTTTCCTCTTACTCGCTTCACTGATAACTAAAATCTTCAAAAACTTAAATGCAACATCAATCGCCATCTTCTATTGCCTTGATCCCCATATTTTTTTTATCCTTTCCTTAATCCCCGCTACACCCAGTTTTTTTTCTCTTACTTTCACTCTCTGTAACACCTTGCGTACTAGTGGCACTCCAGCCTTGCTTGGGATGAAATGTTTATATATATATATATATATATATATATATATATTGATCAATGAGAGATGTGGTCTCAAGCTCCCGAATAATGGGGAAGAGGTGAGCCTGATGTTTAAAATAAATAGAATTCAGGTCAGTAGATACAGGAGAAGACTTTTTGACGGCAAGGGGAGAAGGCAGGTCGTGAACATCAAAGAAGACATTTGACATCAAGAAGCGAACATTAAAGAAAGCAACAGTTACCGGCCAGTCGCAGAAAAACCAAAAGTTCAAGTGAAAATTCTCCTCTGGTTGGACAGCCTAGAACGAAAGAAATTTTCCCAAGCACGAACTGTAAAGATCAAGGCATCAGAAGATGTCGATTGACACTACATTTAAATGTTTGAAGATTACAGTTATTAGGAAAGCAAGTAAGAGGAAGGGAGTTCCACTGTCGGGAAGTGCGAGAGAAGAAGCTGTTTGAAATGAAGGGGTGGTTACATTCAACTGTTTTGATAGTAAAAGGGTGGGACCGAGATGCCAACCTAGTAACACGTTTGTAGGTCAAGTAAAAGTAGGTGTTTTCATTTTTTTCTCAAAGGCGGCTACACCATTTTTTCTTTCATTTTTTTTTACCGCCTTCTTGTATTGTTTCCTCTTTTAGTTATTTTCAAAAGCCTTGTCTTTTCCCAAACTGTATTTTTTTCCCCATTTTTCGCTGGTAATTCTTTCTATTTGAAATTGTTATCCTGTCTCAATAGCCGCACGAAAGCAAATTTTTGTGAAAATTTTACTTGTACCTTTTTTTCGTAATTGTACGCTGTTCATCTCAAGGTTCTCGACAAAATTCAAAGACAGATATGCAATGTGATAGGTCCTGGCCTGGCATCTCGGCACCAATTACTTTCTCACATACCTCTTTTCTACAAATTTTTCCATATCAACTGCTCTGACGAGCTATCTTCACTGGTTCCCCAACTGCATGAATTTAAGCGTGTTACTAGGTTGGCATTTCGGTCCCACCCTTTTGCTATCAAAACAGTTGAATGTAACCACCCCTTCATTTCAAACAGCTTCTTCTCTCGCACTTCCCGACAGTGGACCTCCCTTCCTCTTACTTGCTTTCCTAATAACTGTAATCTTCAAATATTTAAATGTAGTGTCAATCGACATCAATCGACATCTTCTGATGTCTTGATCTTGATATCCATCCTTTTCTTTATCCTCTCCTCAAACACACCTCTTTTATTTTACTTTCACTCTCTGTAACCCCTTGCGTGCTAGTGATACACCCGCTTTGTTTGGGGTGAAATGCTTTAAAAAAAAGTTTCTTTTCAAATTTTACGCAGTGGTTGTCTTGTTTTGTAATTTTGCATCTATTATTTTGCCTTGCTGTTTGTACTGAGTTTTTTTGTGTGTGTGTCTGGCACAAGAGCTCCGATTTGGTTATGAAAAAAATTCTTATAAACAAATTCCCTATAAATGAAGGAGAGATTTGATGCAACAGATTTATCGTTGAAAAAGGTTGCTGAGAATACCATGAATGGATCATGGGTGTTACAAGGCGGCTTCAAAGAATACAGAAACAAAAAAGACACATACCTGGCGAGCTTGAGCCAGTGGATGACAGAACGTGGTCTTGAGGGGGGGGAAGCAAAGGGAAGGAACTTGTTGAGAACTGCAAGGGATAGAGGAAGGCGGAGAGCCATGATCGCCTACGTCCTGAAAGGACATGGCACATAAAAAGAAAAGAAAACTTAGAAAAAGATAGTTGAAACGTCTAGGACACATAACGAGGAAAGAAAGATTAGAAAATTTGACCCTCACAGGATATTGAAAGCAAGAGGGACAGAAGGAAACAGCGAGTAACATACCTAATGAGCTTGTGTAAATGGATGGCAGAACAGTGAGGTTCACCCTGTATAACACCCAGTGGAAACTCAAGGTAGAGGGGAAACAAGAGGCAATTTATGCGGATAGGAAGGGAATATAACGGTTAGCCCTAGACTTGAACAGGTCACAGTAAAAAAAGACTCAAGGACACATGGCACAGTGGATAAAGTTTTTAATTAGATCCAGTGAGAGGACCCAAAGAGTGTGAGTTCAATACCTGGTTAAGACAGTGGAGAACTTGGAGAGGGGAATTAACATGAGATAACTAATAACTGACATCCATTAGACATGGCATGTGGAACTAAAACAGTCTACCCCAGAAAGCGAATAAAGGGTTCAGTTCGATATTCCAACCACCTGAAGAAGCATACAACGGCCGAAACGTTGTAATAAATATGGCAACAAAGATGAGGACGATAGTCTTCGAATAATGTAAATTGTGTACAGAATACCACATCTCAGAAATGGGGACATATACAAAAAGACTCATATTGCTAAGAGTGGCAAACTTTTCTTCTATGTACCGTAAAATTTCGTGTTAATTTTGGATTTCTCATTTGAAAATTAAGTAATGTCTCCACTAAAATATTGCTGAAGAAATATGCATTATTTAAAGAAATATTAAACAAATTTGAAAGCTGAATATTAAAAAAAAATGTATGCTCATTATACAATAGTATTAGAGAACCGAGTACGGATTCCTTTCAAATCCACTTACGTGCTAATATCATTTTGAAAGGTATGAAACCTCTTCTTCTTCAACCACTAGCTATGGGTAAATAGCAAGACAAACCGGATTCTGTAGCCTTGGATGGCAACTGGTCTAGCGCAGAAAGAAAGGCAACCTACTGCAGAAAAAAATCTGCATCGTCAGTCATGTATCGAAAGATACATGATCGCCTAAGCGTGTATCACGCATGGCACATAACTGATTAATATTTATGTTTTATGTAAATGTTGTGACGATTACGTTTATGAGACCTCAATAACCAATTTTATATTTACATACGCTCTGACGTTCTATCCTTGATACAGCATACCGATCCTTAAATATAGCATACCTGAAATCTCTATATTATATATATATATATATATATATATATATATATATATATATATATATATATATATATATATTGTTTCACCCAAAGCAAGGCGAGAAGCCACTAGGACGCAAGGGGTTACAGAAAATTTTGGAGCAAGATCAGATAGGAGTGATAGAAGAAAGGGTGAGAGAAGGATAGTGGATAGATCAAGGCAACATGTATTGAAAGATACATGATCGCCCAAGCATGTATCACGCATGGCACATGATTGACTGACGTGCTAATAACCTTGGAAAAGATATGAATCCTCTTTTCTAACCCCCCTCCTCCACTAACCAGCTATGGGTAAATAGCAGGACAGACCGTGTTCTATAGCCTTGGATGGCAACTGGTCTACCGCAGAAATAAATGGCAATCTACTGCGAGAAAAAAATCTGCTACATCAGTTATGTATCGAAAGATACATGATCACCTAAGCGTGTATCACGCATGGCATTAAATTAGGTAAAACTGCTGTTAAACGGTGTTAATGAAAGTGTCTGTGTGTGTTCCTCACCGTGTGCTATAGAAAATTAGCCTCGTCCCAAAGCTTGTTGCATGCAATGAACAATTTTAAAATATTTAGCTCGGCTAAACAGACTCCTCTTACTTCTCCTTTTACTTCCCTCCTCCTTCATCTGTTTATTCTACTCTGACTATTACCCATTCTCCACCCTTTTCCATGTCTTACTCTTGCTTTCATCCTGCTCTAATCTCTTTCTTCTCTACTCCTCTTCCTTCAACCCATTACTTCCTTCCTATTTCCCTCATACTACTGCTTACATATCCTTAAACCCTCTCTCCTTCTTCAAATGTTTTTTGGCTCCTCCGATTCCTTTCTCTTCTTCTCCTCCTCCAACACTTTACCATTTTCACTCCTACTACTCCTAGTCTTTTCCCTCCTCTCACTTATCCTTTAATTCCATCTCGCTTTTCCTCGAAACTATTTGCTCTTCCAACTCCCATCTCATCTCTTCCTCTTCCTACAACTCTTTATCCTCTTTACTCCACCTTCGACGTCTTTTTCTCTGATTCTTGCTTCTGCGTTCGTTCCACCACTGTCCTATTCAATGGCGACTGTATGTGCGTGTCGCTTTCTCTGTTTACTTCTCAAAGAACGCATTAGCGACATCAGCTACCACCACACCAGGATGCCTTGATGTTCCTTAACTTTCTCCTCCCCTTCACTTCCTCTCTTTCTTTTCATGTACACATTTTTTTGCTTATTCACCTCACGAGAAAGAAACCAAAACAATATGCAAATAACGCGACACAATAAAATAAGCTCCAAGAACAATTTTGCATGGAATCATTACGGAAACCATTTTTTTCTTTCTCTCTTTCATTAAATTTCTCTTTCTTTCTTTCCTTCTGTCTTTCTTTCTTTCTTTCTTTCTTTCTCTGTTACTTTCTTTCTCTTTTCTTCGATCTTTCTATTTCTTTCTTTTTTCATTTGCGATTTTCTTTTCTTCTTTTCTTTCTTTCTTTTTCTTTTTTTCTTTTTTCTTTATCTTACGCGTTTTCTTTCTGTCTACTTTTCAGTCAGCCAGTCTTTCTTTCTTTATTTATTTCGTTCTTTCTTTCTTTCTTTCTTTCTTTCTTTCTTCCTTTCTTTGTTTATTTTTTTCGTTCTTACTTTCTTTCTTGCACGTTTTCTTTCTATCTACT
>CAHIKZ030005451.1:1885000-1935000 GCA_903632075.3 Acanthosepion pharaonis
ATATTACACATTACGACGCGGGGCATATTGAGGGTAAAAGAAGATAGTTAGAGAGAGAGAGAGAGAAAGAGAAGGGGAGAGAGATAGATGAACAGACTGGGATAGATAGATAGATAGATTGATTGATAGATAGATAGATAGATAGATAGATATGAACAGACGGATATAAATATGAACAGACTGAGATAGATAGATAGATAGATAGATAGATAGATAGATAGATAGATAGATAGATTGTATTGGTCAGGTGTATAAACCACGAAAAAAAGTTTTAAACGGTTATGTAATATCAATCTCCTATATTGCCATTGATGCTGGGCAATCTTCTCAAAAGTGAGGAGAATACTGGAGGCAACAAAAATGTGGTCCTACAGAAGGATGATGAGTATATCATGTACTGAACATGCGATTAACGAGAAAGACTTAAGGAAAATCGAAGTAAAATAAAGGACTCAGAATCAGAAAGAGACAACTGAAATTTCTTGGACGCATAATAAGAGAAGATGGCTTAGAGTATTTGACACTCACAGGACATATCGAAGTTAAAAGAGGCAGCGGTCATATACCTCACGAACTGATTTAATGGATGACGGAACGAGGCGTTGGTAAAAAAAAAAGGGGGGGGATAGGAAGCTTTGGAGATCTATGGTCGCTCACGTCCTAAAGGGACACGGCACAAAGAAAAAACGAGACGATTGCTTAGGGTGATTTGTTGTCATATGTATGGTGGAAGACTAGCCCCAATTAGAACGACTTTAGGGTAGAATTATATTTAAAATCAAAAAGAGACAATTTAAATTATTAGGATAATGATAAAAGTGGGCTTGGAGAATTTGTGACTCGTAGGATATACTGAAGGCAAGAGAGACAGAGGGAAATAGCAAGTAATCTACCTAACAAGCTTGTGTAAAGGGATGTCAGAGCTGGGAGGGATAGATGAGGGTGTCCGAGTTGTTCGCATTTTGACCATGAGACCCGGGTTCGAATCTCATCACTTCCTGATGTTATCGGACAGGAGGAGTCGACCTCAGCGTGCGGCACGATGAGTTGTGAGTGAAATTGGGTAGACAGAACACTTGGGGAGGCGTCGATAGCTGTGCTAGCACGAAGTCACAAATCATCGTGGCCGAGGGCTTGAGCGTGCTGTCCTTGTTCAAATTGTTGATCGCGCTAGATAACAGGGTCTTTTCCTGAAACTGTAACTAAGATCTACACAGGATAGTTGCAGTATAAACAACAGGTGGGTTCTGTGGATGTTGAATAGACCTAAATGCGCCTGTGCAAGCGTCTGCAATAGGGATTTGGCTAGCCGCCCTAGTAGGCAGGTATCCTTGAATACTAGTGGCGAACTATAGGATTTAATAAGATCTACAAAGTGGAAGGGGCAGAGCACATAAAAGTTGCTTCACGGAAATTGTCTCCAGCAGTCTCTCTGGCACTTTGCTACCTTCGACGGGGTAATCCTCATTTTAAGGCATCTTGCTCTTTTTTAAGTAATGTTCACACTATACAAAGCCCAAATGTCACTTAAGCGAGAGGGTTAATAAAAGCGTTTATTGTGCAGACGGTTAGAGTTCTCGGCGCAGTTTATGTGGATACACGCGAAAAATAACCTTTAATCTGAGACATGAAGGGGTTAAGTTTGTAGTTGGCGACCAAGCATCATCCTGGGATTTTGTCTCACAAAGCAACAGATCTTGGGAACAGTTCTTACTAAAAGAATACAAAAGGAATGAGTGTAGTCCGCCACAATGTACCCGGCGTGACGAGTCTTAGTTAGGAGAGTTAGAGTTTTAAAAAAAATGTCGCTCGTCTGAACATTTTCCATGGAATTAGCGATAGAGTAACGGAACACTTGAAACGTTTCTGTGGAAAGCGGTGGAAAACAAGACTCTATGTCATATTGAAAATTGAAAAAATTCACTTCAGAATCTTTGTGCATTGGTATCGATTCGCTGAGATACTTGGCACACAAATAGCATAACCGGTCTTTTTTAAAGACTAACTTTAAAATCGCCCCATCGGGCGCCATTTAAACTTGCTCCTGCGGAGAGATCATGATTGGACCTTCGGCTTGTTAAGGAATTTGAGAGTCTCTAAGTCTTTGCATATTCTCATCATTGGAAGCTCTCCTGGCTGTGGCACCATTTACGAGGCAGAGAAAGAAAGAGAAAGAAAGGAAGGCAGAAAGAAAGGCGAGACGAATCGTAGGTGATAAAACAGCCACACACATGGCCTAAGAGACAATGAAAATATTGATAAGTAACAAGTGAAAAAGTGTGTCATTACAATGACAGGGAATTTCTGAGTAAAAAAAGAAAAGGAAAAGAAAGAAGGAACCAGATGTGTTTTGATAACGGCTATGTTATCTAGGTGCGTACACGAATGGCTGGACCACTGCCCAGGAAAAATTCAAGTGAAAATGCTATTTCGATAAGTGACGAGAAACAGGCCACTAAAAAGGACTTTGGACAGATATGAAAAATTAAAATCCCACACAAGCAGTGCGCTGACTGAATTCTTTTCGACGAAACAACTTTGGCCGGCGATAATAAAATTATGGGGAACCAAAAGTGTTTTTCTTTCTTCCTTGGAGGCGACAGGCTGACTGAAAATTTTGGGGATATTTCTTTTCTGAAGCCATGTTACGAAAACCACCCATCTTGATAATTAGCGATAAACTACCTGACAAACACCACGTGTAAAACAAGAGATGTCATATTGTCCGTTCGTGGCTAGAGAAATGGTAACGGCGATTTGAAAAGGAAGAAAAAGGAAAAAGAAGAGATAATTAATTTTTTTTTAGTTAAGCAAGGTATTTTTTTCCCGAAACAAAGCCACGGATTGTTCACGCCCGACTAAGACATCATTGGTCAGGTGGTGATCACGTGACGCACAAAGGAGGAGGAAGGATACCCGACCAAGACCTCATTGGCCGAGAGTAATCATGTGACGCACGAAGAAGGCTGTCAACGCCCCATCCAGAGTATATGTATGAGAAGCTGCTACGAAGAAGTGGGGAGGGTTGTTCACGCCCCTCAGAGGTATGGTGAGAAAGTGGGAGTGAGGAGGGGTTACCAAAAATTGAAAAGAGTGGAAAATCCCTAACCACAAATAAAAGAGGTGGATATGTATTTAGAATTATCGAGAAACCCCCCGACGCCAACAGACCCAACTCGGTTTTTGTCGGCGTCAATAAAAGCGAGACCCCAACAGGCAGAAAACAGTTCGGGCTCTGGCGGCAGAGATGGGTATCCAGAGTTCGGGCTCGAGTTTCCAGAGTTGAGTTCCCAGAGTCAGTCTCCAGTTGAAACCGCCTCGAGATAGCTGACCAAGATTCACGCAAAATTCCGGACTCCTCTTCAACCCAAAAACAATTATTTTGAAGAGCGACTTAGAACCAGACTACCGAAATATGTTTTTTTCGACTTTCGTCCGAAGACACACCGAAAAACCAATTTCTTAGAGAGCAAATAACTTGAAGCGTTAAAACTTTCCTAACGGAAATCGACGTGTCACAATCCACAGAAGGGGTCGGGAGATAGATGCAGTCCTAGGTATCGAACAACTAGACATAAAGTTTGTTACCTTTTTCTTTGATACTTTGAACTTTTTGAGTTTTCATTTTATTTTCTTTTATGCATATTTGTGTGTTATCACCCCCGTTGAACTCAGTTTGCATTACGGCCCCAACCACTGTTTGATCTCGTCTGCCTAAGATCAATTCACAACGTGGGTAGGCAGACTGGAGATCAATGCAGTTACCTTGGTGACCAGGCGTTGGAAGCGAGTTGGGAACGACGAGGCTGATACCAAATCTAACCAGATTCCCACCCGAATCACCAAAAGGTTAGAACGTCACATTTGGGTGCCGCGACCGATACCAAGCCAGTTGGTCGTCACAGGACGAGACAACACGACTGACGCGACAGGCGGACGTCACGTTTGGAGCAGCGACACCCGAACGGAGCAGCGAGGGGCGAACGGCTGGCGCCGCGGCGAGGACGTCACAATTGGTGCTGTTTGGGGACGTCACAACTGGCGCCGTGGTAGATCAGGATAGAACGTCACAGTAGACGACGTCACATGGCTATCGTTTGATCTGGGTTTTCATTTGCACGGGACATTCTTTTCCTGGCTTGAAGCCTTGGCTCTTTTGCTTGCAATCTGGTCCTCTGTTGGCGGAGATTTCTTTTGTGAGGTATATTGAAAATGAAATTGATCGCTGCAATTAAGCATTGTATTAATATTTAAGCTTACCTTTTAAAAGTCCAATAATAATTCTTCTGCTGCCACTTAATTTAAAGACAATTTGATATACATAGGTCCTTACTTTACGTACAAACAATTATTTTTATTTCATGGGTGACTTTCGCTGGACTTCACAGTTAATTTCAATTATTCTCAAATTTATTTTCAAGTTATAAAAGTTGTTATCATACAAAAGAAAAATGTAAAAATTCACGTTTAAAATTCCCTGGAAACAATCGCAGTAATGAAAACTTGGGGTTCCGAAATATATATATATGTGTGTGTGTGTGTGTGTGTGTGTGTGTGTGTGTGTGTGTGTGTGTGTGTGTGTGTGTGTGTGTGTGAATGAATGCGGCCGCAATTTTCGACGGATTTGCACCATAATTTACATGCACATGCTCCAAGTTAGCGGGAAGGCCAAGACTGACTTTGCATTTCCCAACTCCCATCGATAGTGGAAATAATCGATTTTTTCATGCTTCTACGGCAGTGTTCATGTAGTTTGCGGCCTTTTTCTACTGAACAGCTGACTGACACGAATGTTACCTAACATGCTAGCATGCAAAAAAAAATCGATAGCTGCATTCGTCACAAATGGGAAAAATTTAAATCTGCATGGCACGTTACTCCAATTGGCTCATTCGCTTGCTTAAACACAATGTTGATTCTGATTCCGCAGAACTGGGTTAGGTGTGAAAAGGCATTTGTTGTTAACATTCTTTTTTCATTCGGTTTTTCAATTTACGAGTCCTTTTTTAAAGCTGATCGTTTTGTGTTCATTTTTTTATTTCTTTTTTCGTAACAGATTTAATGTTTAGTATAGAGCTTAGAAAAATTTTGCAGTGTGAGATAAGAAGTAAGGCATGTAGCAACATCAGCACGGAAAAGGGCACTCTTTTAAAGACAAGGAAGAGCAAAACTATTTTAACTCAAGTGATAGCGATTGCTGTATGAGTCATACGATTTTTTAATCAAGCACGGGCAACGACGGGCCATGCTACTAGTGGTATGATATTTTGGGCTATGGCCGACCGAAACATTATGATAAATATGTCAACAAAGATGAGGACAATAGTCCGAATAATGTAAATAGTGTACATAATACCTTATCTCAGAAATATAGACAGATACTGAATCGAAACAGGCCGAGCAATACCAACCACCTGAAGAAGGTCGGAGCGTACAACGGCCGAAACGTTGTGATAGATATAGCAACAAAGATGAGGACAATACTACGAATGATGTTAATAGTGAACATTTTCCAATACATTTTCATCTGCGGGTGCCAACAACGAGTTTATTCCCAGTGATACTCTTAAGTTGAAAACAATGTTAAAGGCTAAAGTTGAAGCTATAAATCCACACGTTTGCTTTTCCATTTGCCTTCTTGGCTATAATAAAGTTGGCGCTTGAAATCAGATTTCGTAATTGATCTTTGCCAGGTCAACGTGTTAATATCTTATTTTATCAATCAACCTCTTCAAGTGCGCCTTCTCTCACAACCCATCAATATGTTTGTCTTTCTACGTAAATTCGCGCCTTCACTGTTTGCCTCTAGGCTATGGTTGCCACCAGACAGAAAAATAGCACATCCTGTTCAAATTTCAATCTAAACGATTTCTAATCGGCATATACCGGGTGTAACAGCAAAATTGTCTAAATGATGTAATAGCAAAAGATTAAGATTTGAACCGTTGTATCTTAAAAATGATACTTTGAACAATAAGAATGTATTTAAGTCATAATTTGAAATGATGATCCCTCTTTGTGTTGTGACCTCCTGATCCAGTTTTCCTCTCTACTGTTTCCTTTTTTTTTTTAAACTTATTCACCGTTCTCTTGATGATTCTTGAATCGACTTTTAAGATGGAAGCTAGAGTAGGAAGATTGGTACCATTACTGAAGGCCTGAATAATCTTTTTCCTCTCACCATTGCTCAGTTGGGAAGACATAGTAGAGCTGGCACAAACTGATTTTAACCTGTTCTCTTTCTAGTTGAATAACTCAAAGGGTTTTTCAGGGATTCTTACGACAAATGGTGTCAAGATGGCTAAACGTCTTATCTGAAAGCCTGGAAGAAAGAACCTCAAATAGTTAAGTGTTTTTTTTTTTTTAGATATTAACCATTTGGTGGGGCGGTCAATTATCACAATTTGGACAATTTTGCTGTTACACGCGGTATGTACATTCATTAAAAAATATAATATGAATAAATAGGGAAAAACTTATTTTATCCTCATCGATTTTCCCATAAATGTTTCTACCATGTTGTGTGGATGCGCGGTGGTGTAGTGGATATCGGTTTGGAATGGAAATTAAAAAACACGAGCTCGAATTCTAGTCCACTTTGTTACATATATGTACGGCCTGGTGTAATGGTTAGCAAGCTTGTCTTGTTAGAACAATTACGACTGAATAGTGAGTTCGATCCTCACTGGATGCCTCATGCCTTCGACCTTGTGCCACATCTAAGCTACGCTTGGAAAATCTCTATAGGTATGCGCAGATACCCTTGGGTAAGGTATGAATCCATCTCATCTCCCCCAACTTTGGGTCAGTTATGTGACAGACTGATTCGTACATCATTGGTTAACAATTAATCTAAGAGAAAGAAAACTGATTTCAAACCAACCTAGGGAGGGTTATCTATTTTTTTTGTTTACTTCGGTGTAAAAAGAAACATATATCTATCTTTTAACTGGACCGATGTCTACCATTTTGACTCCAATGTAAAGCTATCTTTTTCCTTTTTCACCCTAGGGCAGAGGTCATCAACTTTTGCCAAAGAGCGGTCTAGATAGATATGTAGTGTCTCCAAGAAGGGTCATGATATTAAATGTACTATAATAAATAGAAGGCTGTATTGGTTTGGAGGTTTAAAGAAAAACAACGAAGTTAATGTTATATTATTTAAAGAAGATTCCTTATTTTATTGTAGAAATAACAAGATAACAACTAACACAATCAACAAAAAATGCGAATTCCTTACTCACAAACGAAATACAGTTAGGAATGGCAAATTATTTAAGGAGACACTTGTTTCTGCTTATTGTTCGAGAACTTCTCCACATCAGGTGAAATATTTGTCAATGACAGGAGCAAAACATCATTCAGGTGGTCATCACCCAAACTTGTTGTTCTTAAACGATTTCTGGTATATTTCATTTTCGACAAAAGTAGTCACAAGCATATGTTTTTCCATATAATGATACTACCATTGTCATATTATTCAATATTTCTTGTCAAAGTCAACAGTAAATTAGCAATTAAATTTTGATTTTAAAAATTTGTCACATTGTAATTCGATTAAGTCCAACTGATATTTTTCTGCCATTTGCTCCACATCAGTTTCGTAAGGAGTAGCAAATAATTTGAATTAATTTCCATATTTTCCGGAAGTCAGCAAAACGGGAGGTAAACTCGCTTCTCTAATGTTGAATAAAGCTCACAATGATGTCTGGTATTGTATCTCCCTTGTGATTTTGGAGATTAGGAAAACGAATGTAGTTTCCTTTCTGGAGTTTTGATTCCCGAAGTCGAAATTTTCTCTCAAAAGCAGTAATTTGAGCAAGCATCTCAGATATAAGCTTTTCTTTCCTTGAAGTTCAAGATTGAAAGTGTTCATGTGGGTCGTGATGTCCATTAAAATGCTAAATTGGCAATACATTTTGGATCCTGAAAGTAGGAATTATCTTGGTCTTTGCTCTCCAAAAACATAGCAATATCTTCTCTCAATGTATATACTCGTTCCAGCATTTGAGGGGCAATGCCACAAACCGCTTTTTCTCTCCGATCCTCGTTGGTGTTTCATCTGTGCCTACTCCAATGTAATTGTAAGTTGATGGAAAGGCAGATTGAGCCTCAGCTTGGGTCATGAGGTATGGGAAAGAGGCTTGTTGAACATGTTTGCCGTAGTCTCTGAATATGGAATCCAGTAAAGTCCGTAATCTCTTCAATATCAGAGGTTGGCAGTGTAGATTCGGAGAAAGTAGCTGCTGTTAATTCTTTAAGTCTTCGATATCAGGTTGGCAGTGGAGATATTTTGGGAGAAAAAAAAAACAAAATGTCTGCCTTTATATACGTCGGATTGAATATTTTGAGCTTTCTGATTGGTTAACCCTTCTATTGGTGAACTATAAAATGAGTCAGCTCATTTTGACTGGCTCACTAGTACATAAATGTATCCAAAAAAACTGTAACAAGGCCTGAGGCAAAGCAAACAACTGCTTCGTTTTGCTCATGCAAACCAACTGAAAGACTGTCATTTTCGTCACTGTATGGAATGGCATCACTAATTGACCGTCATATGACTCACAAGACTTCATCTCCACCAAAGGGAGATGGTCGCTTTTTGTATCCTTACATGACAATCCACTCTGGATCCTGAAAGGAAGAATTATTTTGGTCTTTGCTCTCCAAAAACATAGCAATCTCTACTCTCCATGCATATTCTCGTTCCAGCATTTTTCCATGGCTAAGCCATCGAACATTTAAAATATATCCAACGTCACCATGCTCTGTTTCAATTTGTTTTGGAAATTCTTAAAACTGGCGATTATTTAGCCCTCTTGACAGTAAAAAAAATCATTGTTTTTACAATCGCTGTTATGGTGTCCTTGAAATTCTATGATTTTGTACATAATGCATTTTGATGGATTATGCAATGAAGTTTGATTAGTTTGCGATCAATACCAATGTGTTATTGGATCAATGCAACAAACCTCATTTTCTCTCTAATCATCGCTGGTGCATCTTCATCTCTGGTTAGTGCAATAAGCTTTGAGGAATCAAGTTTCATTTCGGTTATCCATTTTATCACAATTTTCAAAATGATCTGCTCAAATGCTAATACCCTTCATAAGACTTAATTAATTCTTCCACAATATCAAATGTTGTTGTTAGCATTGCAACTTGGCATGTATCCGTCAAATCTGTGGCAATACAATAATACTCCAGATTTTTTTAAATGTTCTCCAAGCCATTTCTGACATTTGCTGCCAGTTCTTCAATTCGCCTTGTTATTCTTCTTGCCGATAAGCAGAGTGCAGAGAATAATTAGAAATTCTTGAAACTGGCGACGATTTTGTTCTCTTGACAGCATATCGTTCCCTATTTTCACAACAGCTGTCACAATGTCATTGAAATTCAATGTTTTTTTTTTTACATAATGCATCCTGATGTATTATGCAATGAAGTTTGACCAGTTTGTGATCAATAGCAATGTGTTCTTGGAGAAATGCAACAACCCTATTTTCTCTCCGATCATCGTTGGGGCTCCATCTGTGGTTACTCCAATAAGCTTTGATGAATCAAAATTCGTTTCGGTAATCCATTTTATCACTCTTTCAAAAAATTGTCTGTTCTAGTTCTGGTGTCCTTCATAAGACTTAATTGTACAAATTCTTTCACAATATCAAATGTTAGTGTTAATCCCCACCCCTGACAAATATTGCAAGTTGACAAGTATCCGTCATATTTGTGGTTTCATCAATAACAATGGAATAGTACTCCAGATTTTTTAAAATGTCCTCCAAGCCATTTCTGACATTTACTGTCAGATCTTCAATTCGCCTTGTTACTGTTCTGTCCGATAAGTCGTTCGCAAAAAAATAATTCCCTTTTTTCTTGACAAATAACATCCTCTACTCTCAACATGCATTTTTTGAAGAACTCTTCGTAACTAAAAGGTGTAATCCTTTCTGCAGTTAGTTTTGACGCCTCGTAGCTAGCACGGGTGTTTCTGTTATTTACTGCAAGCTTTCTAGTGAAAAACGATTTTAAATCCTTTCTCGGCAATGCAGCTTCGTCTTCTTGTCTCTTTCCAGTGAAATTGTTATAATGATTATGACGAGTTTCATAGTGCTGTTTAATATTTGAAACTTTTTTCATGGCAATGGTTTCGTGACAAATTAAGCAAACGTATCTTGCGAAGTGTTCAATGAAAAAATAGCAAAGTGTCCAGCCTTCGTTAAAATCTAGGCACTCAAAATGCACTTTTCTTCTCTTAATTTCCATGGACTTGTTTTTGTTCAGACAAAAAAAATCTTCTTAAAGGAAAGAAAAAAAGAGTACGGTAATTGAGCTGAGTTGGCAAGCCGAACAAAAATCATTTGCTAGCCGGATATGGCCCGTGGGCCGGGGTTTGTCGATCCCTACTCTAGTGCACAGCGCGCCTCTGTCTATCATTTTTTCCTTCTGTAAACTGGACCTGAGTCAAATTTCTTACTTTAGTGTAAACCGGACCCTCGGCTCAATTTTTACCAATGTAAAGCAAACCCATGGCCCCTTATAGATTAATTTGTTGCGATTTTTGTCCTAGACGTCTTATAGTCGACCTTAATTGACCCAACAAGATATCCCGTTGAATTAAACCTAATATTTTTTAACTCTGGTGTAAACGAGATCTAAATCTACCGTTTCGTTAATGTAAGCCAAACCTATGTCTAGTTTATTTTAGTCTAAACCAGACCTTTGTCTACCTTCTGATTCTAATATAAATTGGATCTATGTTCACCTTTTTTATTCTATTATAAAAATGTCTTCAAAACGAAACTGCTCTCATTTAATCATGTAAGAGAACACTTTTTACCACCAGTCAGCATGGCTGATGCTAACCTCCTTATGCCTTTTTGGGGTAACGTCTTCCACTGGCATGAGGTAGAAATAGTTTATTGGATCAATAGTTATGTCTACTGCTAGGTTCACTGTGTAGTGCTAGAAAATGTCTCGCTAGAATCTCTCTTACATATTTATAAGTCTAACATTCTTCCATGCTTTGAATATTGTTGTCACACCTAGTCTGGTGCTTCTGTTACACATGTAGATATTCTTGATAAAATCCAAAGAAGAATCTGCAATGATATTGGTCCTGACTTGGCATCTTACCGTCGTAACGTGGCTTCCCTGTGTCTTTTCAGTAAATATTTTCTTGGCAATTGTTCAGATGAACTTTCCGTTACAATATCTAGACTTTATGAATCTAAGCGCAGTACTAGATTGGCAGCTTGGTCTCATCATTTTACAATTGAAATGCCTCATGTAAGCCTAAGTTCTTCTATCGCACTTCACACTTGTGGAACTAATCTCTTCCGGCTTCTTGCTTCCAAAACAACTTTGATTTTCAAAAATGTAAATGCAATTTCAATCACCATCTTCTGTCTTCTTAATTTTTCTTCTTTTATTGTTCTCTTTCCTTAATATTGTCTTTTTTTTTCTCATATTCTCTAAAAGACAATAACCCTTTGCTTCTTAGTGGCTTTATTGATTTGATTGGGGCGAAATAATTTTTAACAAATCACTATCTATATTTTAAGTCGAATACAAACCGGAACTCTGTCTGCCATTTTAAGTCTAGTGTAGGCCAGACGTGACTCGCTATATATTAATTAATTGTGATTTAGTCCGACGAGATTTGTATTCGACATTAATTAATCCTACGAGGTTTCATATGTTGTTAAATTAACCAACCCAACCAAATCTTAAAACTTTTATCTCATATTTCAGTCCTTTTGCGTTATGAATCTAAAACTTGTTAAATACAAATATCGTTTTAACATAAAACACTGTCCAGAACATTCCAAGAAACCTTTACAATTGCATTATGCTTTGTCTTAACCGGCGCCTCTTAATTAAAGCTTTGTGCCATACTAAATCTTTTTCTTTTATGCGCTATGTCCTTTCAAGACCTGGCCGATCAAGGCTCTCCACAACTTCCTCAACTTTTTAGTTCTCAGCAATATTAAGCATTTTACTATCCCTCAAAGTCCACGGTCTGCTATTCATTTACACAAACTCGTTAGATAGCTTGCTCGTTGTTTCCGTCGTTCGCTCTTGCCTTCGATGTGCCCTGAGTGTGTCAAATTTTCCAAGCCTTCTTTTCTCATTATGTGTCCCGGAAAATTTCAACTGTCTCGTTCTGATTCTATGTATAAATATCTTCTTTTTTTTTTTTTTTGCTTCCATTTTCCATATAATTTCCTGGCTACTCATATGTTAAATACATATTTATTCTCAGCATGCGTCTATGTAACCACATCTCTGTTGCCTCAATTCTCTTCTTCATCTCTGGGGAAATTGGTCGAGTCGACATTCACAGGTGGGCTAATAGTACATAACAGTTCAGCAGCCTTTTCTTTGTTTCAAGTGATATTTTCCTCTTTCTTAATGCTATGCTTAGATTTGAAAAGACATCTTTCGCTTCCCAAATGCGTCTTCCTATGTCGGTGTCGCATTTTTTCGTCCTCTGTTAAAATAATTCCCAGATATTTAGGTATTCGTAGCTGATTGATTTCGGTATCACCAATTCTTTGTTCGCATCTTGGACTTTTCCTCTTGCTGACAACAACAGATTCTGCTGTTTTACAATTGATGGTTAGTCCTTTCTTCTCTCTTTCCTTTTCTACTTTTTCTCTAGGCGTTCCTGCAGTTACCTTTCTGTTTTCTATCCCTCTCACCTTTAACTATCAACTACCCTCGCTCTCCTGTTGTCCATTTACACAAACGTATTAGGTGGATTGCTTCCCGCGCCCCTCTAGTTAGGTAGGTTACTCGAACGTTCCATCAACTAATCTGGCTTTTAATATAACCTGTGAGTGTCAAATTCTCCAAACCCACTTTTCTCATTACATATCACAGAAATTTCAATAACTTCTGCATTCCGATACTGCAGTAATAAACTCGATATTAACGGGTGTCTTGTGGCATTCTAAGCCAAACATAACAAATAGGAATGCCCTAATTTGGCAGTAATAAACTCAATCCTAACGGGTGTCTCGCAGTTATAGCCTTGCGCCATTCTAAGCCAAACTTAATAAGAATTCCCTACTTTCGCCACTCGAATTTAGCCGTCTTGAATTATTCTATAAGAAAATATTCTAACACCAATATTCTCTCGTTCAGATTTGTTTAAACATTGTAAATATTAATAGATTTAAATGTAAAATTTTCATGACGTTTCTTAGACGTCTTTATTTAATATTTATCCAATGCAACGGAGGAAGCTATAAAATAGATATTTATCTGGACGCCCACGTCGTTACAGAAGGTGACACAAGGTCGCAGTTTAATATGGAGAAAATCTCTTCTGCCCCCTCGGCACTTCCCCTTTTGGTGATGCCACAGGCGCCAGGTAATGACTCCTGCCCCTCTACCGAAGGAGAGGTACTGCCTGGGAAAGGGTGCCTGCGGTGTGATATTATTTTTTATCACTTCACCGGAAGCAAGTCGATAATGACACTAGGACGCAGGGGAGTTACATGGAGCGAAAGAAAATGAGAAATCTCTAGTGAGGAGAATGAGAAAAGGACAATAAAGAAACAGGATTCAAGAAGACAAAAGATGGCGACTGACGTTGCATTTACATGTTTTTAAACTTCCTTGGCAAATCTCCTTACATCAAGAACCACTGTGATTCTAACCAGATGTTGACTTGAGTTGACCGTAAACATTGTGATTTATCTATATAAACGTTTATAAAAACTTACATTATAGACATAAGCTCGTCTCTGAATTAGAGAAACAGGTGACCGTCTACGTAATACCTGATTACAGTATTAATCAACAGAAAACGGTAATAGCTATACACTACTCCAAGGTGATGCTTTTTTTTTCAGTATACAGAGATGTGCGTTTGTCGGCAAAAATAAACCAAAAATAGAGCGACGATGTTAGAGAACTTTTTCACAATACGAGAGAGAAACTTTCAACGCACAAAAATAAGGGAGGACCATAAATATTAAAATCTGAAGTAAGACCAACACTGGAGAAGAAGAACAGTAACAAAGCAGCAGGGCCTGACAGGATCGTATCAAAATGCCCTCAGCATTAAACAACGACATCGACAAAATCACAAATGTAATAAACTAAATAACAATGGAGAAATACCGGAAGACATCACTATATCCATCTGGGTAACATTACCTAAAAAAGCAGATGTAAATGAATGCGACCTTTATCAGACAATTGGTTTAATGGACCGCATAAACCAAAATAACGATGCGAATCTTGCTGAGAAGAGCGCAAAGCAGAAGTAAACTGGAAATAGGACAAGAACAGTGCGAGAGAGAAATTTACAATACACAAAAATAAGGGAGGACCAGAAATATTAAAATCTGAAGTAAGACTAGCACCGGAGAAGAAGAACAGTAACAAGACAGCTGGACCTGACGGAATCGTACAAAAATTGCCCTCAGCCTTAGATGACGACGGCATCGACAAAATCGTAGAAATAATAAACGAAATATACAACAGTGGTGAAATACTGGAAGACCTCATTAAATCCACATAACCAAAATAATGATGCGAATCCTGATGAATGGACCGCAAAGCAGAACTAGAACGGAAATAGGACAAGAACAGTACAGTTTTGTCAAGGACACTGGAACAAGAAATACAACATTCATGATTAGAATATCCGAGAGAGCAATACAGATGCAGAAGCATGTGTACTTATGTTTTCATGGATTACGTGAACACATTTGACAAGATACAGCACAAGAATTTATTTAGAAAGGATGTCCCCACAATGCAAATGTTACACTGGGATCAAACCGCCTGCAAACGTGTTATATAGGGATAAGATGTCGTTGCCGACACTAGAGTTTGAACACAGATCCCCAGAGAGCAAACACAGGCGATCCCATTTTGAATAAGTAGATCACGTGATGGTAAAAGAAATGTATACATGGGAATTAGCGTCATCACTATTTCTACACTATCCTCTATTACTATACGAATCGCTATTCTCTATACTATTTCTCTATACTGATCTCTATACGGATTACTATTCGGATCACTATTCGGTGGTTACTATTCGAGCGAGTATTATCGAGCAAGTATTATTAGTGCGAGTGTTATTCGAAGGCGTCTGTCACCAGTATTGTTCAACGGCGTTACTATAGTTGTATCTGCGATTACAAAGTCTCTACTACAACGAGCATTACGAAAATGACAACGAGTATTCATTGACATTACAAGTGTGACAACAAGTGTTCCTTGACATCACAAAAAACTGGTAGAAAAGTAACTGAACAAAAATTGAAAGGGGCGTAAGACAAAGATGCGTTTTCTTATCGGATTTATTGAAGCTCGACAGCGATGGAGTCTGAGAGAACCTAGTGGGATTTATTATCAGTAGGCGTAATCTTAACAATATAAGACACGCCGATAACACTGTTGTTGCAGTTTTTTTGTGTATATGTATGTACTAGTGAGCTAGCCCAAATGACTTGACTCACTTTATAGTCCACCAATAGAAGGTTAACCAATCAGAAGACGTAGAACATTAAATCCGTCGTGTATAAAGGCGGCCATTTTGTTTACCCTATCCGAATGTCCAGTCCAGCTTGTCAGGCGAAGAGAAACAGAAGGAAGAACTACGCTCTGCTACTTTTACCAAAATATCCACTACTAACCTGAACAACGTTTTCCTACAGTCTTCAAAATATTCACTGCTAACCTCTGGATTCTATACTCGAAGACGACCGTCATTATGAACAACAACCGTTTTGATGGCCGACTCGGAAAGGAAACTACAGGACCTCCGGGATGAGGCGGTAGAAGAAAACAAGTAAAAGGGACTAACGATCAACTGCAAGAGGATAGAAAGTACGGACATCAACAAGAATAAAAGAACAAGATGCGAATTATAATTTGGAGATACCAACATCATGCAAGCGCAAAAATTTAAATATATAGATGGAAACACAGGGTAGAAATACGGTACCGAAATCCGAACAGGCACGGAACTAGCAAAAGAGACATGCCAAAAGATAAATAAAGTGCTGAAAAGCAAAAAAATAATCACTGCTAAATGATATCCATCCTCTGATATGTACGTGAATGCTTAACAATCTCCTCACAGAAGAGGAAAAAAACTGGAGGAGAAAATGGAGTGCTACAGAAAGATGATGAGAATTTGATGAATGGGGCAAGCATGCAGTGATGAGGGCGTAAACAAAATGACAACAAAAAGAACGCTTATGCTTAAAATCGAGAAGGAGAGTTGAAATTACACATTACGAGGCGGGGAATATTGAGGGTAAAAGAAGATAGATAGATAGATAGATAGATAGATAGATAGATAGATAGATATGAACAGACTTAGATACATATAAATATACACACATACGTACATATTAACAACTGAAGTAGCTAGATTGATGGAAAGAGAGAGATACTGATCGTTATATAATAATATGTGACATATATGAACATACTAATTTTCCATACTAAAAAATATCAGCATTTCTTAAATATCAATCCTCTTTTTATAACAATGTCAGCATTCCACATACGCGTTTTTTGTTTTGTCTTTTATTTTTTCTGCAACTTCTTCCTGTAGTGTTAAATTTAATCTGGATTCCGTCTTATATCCACACCTTACTTAACACGTCGATATCTACAATGTTTAATCTCATTCTAGAACAGGGTCACACTACTGGGTTGCTGAATGTGGATCAAACTCACTGAAACTAATTTGCAATTGCTAAGGCACTATGCTAACAGAGGCGCAACTAAAACATTCACAGACAACCTATATGTGATTGAAGGCTGTAAAGTTATCGGCACAACTAAAAATATCCGAACAGAATAGACTTCATTGATTGCACAACTCGGAGCTGTCTATATTTATCCATTTGATTTTATATATATATATATATATATATATATATTGTCACCCACAGACAGACATTTTCGCTGTATCACAGCTCATTAGTGTGGCTAGACGTCCGGTTGGCTCTAGCTAGATTCGAAACCCAGCTGAATTGGCGTCAGTCGGAGATTTTACCCTTAAGCCGTTAGCGCACGGCAGGGAATGAAGTGAATTTTAAGCGTGTTTATTTTTAGATAAACACACAGTGACCGAGAGGACTTGATTCGCTTTACCGAACAGTCTTGCATTATCAGCCGTAATAGTCACTGTTTACAAACCCACATTTTCTTCCCAAGAGAGCTCAACTCAAATAAATTTTTCAGGAGCATATATATTGTCATCCACAGACTGTTTCGCTGTATCACAGCTCATCAGTGTGGTAGACGCCCGGTTGCCTCTAGCTAAACCCGGATATATATATTACCGATTTAGCCACAGAGGATACAGGTTCGATTCCTGTCTATACAACCCAGTCTGTCCTGCTATTTACCAATAGCTGGAGGGAAAAGAAGAGGATTAATACCTTTCCCAATCACGTAAGTGAATGTAATGGATTTGACTGGAATTCGAACTCGGCTCTCCGATTCGTCAATCCGAGCTGCTATCCATTACTCCACTGTGCCCTCCCTCTCTCTCTCTCTCTCTCTCTCTCTCTCTCTCTCTCTCTCTCTCTCTATCTATCTATCTATCTATCTATCTATATATATATATATATATATGTAAGCTCTATGTCTGATATTGAGCGCTTTCTAATAAGTACTGCGCATATAATATATATAAATAATTATATATATATATATTTATATTTATATACACACACTTTTCACACTTTTCACACACACACACATATATATATATATATATATATATATATATATATATATATAGAGAGAGAGAGAGAGAGAGAGGGGATTATAAACTGATAAACTGTTGCATTGGAACATGCAAGTTACTGCATATTTTGTTTCATCATTGTTAACTACCTGATGAGACGTGTTAAACGTCGCAAGAAAATATGCAATTTTGTAATAGCAACTTGCATGTTCCAATGTAACAGTTTATAATAAATATTATTCATATCATGTCAGCTAAGAATGTTAGCCAGAGATGGCGCAACGTGTCATTTTCTTTGAGGTTAGCATCAGCCCACTTTTGCCCCAGTTACCGACGGACTTTAGGTCGTTTTGGACATCGGCTCACATTTTGACCTTGTCCGACTGATCAGCCTTACTATCGTGGCAGGAGTAAATGGAATGCTCATCAATATTCATCAACTTAGTTGAAACTTCAGACAAGCAATGGGAGACACGAAGCCTCATAAACGAAAGTAAGTTGGATTTTTTTTTCTTTTTAGAAATTTTGTGCAAATTAGTATCTGTTATGGTAATTTACCTACATACGCCTGGACTCTTCCAGCTATAAATAGGAGCAGGTACTGCCTTTTGGGAAGGGAAGTTTCCAGCAGTCAGCTCTGACAGTCGAACTGAACATTCATGCTGTAACACTCTCGTTTGTATATGTTTGTACTGCTGTTACTGTTAATATATTTGTTTAACTCAATTCCTCTCTTTGTGTCTTATTTCTGGCCCTAACAAGGCCACAACAGTATCTAAATTAATTTAGTTTTGGTTTACTTTGAAAACGTACATGACCATAAAAAAATTTTTAAATTTTAAAATCTCAAAATTCAAAACCTTCTCATATTTAAAATAAATAAATATATAAATTTATCCAACTAAAATAAAATAATGGATTAAAAGTTACATTCAAGAAAATATATTCAACAAAAACATTTATTCACTTTCATTTACTAGGCGTTGAATTGCATCACTGAGCATGCGCCATAGATTACCTTGACTTTCACAATAGGCCTAAGGAATATTTATGGGCGTTCTTAAATTTGGGAATTTTAAATTCTAACGACATTTTTGCTTTGTCGTTTAACTTTGTTCATTATAACGAAACATTTTGGGTCAATTTTTGCTTTTACTTGTAAAATAATTGGTAGGAGCGGGGAGTAATCAAAATGTATTTATTATTCTTTTGACTTCTGCATTTGTTGAAATAGGTTTAACATTTCCATGTTTTAATATCTTTTTATGGCCTTCCGCCTGAGATGCTAACTGGTAATCATGTTTTCTATTTTCGAAAAATACGCACAGAAGATGAGCTGTGATAATCTATGCTCGATGCCGACAGGTATCTTCTCAATAATGTGCCTGGGGTGATTTGATTTAACGTTAGCATATCTTAATTCGCAATTTCTTTTCTTATATGCTTCAACCATTCCGTTGTTAAGGTCTAATTTTACATCAAGATATTCAACTGTTTTCAAACCTGTATCGACAATCATGTCAAAATCCCAAGTCTTTAAAAAACTAAAACACCTTTCTATTTTTTTTCTGAAATTATCAATTTTTCTAACAGCGATTTTCTCAAAGAATATAAGACCGTCATCTCTGAGAACGGAAATGATAATGCGATGTTTGCATGAATAAATATGTAATAGCTAATATGGAGCCCGTGCAGAAAAAGAAATTCGAGTTTTTCGTATTTAAGGGGAAAACGACGAGAAAAATACGATCAACATTGAACATGGCCTTACGATCCTTCATTTTTTAGGCTGAAACTTGAGTTACCTTGGTTTTATTTTTTTATTTTTCATTTATCTTACGTTTCATATATATATATATATATATATATATATATATATATATTGATAGATAGATAGATAGATATCCAAGTATAGAATTGGTGTATACGGAATAGATTCCAATAACCAAAAAATACTATTCTTAAAAGAGTGCTCATTACAGAGTAGAGCAAATATAATTATTCATTCGAAAATTCTAACATAAAAATGTTATAAAATCACTACAAAAATAGTCATTTTGTTTCAACACATCTGGTGTCTTATCAATTGATGCTGTTGAATGCAGAATAAAGGGTTTTAAGAGGTTCAAATCAATCAACCCCCCCTCGTTAGGGGAAATGTTGTTACGTAAGCTTGAATGACCAATCAAAATACAAGTAATTCAAAAACTTGACAACGGACTTAGGTTATAATAATTATTTAATGCTTTAATGTTAGGGTTAGAGTAAAATAAAATTCATTCTAATAAATATTAAATTATACTATAAAATTCAAAATTAAAAAAATTAAAATTTAATTTAATCTATGTTAAGTTTAAAATTATAAAATTATTTAAAGAAGAAACTGAGAAAGTTTTTCTATATTTTTTTATTGAAATTGAAATATATATATATATTATAAATTAATTGATTTAAAATATGTTTTTTTCGCTACACAGTTCTAACCATGTTTCAAAAATGGAAGCTAAAAGCCACGAATTTAATTTTGTGATTAAATTAAAGACATTAGTTTTATAAAGAGATGAATATCAGGAATAAAGCTTATAAAATAGATATGACGATTGCGTTGAGCATGAATCAGATTGTCGCCTCTGCGTGTTGAATTCAATGTCTACTATATATATATATATATATATATATATATATATATATATATATATATATAAAATTGCTAGAAAAATTCTCTATAAAAACTTATTATATAGACTAAAATGAGGATTAGAAAAAAAAGGCACCTAATATTTAATATAGTGATATTTATTTATAATACATGAATTTTTACAGAGAAGAATTAAAATTTGGCCTTTTTTTTTCTAGTTAATATAAATTACCTTTATAGTTAGGATTTTTTTTTTCCATGTCGACAATATAGTTAAATTCCCAGATCAATTCTGTAGACAAGATAGATTGATATAAAATGACAATTGGAAAAAGTCTTACATTTTGCCGACATTTTCAAGGTAATTTACATTAACCAAAAAAAGGCTTAGACAGAAGCGTCTATCTTTTTAAATTTGGATTTTTAATGTAACTATAACAACAAAAACATTTCGATTTCATTTTTGCCTTGAAAATGTCGAAAGACGAAACGCGTCAGCAAAATGTAAAACTTTTTCCAATTGTTATTTTATACCAATCTGTCTTGTTCACAGAATTGATCTGGGAATTTAACTATATATATACATACATTCATATATATATATATATATATATATATATATATATATAGAGAGAGAGAGAGAGAGAGAGATAGATAAATAGTATACTTGAGTAACCCTTCGTCTACACATGCTCTATTAAATTCAACTGATTGAACATTTTTGGTAGCTCGGAACCTGTTCCGCTAATTCGAAGTTACCCGGAAACCAGAGGGGATTTTTCTGCTAGTGACTGAACACTCTCTTGGTGTTTTACACAATTAGCAGTGAGTGAATTTACGTACTGTGTTACAACGTCGTTTACCATACCATTATACTACCTCTTTCTTTACACTTCAAACATGGTTTTTAGCTGAAACATCTCATCACTCAGGTTTGCCATGCCCTCTTCCTACGGTTCAGCGTAGGGAAAAATCAGAAGTGGCAGTGATTTGACTCCTTTCTACTTCTGGTTTCGCCATTGAAAGAGAGAAGTCAGACTGTGGGTGAGATCAAAGAGAACACGTCGAGGCAGCTGAAGGTAATTCCAAAAGACCTCTTTGCAGACTGTTTTAAAATGTAGAAGAGACACCGCAAGAAGTATCTAAAACCTAAACAGACTAAGGTGGCATTGCAAGATTTCTTTTGTTAACATTAAATGGTTAGATATTTTTGAACAGACGTCCCATTCCACCGACTGCATCTCATATTTTTGTTCCAGTGGTGCTATTAGTTACTTTAGAAAGAAATAGTCTAATATAGCGATCGATGAGGTGGTTCGGTAAACCGTTGTTTATTAGCACCTGTTTCACATTATCGCGTTCTTTAAGGAAAAGGGGACGAGGATCCATACATTCAGCTAAGAATAAAATAAAACTCATCCTTGATAACGGCTGAATAAATAACCGAAAGCACTCATATATACTGCAAATTCTCGAAGCTTGCCATTAACGTCACTGACGCATCTGATCATATTTAGTCTCGTCAGATCGAGAATTTGATATGGATGCCATGCATGGTACTAAAGTCTCCAGAAATATCCAAACTGACATTAAACAACTGCTTTCTCAAATCAATGGTTAAAAATAGCATCCAGTTAATGAAGCCGGTGGGTTTTAGACACGACCGTACTTCTTCAAACCTCGTGGACTGGCGCTACAGAATCGCGAACAAAGAACAGTTCCAAATAACAGAAAGCGCATCCTTTGGGGAGTTCCAACAACTAAAATCGATAGCACATGTAACGCTAAAAGTAAATAATTTAAAATTCAAGATGACGACATTCCCATTTTTAAAAGTCAAAGAAGGAAGCCTGGAAAAAGTGATAACAAGTTACAATTTACACTATTTACATTATTCGGGATGTTGCTCTCATCTTTGCTGCCATATTCACGACGTTTCGGCCGCTGTACCATCCGGCCTTCTTCGGGTAATTGAAGTTTCGAACTGAACCCTTTATTTCGTCCACCGGAGTAAACTATTCCAGTTCGGGCGAAACGTCATGAATATGACAATAAAGAAGAGGTCAACAGTCCGAACAATGTAAATAGTGTAAATAATTACAATGCCTCATCTTAGAAATATATACAGATAACAAGTTACAAGTTATGAATGCCGAATGTTTCCTTAAAAGGAAACTGCTAATATTACCATTCATCCTCCTTATCTACCGTGTTTCTTCAGAATGTATGCGATCATGGCTCTCTACAATTTCCTGTCCTTCGTAGCTCTTAATAAATTTTGTTATTTCTCCTAAACCCTGTCTGTCATTTATTTACGCCACAACACTAAGCATGTTGTGTTTTGTTTTTCTCTCTCCTTCGTGCCTTCAATCTGCCCCGTGAGTATCAGATTTTCGAAGCCTTCTTTCCTCATTATGTACCCCAGGAATTTTAACTGTCTCTTCCTGATGTGAAGTAGAAATTTCCTTTTTTGTTTCCAATTTTTTGAAAACCTCGTCGCCGCTCACTTATCTGATCCATGTTACCATCAGCATCCTCATGTAGAAACTAATTTCTGCTGCTTCGGGTCTCTTCTTTATCTTTGAGGAGATTGTCCAGCATTCACTGCCATGTCATTATCATTTTTAATAAGCATTCATGTATCTCCTGTGAATGTTTGAAGCATTTATTCTTCAAAAATCGGATATTCTGTGACAGGTCTTAGCCTCCTATGTGTGTACAGAGGGGCAGCCATTTTTGAAAGGGGATTATGGGAAGGAAACGAGAAGACAACCTTACATTCGAGTGAGTGACATGTACAAGAGCCTATTTTTTATGCATTTATACACACACACACACACAAAATATATATATATATATATATATATATATATATATATATATATATATAACAAATAGATGGGAAATCAGGTGAGCGGTTATTATTTTTTTAACATTTTTTTTCTTAAAGAAGGAAGTCAATTTTTCTGTACGTTTCAATGGAAACGTTCAATCGATAAAAATGCCTTCTGAATAGAACGCTTGTGTTTACGGCAAAATGGAAGACAAAAAGAAAATATTTATGAAAATATCGGACTTGGCTTGTGAAAAAGTTTTCGAGACAAACTAAGAATGAGAAAAAGTGTCTGAAAAGGAAATCTTTGTATTCGCGTATTCTTGCGGAGACGAGATAGATAGATAGATAGATAGATAGATAGATAGATAGATAGAGAGATATGAACAGACTGAGATAGATAGATAGATAGATAGATAGATAGATAGATAGATATGAACAGACTGAGATAGATAGATAGATAGATAGATAGATAGATAGATAGATAGATAACCATGAGACCATGGATATTCTGTGACAGATAGATAGATAGATAGATAGATAGATAGATAGATAGATAGATAGATAGATATGAAAAGACTGAGATAATTAGATAGATAGATAGATAGATAACCATGAGAGCATGGTGCGAATCCATAATTCTTGATTTGACAGGAAGGTAACATAAAGATGCTATCAATCTGGTGAGTCGGTCCCATCTGGCGGCGCCTTTGGAAGTCAACGTCACCGAGGTTTGATCATGACAGTTTCTGTTCTCTCTCCAAGTAACTGTAACTAAGATACGCCCAGCTTAATTGCAGTATAAATCACAGATCAACTCTTTGAGAGTTGAAGAAAGGCAGATGCATCTGAGCAAGCATCTGCAACAAGGATTCTCTCTCTCTCCCTATATATATATATATATATATATATATGTGTGTGTGTGTGTGTGTGTGTGTGTGTGTGTGTGTGTGTGTGTGTGTGTGTTAAAAAATTAGGACATCAGTCGATCCCGCTACCTTGGTTTCAATCTTTTGTTATTGTCAGGCGGTTTGGATCAGTTGATTTCCAAACGCTTCATTTTTTTCAAAAAAGATATTAATGAATTCTGTATTATTTTAAAAATAAACATGACGTTATGATAGGAAGGTAGGAGGAGGATGCGAAAAAGGAAAAGGAGGAGGGGGAGGAAAGAGAGGGTATTGTAAACACTGCTGGTGTCCTATCAAGTGATGATGTTGAATGGAAAGTGTTGAAACAAAATTGCAAATTTGTAGTGATCTTATAACATGTATATGTTATAAATTTGAATAAATATTATGAGCTCTATTTGGTATTGAGCACTCTTTTAAGAATTGTGTTTTTTATTGGAATTTTATTCCATGTGTACCAACTCTGTACTTGTATATATATATATATATATATATATATATATATATATATATATATATATATATATATCATACACCTAAAGCAGCCATCAATAAATTTAAACAATTATTACTTAAGTGTCCGCATACTGAAATATATATAAAAACTGAAATAAAAATTTTAAAAAAACACGTCACATTTCATTTTCTTAAGAAGACATTTTGTCTACGTCACAACACTCACCAGTTCTACAAAACACACCAACCTGATAATAAATTCAGAGAGTCCAAAGCTTGGGACATATTTATTGTATTTTTCCTCCCAAATGAACTTCGAAAAATTTGATAGAATTTCTTCCTTGTCGGAAAAGGACTATTCGTAATTTGTGAAAGTAGGCACGTTAAAATTAATCCTCACAAAATGTCTCATGATTATTTACCTTGAAGAACATTTGATGCCTAAATACAAAATATACATATATTACCTGGTGAAGCTCTAATAAAAGCGAAACCTGTTAAATTGATAAACATTTCCTGCTTGTTCTTTATCTTACCACACACACACACATATATATATATATATATATATATATATATATATATATATATATATATATATATAATCATTTAAAGGAACAAAACTCATGGGTTTACTGAGAGTGATAAAAACGCTATTGGGGAGAAAGGACAATAAAAGAACAGGTGCATGGAGGTAGAATATAATAATTGACATTTCATTTAAATTTTTCAAGACCGTATTTGAAAGGAAAGCAAGAAATCGGAAGAGATTGCTACATGCGAGAAGTGCGAGAAGAAAGCATTAGAATAGAACTTACGGTTACATGAACAATTTCAACAATATAATGATGAGACTTAGCTGTCCATCTTTTCCTCTGTCTCTTTCTTTCTTTCTTTCTTTCTTTCTTTTTCTCTCTCGCTGTCTCACTCTTTTTCTTTCTCTCCCTCTCTCCCAATCTCTCTCTTTCTTTTTTCTCTCTCTCTCCTCTCTCTTTGTTTATTACTCTCTTCCCTCTCTCTCACTCTCTCTTTCTTTATCCTTCTCTCTCTTTCTTTCTTTTTTCTTTTTTCTTTTTTTCTTTCTTTCTTTCTTTCTTTCTTTCTTTATTTATTTATTTATTTATTTCTCCTCTATCCCTTTATCTCTCTTTCTTTCTCCCCTATTTTCCTCTCTTTCTTTCTTTTTCTCTCTCCCTCCTCATCTGTCCCTTTCTTTCTCTCTCCCCTCATCTCTCTTTCTTTTTCTTTCCCCTTTCTCTCTCTATTTCTTTTTCACTCTCTTTTTCTTTCTATATCTCTCTTTATTAGTGCAATAGTAAACAAATAAATAAAATGTCCAGACTTATCTTTCTGTCTCAGCGTTTCAAATAAAAGATAGCCTCTCCTCAGAACTTTTGATAGAAAATTCAATTTATTTACATCATATAATGACATCATATAATGACATCATATCACTCTTAGAAGGCGTTATTCAGATTCGTGTAAAGAATGAAAATAAATAAAATAGCGTTTTAAGAAAGTACGAATTTAAAATGAAAAACTTGAAGGTGCATGTTTTATATGTTATATTAGGTTGTTGGGAAAATAATTCCGATTTTAGTATCAACCTTTATTCCTGGATTAATATATTTAAACACTGTTTAAATCGGTCAAAATAAAACTCCTTGATATTTCTGTCATCGAGTTACAACGTTATTTATGCTTTTACGATAAAATTTTAGGCGCCAAGAAACCTTAGAATACAGTCCTTGCATTTTATTTACAATGCAATGTCTTTTTTCCTTCAAAAATTGTCACGGGCCTTGAAAAAGTGCTAAAGGGATCAGAGGAATGTGATGGATGTGGCAAAGTTTCGTATCTCAACTCTGTGAGCTTCTGCGGTGTCATCTTGACAACATGTCTCATCGATTATAATTGAACCTCATCGTTCAATCAGTGCCAGTCGCATTTTCCTGAACTGAGTGCGCATTTCATCCACTTGTTGTCAGTAAACTTCGACAGTGATGCTCTGCTTAGATTCCAAAAAGTCCTGTAATGGCGGACCACCAGACAGTTACCACCATTTTCTGTTGGTGCAATTTAAGTGTTTGGGTCTTTTGTCATTATCAAACCATTGAGTCGATCGTTTAGGATTGTCATAAAGAATATATTTCCCATCACAAGTCACTATTCGATCAAGAAATTTTTCTTTTGAATTTGGCAGATCGAACTCACTTCAAACGTGATTTGACTTTAATTGTGTTCATGTGGAACACTAATTGCTAAGAAAGAAGCGTAAAATTGAACAGGAAGTTGATTATGAAGTAAACCGGAAGTTGGTTGTGATTGGACTATAAAGGCCTAATGAGTTATTTTGTAGCTGTGGGCTAGGAAGAAGAGCTGTAGATGGTAGCTGTTATACAAGTCAATATCGATTCAATATCGACTGGATCACCGTGGAGAAGGCGTGTGATGTTGTAAAACACGAAACCCCTAATGATTTACGTCTAAAAAGATCATTGATGATGCGTGCCATAACATCTGATGTATTTGACAACATATATTAATATTTACATTGTTCGGACTGTTGTCCTTATCTTTATTGCCATATTCACGACGTTTCCGGCCACTGCACGCTCCGGTCTCCTTCAGGTGATTGGAATTTCGAACTAAACCTTTTATTTCATCCACCGGGATAGTTCTAGTTCCAGTTCTAGTTCCACGTGCAATGACTCTTTTAGATGTCTCAGTTATCTCCCTTTAACTCAATGCTCAATTTTTTTTTTGTTCACCACTGCAGTAGCCAGGTATTGAACTCACAACACTTTGGGTTAAGTCATGGGATCCAACCAACGCTTTTAGCCACTGGGCCATGTGTCCTTGAAGAAGCATCAATATTTAAAATATTTAAGAAATTTATTTAAAAACGACGAGGTTTTTAAAGCTATTGCTCTAGATAAGTACTGGGTCCTATTTGGCAAAGGTTCTGTTCGAGTTGACATACTTTAGATTATATAATTCTTTGTATATCAATAGGTGTTATTAATATTTTAGATAGATAGATAGATAGATAGATAGATAGATAGATAGATAGATAGATAGATAGATAGATAGATAGATAGATAGATAGATATGAAAAGATTCAGATAGATAGAGAGATATGAAAAGATTGGTATAGATATGAAAAGATTCAGATAGACAGATATGAAAAGATTGAGATAGACAGATATGAAAAGATTGAGATAGATAGATAGATAGATAGATAGATAGATAGATAGATAGATAGATAGATAGATTTCAAAAGATTGAGATAGATAGAAAGATAAAAATCAGTGACATCAAACTGAGCTCAACAAGGAAGACATTCAGGCGAATACATAAAGCAAATGCCGCAGACTGATCAATAAAAACTCAAATAAAATAACAAAGTATCCATTATGTTCCCAGAGAATTTGTAATCCATATCGCCTAAACCCCTTTCAAGTGATGTACAAGCGGAATCAGTTCTAAAGTGACTCGAATATATATTTAATGAGCACGCCCAAGGCTGGCATTGACAGAAAACCTTCAATGAGAATTGAACATTGATCTGCAAAATTAATTTCCTACCTGGTGTTCTGCAGTATGTGCCATAAATATTTCTGTTGCTCTGTCTGGTACAAGACCAGGGCTCTCAATAAGACTCCATAGAACGGATTATATTTGGAATTAACTTTATAGGAAACCAAATTGCGTGCTGGAGTCGGCGACAACAACTTCTCCCCACCAAAAACTGAATGCTGTATAGAAAACATCCTATAAGGAGCAGAAATTTTTGTTATGTAAAACAGAAAGATACTGCACAGTGACAAACTCTATCCTGAAGTGATAGATAGATAGATAGATAGATAGATAGATAGATAGATAGAAAGATAGATAGATAGATAGATAGATAGATAGATAGATAGATAGATAGATAGATATGATGCACTAGATAGATAGATAGATAGATAGATAGATAGATAGATAGATAGATAGATAGATAGATTTGAAAAGATTAAGATAGACAAATTTGAGGAGATTGAGATAGATAGCTATGAAAAGATTCAGATAGACAGATAGCTATGAAAAGATAGATAGATAGATAGATAGATAGATAGATAGATAGATAGATAGATAGATAGATAGATAGATATGAAGCACCAGATAGATAGATAGATTTGAAAAGATTAAGATAGACAAATTTGAGGAGATTGAGATAGATAGCTATGAAAAGATTCAGATAGATAGATAGATTGATAGATATGAAGCACCAGATAGATAGATAGATACGAAGCACCAGATAGATAGATAGATAGATAGATAGATAGATAGATAGATAGATAGATATGTAAGAGATAATGGAACTGCACATTGACAAGCTCTATCCCAAAACGCTGGTGAGAGACTAAAATTAAATATATCTCACAGAAACCGGCTATATAAATATATATATATATGTGTGTGTGTGTGTGTGTGTTCAGAAATTCTATTACTGGTACAAAATTTGATAACCGACATGAAGAGACCAGACTTTTTTTTAGTAATACACATGATAGACAATTAAAAGGAAAAATGAAAAACAGACTCGCTAATCGGTTTCTAACTTGGCTTAACTGAGCTAAATCAAGGTTAATATGTAAGTGTAAATCATCCGTAAAATGGAATGGAAAAAATATTTTTAAATAGAAACGACTTGGAGGCCAAGTACAAAATTCTTCTGTTTACAAAGCGAAATCTGCATGGATTGAATGCAGATGGCCTCTAGCACCTCATAAACACGCGTAAATTGTGCTGCTAATTTTAACGTAGACTCTTTTTCCATCTTAAGTCAGTCACGCTCCCATTACTGCTTAAAAATGCTAGAGGCCATATACATTCAATTCATTTTTATTAGTTCGATAGAGTTATTTAGTATGTCTGTATGCCATCAATTAAGCCTTGTATACTGTGTAATTTCTGGTTTTTATTTGCTGAATTATTAGATTCGCCCCCTTCCTCATTCTTGAGGGAAACGAATCATGTCCTATGATAATAAGTAAAAAAAGGATATTTGCGCATTTTTCTCATATACAAGTTTTAACAACGTCATCTGCGGTTATTAGCAGAAGTCCTTTAGCAGACAAGTGGGGTAAATCTCACTGTTTAGTCCCTGAAAACTCTTTGGTCTTCACTTTTTATTGAGTGTGTAGGCACACCTTACAATATTATTATTCAATAGAAAATTAATTGGTATTTTGGGGGATTGTCGGATTATGCCTGATGCCTACTCAGGAATTTTTGCTAACGACCGCTTCGTGACGTTACCAAAAGGGGTACATTTTAAATCGTCGCTATTCTTCTTTCTTTAAATTCAACCCTATATGTCTAAATGCAAGAAGTCTTTTTTCGGCCATGTGCTGAGGAGATTCGTATTAGCTACGTGCAATGTTATATTTATTGAATTATTTATCTGTTATATGCATTGGCGAATGCGGGGTTCGCGGCTATAATTATTTTTAGCAATGTTTAAAATTCTATATATAATAGCACTATTTTGTCTGTAACGCTTGCCTCCACTTCTGACCACTGACAATTCTAGTCTTTCTGATTCTCAGTGAATTTCTGTAGTAAAATCACTCCCAATACATTTACATGAGACATTACATAACCTTTTCTCTCCTTAATACTTAATTTTAGATCACAACATAATTTCTTTTCTGGCATTCTGATCAAACCTATTGATACTATTTTAACCAACTTACTATACTACCAACGGATTTCTCAATGGAACTCATGGGAAACACAGATATACATATATTTATAATACATAGGGTGGTCTGAAAGTCTAGTCAATCGCCCACCAGTATCGTCTTCGGAGGAGGAGCTGCCGAATCTTGCACTGAAGTTATGTTGCATATCCTCCATGCTTTTGCCAGAATGCATACGATCATGTGTCCATATACTTGCAAACAACCTCTCCTCGAAACTGTAGGATCTCGTGTCAGCCATCTGAAATAGGAAATATTATTATGTAGGGGTGACAAGACTTTCGGAACATCGACTATATTCATTGCTAATAACAGTATTAAATCATTACTACATATAATTTGGCTATGTAAATGCAGTGTAAATAATCTTAATGTTGAAAGTTGAAAATAAGAAAAAGGGTTTGTCAATGGCAACCTTTATTGAGAGGACAAACAGAATTCAAACCGTCTTACTGGGGATGATTCATTTTACACTCTAGAAACCACGTCCCTTATCGGGACAAAGGAGACAGGCCTATTGCTATCCTGTCGCTATTTGCAGTTCATATGAGCTACATTCTCTAGTGCCATCAATTTGGACCTTTGCAGCCAGGTCTCTCTATTCAACGCACACAGAGTCGAATCGCCCACATTTTCTCTGCGTTCATTTCTTAAAGAGGAAATACCGCTCAGGTGGCTTTCGTTTACCCGAAAATTGCTACTATGTGAATGCTTTCGTGATTACTTCAATCTTGAAATTTGCAAGTCAAGGGTCGATCTCTATCTATCGCACCCACCCATAATTTTCACTTCTGCCCCCTCTTGCGTTCATATCGCGCAACTCTTTCTGTAAACCGTCAACTTTGAGTGGCACTTGCGCCTTTTATTGTTTGAACGACAGTATCGTTATGCCTCCATTCATCTTGCCACAGGTCCTCTAACTCAACGCAGAAGCCTACATGCAGTGCCTTGAGGGGGTAGTGCAGCCCTGTGTCAAGAGGGTGGCTGCTGGAAGACCCTATGTCTGGCAACAGGACTCTACACCATACCATACAAGCAGGAGAACCCAGGCTTGGCTGTCAGACAATTTCTACGACCGCATCACACCCACCTGGCCACCTAACTCCCCGGACTGCAGCCCACTTGAGTATGTGTATAGATATGAACAGACTGAGATACAGATGTATATTTTTGTTACTTGAACGTTATTTTTAGTGGATACTTGTATTTGTGTAGACGCTCCGTTTATTTATCAAACAATATATTTATTTATTTTCGTTTACCGGCTTGAATGTTCAACAAATCTTATTAGAGAAAACTATACTCTCTTGTTTAAGTAATAAAAATCTGTCGGGTTGATAGATAAAGAATTCATCCCTTTCTTTAAACCCGCACACACACACATACATACACACACACACACACACACACACACACACACACATATATATATATATATATATATATATATATATATATATTTGATCTGGCGTGATTAACAGTTCGACCACATAGGACTTCCGGTTAAACAAAGCCCGTTTATGCTGCTTATGCTGTTTAACTATACACAGACGCACACAGGGTACGATGAGTAAATTGTCGACATTTTATATTTTTATTTCGCGCATGCGCGTTGTTTGCTTTTGATTTTGTCGACTGCACAGTATAGCAGGGTCAGTTCGGCAATGTCTGTGAGAAAAAAAAAGCACTATGGCGCAATTCACTCCGCCAGAAATATGAAAACGGCATGCTGTACTTTTTGACATTCGCGCCGGAAGCTCCAATACGAACAATTCAGTGTGTATGGGTGTCAGTCTGAGGACAGTGCAGAGGATTCGGAAAGAGTTTGATTATTTTAATGGTGATTACGAAGATGCTTCGAGTGATCACTAGTGGTGGAGACTTTATGCCTCCATTCATCTTGCCACAGGCCCTCTGACTCAACACAGAGGCCTACATAGTGCATTGAGGAGGTAGTGCTGCCCTGGGTCAAGAGGGTGACTGCTGGAAGACCCTATGTCTGGCAACAGGGCTCTTTGCCATGCTGTACAAGCAGGAGGACCCAGCCTTGGCCGTCAGACAATTTCTACCACCGCATCACACCCATCTGGCCACCTAACTCTCCAGACTGCAACCCACTTGATTATGTGTTGAGTGAGAGACCAAGAAAACTCCTTGTCGCACCAAAGATGAACTGAAGACAAGGACTATGGCAGCATTCACCAACTTAAATAAGTAGACCAGAAAAGATGCAGAAGATCCGGCAGTCGTCTGGAGAGTGTTGTTGTAGCCAATGGCGATTTTGTTCAATAAGTTTACTCTTTAGTATTTCAAGATATTTTTGTGTAATTTTGGTATACATATCTGTTAAAATCAGATATCAGTGTTATTTTCATTTTTGCATAATTTAGACGGTAATGTATTCATCGCATTATATATATATATATATATATATATATATATATATATATATATATATATATATATGGAGAGAGAGAGATAACGAAGAGGCTAAGATAGATAGTCCAAACTTCTTCGCTAATCATCAAAGTTAGTCATAATACCTTGAGCAAGAGAGATTTCTCTCTTTCTGTCGATCGGCGCTTTAAGTTGTGTCTGTAAAATGGCTGCTTCATTAGCGTTTCTCTTGATGTCACAGCAGACAAGCGCCAGTCTGTAAAGCAAAACTGTCGATGCCTAATCATCATCTTGTCAAACCGAGGATGTTTTATGAATGATTTATTTGTTGTCCTACACGACGTTCCATATTTTAGAGACGAACAAAATTCAATCATGATTAAGAACGAAAATAGTAGATTAGAAAGCACAAATGCAAATGTAGAAATTTTTTTATATTATTATCTTTTTATAATTAGGATTATCCCGCCCTGCGTTTGTTATCACAACCGTTACCCCCTGCCAGAATCTCATAAATAATAGGCCATACAGAAAAATGACACTACTCGGTTTCAGTGAGAAAATGAAAGAAGGAAAGAAAGAAGGAAAGATAGAAGTGTTTAGCCTCTCCAGCCCATACATAATAAATAATAGACTATTTCGTTTGGATAAACAAAACGCATAACAGAGGCGCTATTTGGGATCAGTGAGAAAATGAATAAAAGAAAGAGAGAAAGAAACAAAGAAACAAAGAAAAAGAAAAGAAAGACGTGTTTAACATCTCCTGCCAATATCTCATGAATAATAGACTATTTCGTTTTGATAAACAAAACGCATATCAAGGCGCTATTTGGGTTCAGTGAGAAAATGAATAAAAGAAAGAAAGAAAGAAAAAGAAAGAAAGAAAAAGAAAGACATGTTTAACATCTCCTGCCAATATCTCATGAATGATGGACTATTTCGTTTTGATAAATAAGCCACATATCAGGCGCTATTTGTGTTCAGTGAACAAATGAATAAAAAAAGAAAAGAAAGATGGACGTGATTAACATCTGTTTCAGTGAAATGGTTTCGTTTGATTTGTTTTGTTTTACGCCATATGAACATCAATGGGTTATTTAATGCCAACAAGATTTTTATTGCTGGTAATATTTTTTCAAAAATGTATTGCTGGTAATATTTTTTTTTCGAAAAATGTATTGCTGATAACAATGTATTGCTGATAATCATTTAAATTATATATATATATATATATATATATATATATATATATATATATATTGCTGGTATTAAAACCTATTTTTACACTTTCCTAATGTTTTGACCCCAGTTTGGATGTTAACTATTTGCCTATATCTGAGACCCTAACATGTGCTACCACCCCGGTTCGGGATGGTCCAGGGAACACCAGCAATTAAGAGGTGGTTCTACACTCCTCAAATCCTCCCGATCAGAGGCCTTGCTGCCAGATGTACTTTATCGTCATACCCAGGATGCCTCATTAGGGTAGGGTGGGGGGTTTCTTACCCCTCCTGCAGAGGTACAGTCGGCGTATCCTGAAGCCCAAGCCGACAAAGCGGTTCAGTGAAATGTAAAAAGAAAGTTGTCAATTATAAATCTTTTCATTTGTAACCGCTACTTAAAATATTTTATTGCAATATTTTGTTAAAAGTTGTCAAGCCCGTGCGATAGGCGAATTTCTACGGATATTTTATTGTCGTGGCTTAATCAGTTATTAACTTAAGAATTGAGATTCATCAGAATATTAAAATAGGAAAACCGTGAAATTTTCCCGGGTCTTTCGTAGTAGTAGTAGTAGTAATGAGTGAGGGAGTGAGTGAGTTAGTGATTGAGTGAGTGAGTGAGTGAGAGAGAAGCACGTCAGCAAAATGATGATCGTATAGAAATATACAAAGCGAATATATCCAGTTTTTATAAAAGTATTACAGGCACTTGCATCACAGCCAAATGTGTGTGATAGAAGGTAGCCTTGCAGGCGATGCCCAGTCAGAAATACCTTCAGGTCTGGTAACCATGTCCGCTCAGGCGTTCGCCAGTTGAAGCTCTTCTTCAAGCATCTAGATGAGCTTCCCAAGCCGTCTCGGCCGCCACATCCTTCAAACCGAAAAGAAAAGAACATTCCCCGGGCATGATGCTTTCACTGACTATGCCCGCTCTTTTTTCACTAATAAACTGTCGCTTGTACCTACTCTCTTTAGCCTGTAGTACCCTGAAGTTCCGTTAGATGAAATCTTGGTAGATAGGTTCTGGCTCACTAGGGTTTTTTTTTTTTTTAGATAGATAGATAGATAGATAGATAGATAGATAGATGCCACTTAAATTCTAGAAAACGCACTCAGGAACACGGATGCACAATGTGTCAGCCTCTGAGGGAAAAAAAACTATCCGGTTATGGTCAGGCAATTGACAAGTAAATCCGGACGGGATATATATTGTAGCCCATCTTAATTCGCCAAGACAAAACATGTATATAATAGCATTTCTATTCAATGTAAATCAGATTATAATACAGTAAGAAGTGTAATAAAAACTACATTTACTTGTTGCTTTCACATTGAAATGCAATATTCAAAGTGACGGTTACACAACAATTTGCAAAAGTCCCACTGAGTAACACGCACAAGTAACAAGTAATGTAAACCTTTTGTTCTTGATTTGTAGAGATATGGACACTTTCCTACCAATCATTATTTCTCATGGTAGTGTTAAATAACAACATTTAAAATAAATAACATAAAATCTATATTTCTAATTAAAATTCATTATCATTGGTGTATTAAATGACAACGTTTAAGCTTTATTTTTCCATAACATAGATTATTGACTGAGATAGGTAGGAACAGATAGATAGATAGATAGATAGATAGATATATTTGAAGGAACTGATAGATAGATAGATAGATAGATAGATAGATAGATAGATAGATAGATAGATATTATTACGTAATTTTATTGTTTTATGTATTTTAATACCTATATTCTGGCGGTGTGAAAAAAAAACAGATAATACAATTTGTAAATAAAAATATATTTGAACAAACCAATATCAGGGGAAAAAATTCAGTAAAAAAAGAAAAGACTAAAAACATCCGTGTCGGTCGAAAATAACCAATCAGCACCGCAATAACTAATCAAAAAAATAAATAAATAAATAAAACACCGACAGAGTAATTTAAGGAAAATCGTAAAAGTGCAAAATGTAAAAAAAAAAAATAAATAAAAATAGCCGTAGTCACTTGTAATAACCCCAACATGTTACTTAATCAGAGAAAAGAAATTCTCAATAGATGTAGACACAAAAACACCAAGTTACTTGAATAAAAGGTTAGTAGTTGGTTTTTGTTTTTTTTTTTTCGGGTGGCTGTCTTTTCAATAAAATAGCTTTGGTTTTCCTTGTCTTGTTTTTATGCTAATTTTATTATTTTACTGTAGTTTTTTCACCAAAAAAATTTCGCTTGTACCGTCTTTAGCCAGTAGTACCCTGAAGTTCCGTTAGATAAAACCTTGGTAGGTAGGTTCTGGCTCACTAGGTTTTGGAGGGTTTTTTTTTTTTTTTTAGATAGATAGATAGATAGATACCACTTAAATTCTAGAAAACGCACTACTGAAAAAGAAGAAAGAAAAAACGAACGGGTGGGAGCAAAGAAAGAAAGACAGAAAGAAGGACAGAAAAAGAAGGAAGGAAGGAAACTTTGCCCGAAGGAAATAAAGTAAGAAACAAATAAAGTAAAAGTGGTAAAGGAAGAGCCGGAAGGAAGGAAGGAAGGAAGGAAGGAAGGAAGGAAGGAAGGAAGGAAGGAATAGACACCTTGTAATATGTCTAAGATAGCATTATATTGAAGGAGTGAAATAGTCAGACAGATATAATGCAACTATTTTTGGTAGTTTGAGAGATATCCCTGCGGACATACAGACTACTCTCCTGATGAAATAGTTTTCCCTTTTTTGTCAGCCATTTTTTAGCGAATGAAAACCAGAAAATAAACAAACCTGACAAAAGCTTAGTGTGACTTCGACGATGCTGAAAAAAGATTCCTGCAGTGGAGACCAGGAACGAAATATGCAAGCTTAATATGCAAGTCCATTGGCTTGAGGCCAATTTCTTTTCTTCGTTCCATTCACTAACCCGAAAGTTTTCACAAATCCCCTGAAGAAGTATCCAATCAAGCCAGCTTCAACTATTTTTCGTGAACTCCTGTCGGCATTCGACGAGAAATGGGATAGCTTTAATAATTTTTTTCTTCCTTTCCATAAAAGTAAGAAAATAGATGCCTTTTAATCCACCTTTCTCTTTTAGACGTAGGCGATCATGACTCTCCACAGATTCCTTTTCCTCACTATTTTGGAATTTTCCTGCATTCTTGGGAAATATAACTGAGTATTGTCTTCTCCGCGTTTTTTTTTTTTTTTTTTAGAGTGTTTATCACTTAAGGCTTGATAGGCCAAACTACACTGCTCTTTAACTCATAGACATGGGGAATAGAGATAGAATCGTGCCTTTCTCAAGAGCATTTAAGCATGAATTTAAGCGTGTTACTAGGTTGGCATCTTATTCCCATCCTTTCACTGTTGAAACGGTTAAAATAGCTTCGTGTCTCACACTTCCCGTCTGTGGAACTCCCTTCCTCTTACTTGATTCCCTGACAGTTATAGTCTTCAAATATTCAAATGTAATATCAATCGACATCTTCTGATGCCTTGATCTAATTCCTCGTCATTCTCTTTATCCTATCCTCAATCACGTCCCTTTACTCTTGCTCCCACTCTCTGTAACCTGCTGCGTGCACTCCCGCCTTGCTTAGGGTAAAATGCTTTTAAAAAAAATGAAAATGAAAGTGAAAGTAAAAGTGAAAGTGAATACAAAAGACTAGCCGGGAATTGGAACTCGGCTAACCGATTCCATTTTCTGCCCTGATATGCATTACTCTTCCCGTATATCTACAAGAGATGCTTGTCTATGGAATTAAATCAGTAAGTTCTGAGCTAACGATGAAAAATGCTTTCATTTTACGCGCGAAAGATTTATTTCATAGGCTTCTTTGTCAATGAAATTTATCTGAAATACAAACGATCACCATAAATATTCCTGCTCATATTCAGAAGAAGATAGATTTATTGAGATTTTGCTTAACATATATATCACTATTGTACTTAATCCTTCCTAGTGCTCCTAAAACTACTGGAATGAATTCTGTTTTTAAATGCCACATTCTTGCAATTCCTACTTCTGTATCCGTACACAAAGAGTTCATCATATTCCTTCTGTAAGATATTTTTAGTTACAATGAAGTTAATATCATAAAAGCCATAATAAACTTTTCCAAAACAAAATCTAATATCCGAAATTGTAATGAAAGCAATGATGGCACCTAAACTGTGTCTATCATAAAAAAAATAAGTAAATTATAAATATCTTGGTGTATGAATCATTTTGAAAGGCAGTAAAGCCACTAAGACACAAGGAGATAATATGTTTCAAAGAATTAGAAAAGAGCGAGAGAGCGAGAAAAATAAAAGAGCAATCAAGAAGAGAGTAGATAACGATTGACATTGCATTTAAATTTTTGAAGAACAAAGTTGGCTGGAAAGCATGGAATTGGAAGAGTGTTTCACAAGTGAAAAGTTCAGATAAAGAAACTGTTAGCATAGAATTTAGAACATAGATCGGTTACATCTCTTCGATTGAACTGTACATTGATGAGACCTTGATGCCAATTTAGTACTGCGCTTAAATTCATCAAGCCTAGATATCATAGCGAAGAGCGAATGTAAGAATTTCTGGGTATTATAAACCTAATGTCTCAGCAACCATGAGCACTGGTAAAAATGGTTGCTAAAGACATTAGGTTTATAATACCCAGAAATTCATACACAGATGTCCTCAAGGACATATGGTACAGAATAAAGGCGTTGGTTAGATCCAGTGACAGGACCCAAAGAGTGTGAGTTCAATACCCGGATAAGGCAGTGGAGAACTTTCAGAGGGAAATTAACAGGAGATGACTGATAACTGACATCCATCAAAACATGGCACAGAACAGTCTACCGTGAAATAAAGGGTTTAGTTCGACATTCCAACCATCTGAAAAAGGCTAGAGCGTACAACGGCTGAAACGTTGTAATAAATATGGCGACAAAGATGAGGACAATAGTCCGAATAATGCAAATAATGTGCATAATACCTAATCTCAGAAATATAAACAGCAATTATTCATTTATTTTTTGTCTTTTTGTTTGTTTTTTCGTCGACCTGTTGCCCAACCCTCTTTATTTCCCAACTAGACTCGAGACCAGCCATAACCACTGAAAACCTGGTCTACCTTATAAAGGAAAATATTTCTAAATGCCCTGATGTATACCCATAAGGACGTTCTATGGACTCGGTACCTTGGAAGTTGTTTTAAATGTGATTCTTTTAGTATTAGTAAGTTGTAGAAAGGAAGTAACATTCTCCCCACCTCCCAATTTTAAACACTGAACCACTTAAAGAAGCCTAACGGCTTAATAAACGAAAAAGCTTTCAAAACAACATTATGGTCGGCCTCCGCCTGATTTTCTGAGAAACGCCAAAAAAAACCCAACAAAAAAGATGATATGCTCATATGGCAAACACCTACATTGTTTCTACATATAAATCAGGTTTGGGTGATCAGCGTCAGGTTTAGATAATTATCGTCATTTTTCGGTGATCAGCCACTTCCGCTAGCAGATCATCACAAGTGCGAAGAGTTCGAATCTCGAGGGGCGATCCTTAAAACCCGTGGGAAAATGACCGAAGCCGAGATGTAAGATCGAGACCGATAATATTGCTGATTCCTCTTTGGATTTTATCAAGGACCTCTAGATATATAGTAGGAGCAATGGACCAAATGTGGCAGCAATATTCTAAGCCTGGATGAATTGTAGACTCGTCCTGCTAGACAATGTTTCTCTCCAGAATCTTATGTGTAAGATAGATTCTTTAGAGTAAAATTGTCTAGCACGACATAATGAACCAATTTTCCTAGCAGCAGACCTAGCAATAGATTCAATAATAGTCTTTCCACTTCGTGTCAGACGAGAACGATTGTTCAAATCACTCTTCTCAAGGTTGGCATCGAACATGTTGATGGAAGGCAAAAAGGAGTCTCTCAAATGATTAATAGATTCCTCAGACTCTTGTCCTTGTGTTCACACTAAGTTAAGCTTCATTACACATGAACAGAAAGATGAAGAAAACAATGGTTCGTTTTTCACCACACGCACACATACACGCACACACACACACGTGCATACATATATATTATATATATATATATATATATATATATATATATATATATATATATATATTATAATTATTTTTTAAAATAAGATTCCATCACTACATAGGAACTGCCATGTTTCAAAACCAGAAGCTAAACCCTTCTAATTCAATTATAGAAAATAAATTAAAATTAAAGTACCTAGTTCTGTTTCATCCTCAAGCGAATTTTTTGATTTTTTGATTTAATTTCTATAATTGAATTGGAAGTTTTTAGCTTCTATTTTTGAAAAATGGAAATTTCTATGTAGCGATGGAATCATATTTTTTAAAAAAAAATAATTATAATACAGGCTCTATTTGTGAATCGAGAACTTTTTTTAAAAAATAAAAACAATATTACTGAAGAACTTCGGATTATTAACCTAACGGTTCTTTCCTATTTTTCAATATATTTGCACACACACACACACACACACACACACACACATATATATATATATATATATATATATATATATATATAAATTTAAAAGGTGCATTTCGGCAGCAATAATTCTTTCAAAAATATTTGGTTGGATAATATCGACAAGTTCTATCTAACGAATTTTATTATTATTGTTGTAATCTAGAAAGGGTTACTCAATGAGGAATAACAAAAACAGAAATTGGAAATGAAATGGTAATTTTTATAACATCAATAAAATATAATACTCGCCCTTCGGCATGAAGTAGGTAAACCACTGCTAGTGGTGGACTACTTAGATAGCATATTACCCCCCCCCACACACACACACACACACGCACACACTTACAGTAGTGTCCAACGGATTTATGAGGATTGGGAGATGCCCACTAGTGTTCATAGCTACGGTATATAACAATTACTTTTTTTTCAAATAGTGATTCATATTGCATTTAAATTTTTGAAGATCGTAGTTGGCAGGGAAGCAAGTAACTGGAAGAGAATTCCAGAAGCGACAGTAAAACAATGAGACCTAATTGCCACTCTTGTCGCACACTTATATTCATACATTCGAGGTATCAAGGAGGAAAGCAACATTTATTTTGAATAATGCAAAAATGTGTCACAACGCCAAAAGGGAGCGACAGGCGAAGTCTGATCTACAATCTGTCTTATCTTAAACTTAACTATCCACAATTACTGACCCAATCATAGCATATTATTCCTTACACCAAAACAACACATTCTAACTTAACATTCTTACTACAATCACCATAATACCTCAGAGTCTCTATGTAGTCCTAACTATTTCCAGTACGTACAATTTATCCGGTGGAAGGTGAATAAAAATAAGAATGAAATGGCTGAAGTTGTGATGATAAAATTTTACTAACTTGGTTTTGTAGATATTGAATATTGCAAGCTAGTTCTTCCTTCACTGAGCTGTCAGATCAAATCGAGATCGAATAGCGAAAGACGTCTTCTAGAAACTAAACAAAGTATTAACAGATAGGGAAGTGTTGTTACAAACTCTTGTAATGCGTCTATTACAGAGTTGGGTTCAGTCACTCTTAGAACAAGACCTACTGTATTTTCTCAGACGACCGCTAAATACGGTTTTTACTGTCTCGGTTTTTACCCAAGATCTCCCTACAAGGCGGGATGTGGCACAGGACCGTTTTTAACGTGGGATGATTCTGAGCCTGTAGGCTCGAGCAAAAATTGCCCGTGGACCCGGTATACACGCGATCGGGTAGCTGTCTACGAAAGGCAGAGTCTCGTCTGGGTTCTACTCCGCCCAGAGACAGAGAGGTCGACAAGCAGAGTTTCTAGTCCCAAGTTCCGATGTCGTATTTATACATATGTGGGCTACTCCACCTCGTCATTTGGTGTATAATAGAAACAAAGAAAACGTACTGAACTGATATTTCGTATCACTTCTCCTATATGCCAGTGAATGTTGGACAATTTCCTCACACGTTCAGAGATGTGGTTCTCCTACCGAATGCTAGGAATACAGAGCATGTAAAGAATGTTTTAAGGAAAATAAGAACCACAAGAAAATTGATGCATACAACCAAAACGAGGCCGCTGAAATTTCAGGGACCACAATGAAAAAAGAGGGCTTTGAATATTTAAAATTCACAATATATACTGAACGCAGGAGGGTAAAAGAGAAATAGACAGATATCAACTGAAGTTTGTGTGAATGGGGAGCAGAAAAAGGGTAAAGAGCGATGGTAAAGGATTGATATTTACTTAAAGCAACAAAAAACAGGACATTTAGGTGGGGGTGAATGGCGACGCTCTGAAGTGACATGGTGCAGAAAAGAAGACGTTAAGCGTAGTACGACTTGCCTCGGAGTTGAAATAGTTAAATAAGGTATTGTATTCGAGCTTAAATAATAAATAAAGATATTCCACATTGATGTTTAATCGTCGAATAAGCCTTCTCCAAATAATAAAAAAAGAAAATGGTGGACAGCAACATTTCTTCCTTCTCCATTTTGTCAGTTGACTTTAAGCTAGTTTGATATAAACTACTCAGGACATGGAGATCTAGTACATTGAAGAAATTGTTATTCAATCTCGTACTAATAAAATTACAAATAACACTGTTTTGGGCGGAAGGGGGTGTCTTTTATTATTATTCAAATAGACGGTCCTACAATATATCAGTTATTTATTTGTATGCCACGTGATAACGAACACGCCAATGAGATCGTCTGCTGTTAATCAAATAATCGTTAGAAATTTCCTCGTTTCTTTTTCTTTCCTTTTTTTTAATCATAAATCTTATGTATTGTTGACATAAGTTTGTGATATTTAAGTTGTGATGTATTCAAGTAGGCTTCGCTCCCTCAGGGAACAAAGCAGATTAACAAAGAAAGAAAGAAAGAAAGAAAGAAAGAAAGAAAGAAAGAATTATTCTTTTTTATCCAGACACCAGCTACTCTTGCCGACGTTAAAATAATTTGGGGAGTCGTGATTAGATTTGCCTGGCTGATAACATTGTAGCAAAAACTATATTTAACAGAACTTATGAAACTCGGACCAAGAAAAAAACATGTTCACGCATAAAGATCAAACAAATCTTTTGTCAAGTAAACCGACAATACGGTGCAGCGAGGTGTATTAAAAGTGTGCTTGTGATCAACGGACATCAACTTTGTTTGGCATCTTCTTTTCCGTGCTATTCAGACAGGCCGGAGAAGCAACGGCAAATTATTCGACTTGGCCTGCCTGAGGGCAAAAACCAAGGTACGTCCAGTGCTCATCAGAGAAATGTTGTTTGCTGATGATGCAGCTCTGACCATGCACACCGAACACGATCTTCAAAAGCTGATTAGTCAGAAATTTGGGCTGACTATTAACATAAAATAAAACAAACGTCATGAGTCAAGATGTTTCTGTATCTCCATCAATCAGCATCGATGACGTGGTGCTTAAAGTATTACGTTGCATCTCAGACCAGGCACCATATTCGTTGACAGTATGCAGTTTCTTCCAGTCAAACGCTTGCGGCTTAAAAATCAGCCAGATCGTTGGACACGAGTGAAGAACAAACCAATTTCTAGCAGTAATCCAGATTTTATTAACCTACTGCTATAAGCTTGAGAAGTAGAGATGAGGCATAGATGAGGTGGGTGTACAGTTCAGCGGCCATCTTTCTTATCCTTTCTACTGGTAGCTCGACTGTATGAATTTAAGCGCAGTACAAGATTGGCAACAAGATCTCATCAAATTACAGTTTAAATTACTAGATGTAACCGTAAGTTCTATGCTAACAGTTTCTTCTCTTTCTTTCCAGCTCCATGATTTCTAGCCAACTTTGACCTACAAAAATTTAAAAGCAATGTCACTTGTTACCTCCAGTTTTCTTGATTTCTCTTCTTTTATTTCTGCTTGCTCTTTAATACTGTTTATTTCTTTTTTTTCTGTCTATATTTCAGATAAAAGGTATTGTAATTATTTACACTATTTTCAAACTGTTGTCCTCATCTTTGTTGCCATATTCACGATGTTTCAGTCGTTGCACGCTCCGGCCTTCATCAAGTGATTGTAGTTGCAATTACAAATTCACCAGTCTTAAAAATGTTTCAAAAGCAAACGCGTACTGATCAAAACTATGATGGTAGCTGATGTTATCTGAAAAGAAAATGATAAGACATTAGTTAGATAAAGACACCATTGTCAGGTGCCTAAGTTTATTAGCACCACACAGGTAATAGTTTAAAACGTGGGAGCTATTTCTGCCTCACCCTCTATAATATAGGTTGCTTAATATTTGTACAGAGTGTGACAGAAATACCTCCCAGCTATATTTCCCAGAAATACTTCCCACATAATGGTAAGACATTAGCTAGATGAAGACAACTTTGCCCTTTATGTTTTACCATTATGTGGGAGGTATTTCTGAGAGGTAATGTGGGATATGTGGGATAAAAGAAGAAAATAGTAAAGAAAAAAGAGATTTAATCAGAATGGGATCGTTTTCTTATCTAGTAAACTTCAACGAAAAAGAACTTTCGCCTCGTAGCATCTGATAAGGATATTTATTATCTCTTTCTCAAAATTCCAACGCATTTCCCTTTAACACACGGGTTTCTCTCTCATTCCCACATGAATACACCTACTATAAATAAACGAAATGCATCGTCTGAATAGCTTTTCGTTTTATCTCTACACGGGCTTTTACATAATAAGATATATGGGAATGTAGTATTCTATGTATTATTTCCTTACCTCTTCCTCAAACTACCTTCAGTGTTGTCTGTTATTGCAAGCAAACGTGAAAATCGAGATTAATTTGCATGTCTCTCGTTTTATGGATATACAAAATCTAAAAAGTATATATTCATTTAATATTAGCAAAAAATATCCTACCTAGGGCAATGGCTTTTAAGTTCTCTTCAGAATAATCTCCTTGGAGTCTTATATACTTATATCATCTTTGTTCCCACTTTACAAAACAATCTATAAATTTCACTTTAGGAATTGCCATCAACTGCTTTACGGCGTTCTCTTATAATTGTAATCACGTTCACTGTCTAAAGTCTCCTTTTTCGACATGGATTTTAGCTTTGGGAAAAGCAAGGGAGACAAACCTGTACTGATAGAATGGGTGATGCGATGTTTTGCCCTCCATCCACCTCCAAAAAAAAAAAAGAGATAAAAAAGAAATACCCTAACTACACAAGAACTACACAAGCTCAGATAACGATATTTGGCACCCAGGACATGTAAGCTGACAAGATATTGTTTATTCACACATGCGCAGTAATGTCCCATCTGACTGGCTGACAAGTCATATCAAGATTTTTAGCAAACGGTTCTCGAAACTTACAAAATCAATGAATACAGTCCAGGTCCTCCTCATGTACCTAGTCTCCTCGGAACGTAGGCGATCATGGCTTTCCACAGCATCCTCTCCCTTGTATCTCTCACTAAATCTTGTCTTTCTATTATTTTTCCTAAACTCCGTTTCAGCATCTATTTACTCAAGCTCACGATGTATACAGTCATGGTGCCTACCTAGACCGACAGAATGAACTCTTCCGAACTCTATATATACTGTGCCTCTCAAGAGAGCCGAATCGGATTTGGTATTAGAACGATGTTTGGACGGTAGTTAATCGAGTCGAGTTGATAGCAGTCACGCCAAACCAGTCGGACAGTCTTACTAACCCTTTCACTTCTTGTATTATTTCTTGTGTAATATATTCTTTGTTATTTCTACTGTCGTGCTTCGTGTTGTTCTTCCATGGTCCTAACCTTGGACCATAACATATATTATGCTTCCTTTTCCTCTGTCTCTCTTACCTTCAATCTTGCCTGTGGGTATCAGATTTTCCAAGCCCTCTTTCCTCATTATGTGCCCATATGTAACTCTTATAACTGTAATCACGTTCACTGGCTAAGGTCTCCCTTTCAACATGGTTTTTAGCTTTGGGAAAAAGCAAGGGAGACAAACCTGTAGTGATAGAGTGGGTGATGCAATGTTTTACCCCCTCACCCCCCCCACAAAAAAATAGATAAAAAGAAATAATACCCTAACGGCATAAGAACTACACAATCTCATATAATGGCATTTGGCACACGGAGGTGTAAGCTGACAGGATATTGTCTGTTTACACATGCGCAGTAAAGTCCCATCTGACTGGCTGACATGTCATCGGTTCTCGAGACATGCAAATACTTTCCAGGTCTTCTTTATGTGCCGAATCTCTTCAAGACGTAGGCGATCATGGCTTTCTACAACATCCTCTCCCTTGCAGCTCTCACTAAATCTTGTCATTCTGTTATTTATCCTAAGCCCCGTTCCGCCATCCATTTACCCAAGCTCATGAAGTATATTATGCTTTCTTTTCCTTTTTCTCTCTTGTCCTCAATCTGGCTTGTGAATATGAGATTTTCCGAGTCCTCTTTCCTCATAATGTGCCCTAGAAACCTCAATTGTCTTTTCTTGATGTTAAGTATAAGTTACCTTTTGTTTCCATTTTCTCTAAAACTTCTTTGTTGCTCATAAGTTAAGTCCATGTTATTCTCAGCATCCTACTGTAGAACCACATTTCTGCTGCTTCAAGTTTCTTCATCTTTGAGGAGATTGTCCAGCATTTATTTCTATACAGGAGGACAGATATCACATAAGTTTTGTATTCTTTTCTTTGTTTCTAGCGAAGTTTTTCTGTCTCTTAATACTCTACTTAGCTTTTGGAAGGCATCTTTGGCTATCCGAATACGAGTTCGGTTTTCAGTGTCACACTTTCCGTTAAAACACCTCCCAGATATTTAAATTTTGGCACTTGTTTGATTTAGGCATCTCCGATTTGCAATTCACTCTTGGAAAAAAGTTAAATATATCTGTTAAAATCAGATGTCAATGTTATTTTCATTTTTTGCGTAATTTAGATGACAGCCTTCAGTTCATCCCTGGTGTTAAAAGGAGTTTTGTTAGTCTCTCGCTCAACTGCACCCCAGACATAATAATAAGAAGAGTTGCAGTCGGGGGGGGTGAATTGAAATCGTCTAGATTATGCAGGGGGCGATAGATAAATTGTCATCTAAATTACGCAAAAAATGAAAATAACATTGACATCTGATTTTAACAGATATATTTAACAAAATTACGCAAAAATATCTTGAAATACTAAAGAGTAAATTTATTCAAAAAATCGCCATTGGACAACTTCGGAATTTCCTGCATCTCTTCTGGATGGTCTCATTGTTTAAGTTGGTGAATGCTGCCATAATCCTTGCCTTCAGTTCATCTTTGGTCCTACAAGTTTGGTTTCGTCCATTGTTTGAAATCTCCTTTTAGCTTTGGGGAAAAATACAGAATTTACAAGCAGCGAAATCTTGAATGAACGCTGATTGACCAACTGGGTTGTTGTTTTTTTTTTAAGTTACATGCCAGTCAAACAATACATAAGCTTTTTCCTCTTTATGCGCCATGCCGCCCCAGAACGGAGGCATTCATGGCTCTCCACAACTTCCTGTCCATTGTAGCTCTAAATAAATTTTGTGTTTTTGTTCTGTCATCTATTTACTCAAGCTCGCTAAGTATGTTATGCATTGTTTTCCTCTGTTCCTTTTGCCTTCAAACTGTCCTGTGAGTATTAAATTTTCTAAGCCCTCTTTCCCCATCATGTGCCCTAGAAATTTCAACTCTCTCTTCCTTATGTTAATTATAAGTTTCCTTTTACTTTAAAACTGTTGTTGCTCACATAATCGATCTATGGTATTATCAGCATCCTTCTATAGAACCACATTTCTGTTGCTTCATGTCGCTTCTTAATCTTTGGGGAGATTGTCCAGCACTCACTGCCATACAGGAGGACAGATATCATGTAGCAGTTTAGTACTCTTTTCCTTGTTTCTAGCGAAGTTTTTCCTATTTCTTTTTACTTTGCTTAGCTTTAAGCGTTGTCTGTATAAAACCGGGACCCGGTCTGTTTTTGTCTTTTAATTAAGTGTGCACAACAAAAGAAAAAAACAAGATGTCTTTCCACCCGCGAAGTTTACAGGGAATTAGACATAAAACAAAATACGAAATTGCAGTTTTATCTACCCACGAGATAAGAAATATTCAAGATATAAGCAATAATTCCACCATTTTCTTTTCACCCTCCTCCGTTTATTTTACCCCCACCTCCTTAAGCACTCTGTGCGGAAACATCGGTTCGTCTTAACGGTTTTAAAATGAATGGTTATGACAGTAAGTGCTTAATCAGATTTCGCATAATTGATCGATTTGAAATGGCTCAGCAAGTAATCGATGGCTAACTTTGATGGCAAGAGAGAGTAGAAGGGGAAGAGAGACTACTTCAAAGGTGCTTTTCATAATGACAGAGAGAGCAAGTAAAGAGACTGGCCGTTGTCAGAGGGTAAGCTTTTAATAAGCTAGCTACATTTTTTTGTGCCTTCTACAAGTTATAGTTCAGTCGTAGAAACACAGAAATGTCAGGTATTAAGTTCTATCTCCACAGATGAGGTTTCAAATCGGGTCGATTGCCGCGAATCTTTCGCCAATCGAGAATGTTATAAAATCGTCAGTTATAAATTATTAAAATCATTCGTTAGTAATTATGTACGTATTAAGAAGAAATATGTTTTGACTGATGATTTTGACTGATGATTACTGCCTTTGTTAGCACTTACCCAAAATCCTACAATGCGAAAAGACTTTTTGCAGATTTTAATCTATAATTTGTGAAACTTTTAAAGTTACCAATACAAGGGACATAACTAGTGTTATTTCTCTTGCGCTGGTGACGTCATATCCTCAGTGTCTGCCTTGACAATGGCGGACTGTTAAATGAAGAATGCAAAGTTTGAAATCTATAAAAAGAACAAATTTTTAAAAAATGGTTATTTGCACTATTTACATTCGAATTATTCTCCTCGTCTTTGTTGTTGCTACAGCGTTTCGAAACGTTTCTAAATTTTATCGTGCCAATGGTTAGTGTTTTTTTTATTTCAAACACGAGACACCAATATTTCCTACGGGAAAAATAATATTTATGTTGGCCATACAAAGACCACGTTGTCTAGGCAGCTGAGTTTTCATTTGAATGACATGTCTAACATGCTTATCCACATTCGCAATTTAGAAAAATTCTTGTCGAAAATACATCCATACTTTCTAATCAAAATAATAAACATAAACTAAAAATACGTGAAGCCATCTATATTTAAAAAAATGAAACCAAACCTTAACAAAATTAAATATGAACACTGCAAAAATCTTCTAAAATGTTTACAATGTGTAGACTAAAATATCAATGTCTATATTAGTAGTTTCCCATACTATAATTTTGTTTTTTAAAAAAAAGAATACTTCACACATCATAATTAGTTACCTCTCCTAGAGCATAAACATACACTGCATGGCACAAAAACTAAAGGTCCTCATTCCACATATAAAATTATAACTTTCAGATCAACATTTGTCTTTGGAAATAAAGAACACTACATTTTTGCCTTAAAAACACACCCTGATGATGACACTATGTTAATGTCGAAAGTACTCGGAATGAAACAATATGTACCAATTTCCTCTCTTCTTTTAATATTGACACCAGATAGCTCATCCGAGAATATGAACGGATCCTGTTGATTATTAGCAGATAAAATTTGTCTAAACTATTCCAAGAAACTTGTCTCAAAAATACACACACATAATATATATATATATATATATATATATATATATATATATATATATATATATAGGTAACTATACCTGTCTCGAAAAACCTTCGAATTTTTGATTTGCCAATAATCAAATAAATCTCGAAGGAAAAAAAGGTTTAAAAAAAGAAAGAGCCAGGAACATGAAAGTATGTCGAAAAAAATCGCACAGATACAGGTTTAAAGCCCAAGAAAAAAAAAAACCCGATACGAGTAAAGAACTAACTAAAAGAGCTCAATACAATCGTAGAGCAGACCTAGATAAACCCAGTGAGCCAGACAAATCTACCCAGGTTTCACCTAAGCGAACTTAGACTGGCTACCTATCAGAGCGGATCGTCAGGAAAGCTGGCCAGCTTTCCTGACGATCCGCTTAGGTG